>JAMPIV010004043.1:222500-576523 GCA_024509875.1 Oreohelix idahoensis
GTTTTATCAGAATCAGTTACAGAAACAAATGGAATGTAGAACATCCAGGGCACACACAAAATGATGCTTACTACCAGCTCCACAGAAGAGAACAAGTGGTAATCTTCAGACTCCGCACTGGCCACAACAGATTGAGATACCATCTATTCAACAAGCTAAAGATAGGAACTACCGATCAGTGTAACTGTGGCACTGATAAAATGACTGCTGAACATCTGCTTCAAAGTTGCCCCTTATATGTGGTACAGAGAAAGTGCATATGGCCGACGTCAGCTCCTTTCGTGGAAAAGCTTTACGGGGATTCAAATAGCCTCAAACTGACTACTGCTTTCTTTGAGAACATTCAAGTGGACGTCTGAGAATGTACGAAGAAGAAGAAGAAGAAAAGGCCAGGGTGTCTTTTATGTTGCAGGGTTTTATTTCCTGTTACCAGCCGGTGACAGGAAACCTGAAGTACTATAAGAAGACAGTAACGTCTCCAGTACAGCGTATTCTGTATATTATTATCAAGTGAATCTCTGAAAGCAGCAGTTCTTTGCAGAGACATACCACCGAGTTTAATCTTCACGTGGGAAATTAAAGGTGACGTGCCACAGTCTGGGCACTCTGACAATTTATCGGGAGTAAAATTGATTCCCTACCAATTAAATATAACTCTCAGGGGGATGATGACAACCTCAGCTCCTCCAATAACTGACTCACATCAATACTTAGTAAATAATAATCTGTGAAAACACCTGAAGAAACATTTTAATATTAATATTATTATTGTTGGACCCAGAGTCCTTGTTTTTAGTTCGCTCTTAGTGTAACATATATTTTCTTCAGTTTTAAAGAGAAGGACAGGCACAACTAAATTGTACAAAAAATATTCTAAATTCAAACTTAAACCACAGACTTATTAAGTTCCTTATAGTGAGTTATATTGTGTTGTTTTGATGTACCATCATTTCATTGCATACCCTAGACACTAGCCACATCAAACACCACACATTAGAAATAACATACGATCTAGAGAAGTAGCGTTAGGTCGCTTGAGAATTCATCAACGTCATCTATTAGACTCATGGTCTTACATAGCTTGACCTCACACGGTTGACACATACATAACAACATTCATTATCTTTTACCATCATAACCTCTCCAGCAAAAATTTAACTTTGCTACATAAATTGGGTCTCCTGTCCCGGAGTTGTACTTAGTAACACCATATTATTGAACCCAGGGAATCCCCGTTATTGAAATTTACTCAAGAATTTGGAAAGTTGATAAATTGTCAGAGCCTGGAATAAGTTAATTAGAATTGTTATTATTATTATAGTAGTAAATTTATAACATTTTAAAATTTATCAGATGGCAAACCTGGCCAAATTCAGATCTGCTGCTGTGCAGGCTGCTAAAGAGATGGGTATGGATGGGCCAGAGCTGGTCCAGTATGTAGCAGCTGAAGTTGACAAATTTATTGCTTGAGATAGGGAAGACAGGGAGGCAGAAAGAAAATTAGAAGCTGAGAAAGAAATAAAAATGTTACAGATTGAGGCTGACAAAGAGGCTAGGGCATTGGAGGCGGATAGGGAGGCTGAGATTAAGCGGCTCCAATTTGAAGAGAAGAATATAGAAGCAGAGGAAAGAAAACTGGCTGCTGAAAGAGAAGAAAAGAGATTGGCTGCAGAGCGAGAAGCAGAAAAGGAGGAGAAGAGATTACAGAGGGAGCACGAGTTACGACTAAGGGAGTTGGAATTTCAAGGCCATGCTCCTGAAAATGGTGCCTGCCCTTCTACCTCCGATGCCACTGCTAGTCAGGGAGCCTCAACTTCAGCCATGGGGTTCCATTTAGATCATTTTATTGAGAGGGACGATGACATTGAATCATTCCTAAGCAGATTTGAGGTATTAGCCACCACCTATGGGTTGGAAAAAGAGAGATGGAGTTTAAAGTTGTCCCAGGGTCTTAGGGGATCATCTTATGAAGTATTTGCAAAGATGAGTAAAGATGATTAAGACAATTATGACATGTTAAAGCAGGCTCTGTTGTTAAGATATGAGAAAAATGGAGAATTTTATAGGACGAAGTTTAGAAATGTCAAGCTTTTGTCTGGGGAGACATACCACCAATTCTGTGCCAGATTGGAAACATATTTGGAGAAAGGAACTGCTCTGGGGAAGACCCAAGATCTTAAAGAGATGATCATGATAGAGCAATTAAGAGAGTCCATGGCTCCAGACCTGAGAAAGTTTCTCACGGAACAAGGTGCAGAGAGGTTGGGTGAGGTACTTAATGTTGCTGAGAGGTATCAGGCGGCCCAGGCAGAGGTAGCTGGCACAAAAAAGAAGCATGTAGATAACTATAAGGCCCCACAAAACTATAATAAATTGGATAACAAAGATCAGGGTAACAAAGGTAAGCCAAACTTTGATAGGCCACGAAATGATTATCGAGATAGAAACCCACAGTTCAATGACCGAAAATATGATGAAAGAAAACCTTTCCACCAGGGAAAGTTATGGTGTAAATGGTGCAAGAGGGACACTCATAACACCAACGTTTGTAAAAGGAAACCTTCTACCTTCGCTGCTATGAAAACGGCAAACAAGGGATTAAAGGACAAACACGCTGGACAGCAGGAACCTTATCACCCCCCAGTTTGTGAAGATGTTGTATGCAATGGGGTCACCGTGAGGTGCCTTTATGATACTGGATTAGATTTTGATTCAGTTGTGAGTTCTCACCTAGTAAACCCAGATCAGTATACCACAGAAACCGAGGAGATACAAGGGGCAACTAAAGACGTAGCAACCATGACACTTCTCATCGCCAGGATAACTGTAAAAACTCGCTATTTGGAAGGAGTAATCAAAGCAGCAGTGACAGATGAACCAATCTACCCTCTGATATTGGGGTGTAGATATGTCTTGGGGAATCCCAAGAGACCTGTGATCATGGCAACAGTGCAGACCAGATCACAGTCAAAGAAGGAGGAGGATAATCCTATAAATACTCATTGAGAGGAGATGAGGAAAGGACAGGCTGAGGACAGATCACTCAAGCCCTGTTTTTAAAAAAATTGCCTAAATGCCATACACCTCCAAGCAAAGGAGACTACTATATGAAGAATAAACTGATCTATAGGAAGGCTGGAACTGGAGCAAATGGTCACGAACAGCTGGTTCGTCCCACTTCATAAAGGAAGAAAGTGATGGAACTAGGGCATGCGATTCCCTTCAGTGGTCATATGGGGATCAGCGCAACAGGACAGCGTATAGCTTGTCATTATTTCTGGCCAGGGATAACGGAAGATAAAAAAAGATATGTAAAAACCTGTCCAGAATGCCAACTGGTAGCTCCAAAACATTGGACTGCTCCAGCAACTCTAGGGGAAATGCCCATAGTGGGAACACCTTTTGAGAGAGTTGCGGTGGATATTGTGGGACCTCTCACTCGGACCAAGAGGAGGAACCATTACATCCTCACTCTGGTGGACACTTTTCTATTTGGGGAGAGGCGGTAGCCCTGTCGTCAATTGATTCGAAGCATGTGGCAGAGGCATTACTTACTATATTCACGAGGTTAAGATTCCCGCATCAAATCTTGACTGATAACGGCTCACAGTTCAAGGGGAACCTAACGGAAGAAGTTTTTAGGTTATTCCAAGCCAAGCACTTTCACTGTTGTCCGTATCACCCCCAAGGGAACGGCCAGGTAGAGAGGTTCAATGGGACTCTCATTTCTATCCTGAGAAAGTTAGCACATGAAAAAATTGATACGTGGGACCAATTTTTGCCCGCTGCGTTGTTTGCGTATCGGGAAGTTGGACATAATTCGACCGGAATGGCACCGGCAACCCTGTTATTTGGGAGGCCAATAAAAGGTCCACTGGAAGCCTTGTTAAGGACGTGGACAGATGAGAAGGCAGAAGAGACTGTTACCTCATCATATCAATATGTGAACGAGCTGACCACTCGTCTTAAAACTGGCTGGAAACTTGCTAATGACAATTTGAGACAAGCCAGGAAAAAAACATGCTGCATACTATAATAAGAAAGCGAAGGATAGGGAATTAGCTGTGGTAGAGAAGGTGCTTCTTCTACTACTCGGCAGCAGTAACAAATTGCAAATTGGATAGCAAGTATGTATGTATGTATGTATGTATGTATGTATGTATGTATGTATGTATGTATGTATGTATGTATGTATGTATGTATGTATGTATGTATGTATGTATGTATGTATGTATGTATGTATGTATGTATGTATGTATGTGTGTGTGTATGTATGTATGTATGTATGTATGTATGTATGTATGTATGTATGTATGTATGTATGTATGTATGTATGTATGTATGTATATATATACGTATATACATATATACATATATACATATATACATATACGGTTCTAGAGAAGGTGTCTAGAACTAATTATAAAATCGATAAGAAGGGGAAAGAGAAAATATATCATGTGAACCTTCTAAAGAAGTATCTGGACAGGCAAATCCAGGAAGGAACACACTTAATGACCTTGTCTATTGCAACAGGGATACAAAATGAACCACTCACCTCTCATGAATACCCCCTAAACCCCTGTGAGACAGCTGCACAGGTAAAAGTCAGTAAACACTTGACGAAAAATCAGAGGGAGCGGGTTCAAAAGGTTCTGGATGATCTTACGGATCTGTTAACGGACAAACCGGGGCACACAAATTTGTTGGAATATGATATGAAGTTAATAGACCCAACACCAATATGTATGCGAGCCTATTCTATTCCTTTCGCTAAGGAGAAAGCTTTGAAAGAGGAGATCGATTATCTGTTGAAAGAAAGGATTATTTCTTACAGTGAATCTCCATATAGCTCTAGTGTGGTTTTGTTGCGGAAACCATCTGGGGAACATAGACTGTGCATAGATTACAGGAAACTGAATGCTGTCACAGAAGGTCAGGTGGATCCATTACCTGATACAAATCAGCTATTTGCCAGGCTGAACAAGGCCAAATATTTTTCTAAGTTTGATCTTAGCGAAGGCTATTATCAAATCCCAGTGAAGCCTGAGGTTCGACCTTATTTAGCTTTTAGCACCTCGGAAGGACATTATGAGTTCAACATGTTGCCGTTTGGGTTGAAAAATGCTCCGACTGTGTTTTCTAGGATGATGCGAAAATTGTTGGATCCACTGAATAATCCATGCATTACGAATTTCATGGATGATATCCTCATCGCTACTGAAACGTTTGAGGAACACGTTAACTCTTTGACTATGTTGTTTGATAGACTCAGAGAGGCTAACTTGACTGCTAGACCAACAAAATGTTGTATTGGATGAAAGAGTTGGAATTCTTGGGACATACTGTATATCAGGGTAGCATGACCCCTGGCCCCAAGAACGTTGAGAAATTGCAGTGAGCACCGAGACGAGGAACAAATAAAGATGTGCGATCTTTTGTGTCGTTGTGTGGATTTTATCAAAAATACATAAAGAATTTTAACTCTATATGTGCTCCTCTGACGGACTTAACTCGCAAGGGCCAACCTGATAGAATTATTTGGTCAGCACAGTGTGAATTCGCATACCAAGAGTTAAAGGAAAAACTCATTAGCAAGCATATTTTAAAATTGCCTGATTTGACTCAGGAATTGGTGGTAAGAACGGACGCAAGCAATGTGGGCTTTTGGGCCACTTTGTTACAAAGGTCCTCTTCACCAAATGGGGAATTGAACCCAGTCGCTTATGCTAGCCGCAAGTTGAACAAGGCGGAACAAATCTATTCAACTAGCGAAAAAAAATGTTTAGCTTTGATCTGGGCTATAACAAAGTTCCAGATCTATCTCTATGATAGACCATTTGTGGTCCAAACAGATCATCAACCCCTCGTATTTTTGTCACAGGCCAAGCATGAAAATGCTCGTTTATTAAGGTGGCCGTTGCTCATCCAACCTTATTCATTTACCATCGAATACATTCCCGGGTCGCAAAATGTGGGTGCAGACTTTTTGAGTAGGTACCCGTTTGATGAAAATCAGAGTATTCACAAGGCCTAAGGAGCAAATTTGATCTATGTGTATGTAGCAAGTGTAATTGCTGGGGAGGTTAAGATGTTACCTAAAAAGAAAGAAAGCTGTGTCTGTGCCAACCGTGTGAGGTCAAGCAAATGTAGGTCCCTGACTCTAAAAGATGATGATGAGGATGATGATGTATTATCAGGGAACCTAACGTTACCTCCCTAGATCTCACACGGTCCGTATTTTTATTCTAGTGGCTGGTGTCTGATGTGACTAGTGTCTAGGGGTGAAATGACAATGGTGGTACATCAACACAATACACTTTAACTCACTATAAATAAATGAATAAGACTGTGGTTAAAGTTTTCTTTAAAATTGAATTCTTTTCTTTGTACAAATTAATCTGCCTGTCCTGCCATCTCTTTTAGACAGGTTTTTTAAAATGAGGAAAATATATTTTACATATACTGAATTAACTAAAATGTCTGGACTCTTTGTCCTATAAGTATAATGTCACTATATTATTCCTGTAGGTGTATTCACAGACTGAAACCTTAATATCTACTAGTGTTAGTCATTTGTTAGGAGGAGCTGTTGTTTCATCACGCCCCATATAGTTCTGTGTATAACAATTTTTATTTGAATGAAGTGTCAGAAGTCTCAGATGTTAACACATCACCTGGGATTCTTGGTATGAAGATAACAAGTCAGTATGTCGCTGCAGAGAATATATAGATCAGCACACACAACTCCTTCAGGCTATCTGCTGACAGCGTAAACTTTTGAAAGGAGACTTTTTCATTTACAATCACTCATCAGGTTTCCTGTCACCGGCTGGTAACAGGAAATAAAAACCCTGCAATAAAAGACACCCTGGCCTTTTCACATCTGATCACAATTTCTTATCACTATGTACACATGATGGTATGGGGTCAGCCCCTTGTGCATACAGATGCACCAGCCCCTAATTTATATGACTCACACCTTTCTGTGACCACACCTCAGGTCCCTATGGCAGATACGCCACTGTACTTTTCCATAGTTTTCTTCAATACAATAACGTGTAGAAACCACATCTCCTTTTGTATGATTTTTCTTTTCCTTTCTTAATTATAAACGCTCTAGGCACGTTGAAGAGTGTTCATGGAACACTGAGGCTTACTAACATCTTCTAATACAATAATATTAATACAAAATCATAACAATATGCAACGGTCAAATACAGTTCAATGTGAGGACTCAATAATGTTTGCTCCCGGCATGTCCTTCACTTTCCCCAATAACAGTATCTAACTTTTGCAGTTTTAATCAAGCATATTAATACATAAAGCATTCTTACCACAATTTCAAAGAAATATGACACAAATAACGGTGACTGGCAAAGAATGGCCTCAGTTTGCTCTGCCCTGTCCAGACTGTGAATTTAGTATTTAATTTTACAAGTTATCACATCTGCTCTTAACGTACTTGTTGATATAAAAATTTGTCAAATGGCCACGAGACCCCTAAGCCTTGGCCAATATCTATTAGAGCTGGCCAATGAAATCAGGCAAATACCAAATTTTGAATTTAGTTTTGAAAAAACAAAAACAAAATTCCAAACAAACTATGTGTCTCGTAGTCCATTGGTCAGTCTGCGTTAGTTATGCCAATACAAAAAGATGTTTAGTTTTGGTTAACATTGTCCTACCTCCCCCTTTACTCCTATACTCTTATACCACCCAATCGGATTTGAATTACTGCAATGCCTCATTTTTAAACTTGCGTCCCCAATAACGTTATGTGTAACGAGCAAGAACAACAGTCTGTCCGTCCTAGCGTTCGTAGACATATAGTATTATCTCAATAACTTGGCTAATAATTGGACTACCATATATTTCAAAACATATTATTTCTCATGAGACACTAAGCTATCCTACTATATGATTTTTATGGTCAGTTTCATTATGGTTTGGATTTTCAGTTTTGTAACTGTCAATCGTCAAATATAACTTTTACACAAGTCGGCCATCTTCCCCCCTCATTCTCTATCACTTTTTGTCAATATTCAAATAAACCAACTAGTTTGAGTGACGTCAGAAATACACTACGCGGCGAGAATTTAAACTGTCTGTGTGTTTATATCTGCTGGCTTTGCCCACAGCGTGTATATAGTAAAGGAACCGCGTGCAGAGCGAAGAGGGGTTTTTCAAAACGTTTGGTAGTATTTGCGTTAATTATTACAGTCGTTTCGTTCTTACTACTGGAAAATGTCCGAGTTACTACAAATTATAGCGTTAAAGTTAAAGTATTACGTTAATTCAGAACGTTAGTTTGGTGTCACACTTCTGGCAGATCGTTAATTATAAGTCTTGCCTCAGTTTCGTGCAGCAGATCGGGCAAGATGTTAAAATGTTTATTGTACGTCTCGAAACCGAAACTAAAAGGCGTGTCAGACTTTACGGCGGGTCATTTTTTAAAGCCTTTCCACTGCACGCAAGACAGCGCTCTACTGGCGTTTAAGATGCCAATAGTCAGACACCTGAGGTCGGGTTTATTATTTATTACTATAAGATTAAAATCTTGCTGAATTTAGCAATTATCTCACAGATTTCACTACACACCTCCCTTCCTAAAACATGCATCCATTGCAGGTTACAATCTATGAGATAACTTAGCGCAAATGAAGTCTTACGCGTCTTTCTGATTCTCATCATAAGGATGTCTACTTAAAAAATCGGCACCGACGTTCTGTGAGCCGGGAATATATTCAATCAGAAATGAATATGGCTGTAATAATAAAGACCATCTTAATAACCTGGCATTTTCATGATTTGCCTGTGATAAGAATACTAGAGGCTGATGATCTGTTTGGACCACAAATGTCCTGCCATATAGATAAATGTGGAATTTTTTTATAGCCCATATTAACGCCAAACATTCCTTTTCACTTGTTGAATAATTTGTTTCCGCTTTGTTCAACTTGCGGCTTGCATAAGCGACTGGGTTCAATTCCCCATCTTGTGGGGAGGACTGTTGCATTAATGTAGCGCCTAGGCCCACATTGCTTGCGTCACTTCTCACGACAAATTCTTGATTCAAGTCAGGCAATTTCAATACAGGTCTGCTTGTGAGTTTTTCTTTTAACTCGTGGTAAGCCAATTCACACTGTGTTGACCAATTAATTGTATCTGGTTGTCCTTTACGCGTTAAATCCGTCAGCGGAGCACATATAGAGTTAAAATGTTTAATGTACTTTTGGTAGAAACCACACAAAGACACAACAGATCGCACATCTTTCTTTGTTTGTGGCCTAGGTGCTCTTTTCAATTTCTCCAGATTCTTGGGGACAGGAGTCATGCTACCCTGATGTACGGTATGTCCCAAGAATTCCAACTCTTTACAACCAATACAACATTTTGTTGATCTAGCAGTCAAGTTAGCCTCTCTGAGTCTATCAAACAGCATATTCAAAGAGTTAACGTGTTCCTCAAATGTTTCAGTAGCAATGAGGATATCATCCATGAAATTCGAGATACATGGATTATTCAGGGGATCCAACAATTTTCGCATCATCCTAGAAAACACACTCGGGGCATTTTTCAACCCAAACGGTAGCATGTTGAACTCATAATGACCTTCCGAGGTGCTAAAGGCTAGATAAGGTCGAACCTCAGGCTTTACTGGAATTTTATAATAGCCTTAGAAAAATATTTTGCCTTGTTCAACCTGGCAAAAAGTTGAGTAGTATCGGGTAATGGATCCACCTGACCTTCTGTGACAGCATTCAGTTTCCTGTAATCTATGCACAGTCTATGTTCTCCAGATGGTTTTCGCAACAAAACCACACAAGAACTATAAGGAGATTCACTGTGAAAAATAATACCTTCTTGTAACAAATAATCTCCTCTTTCAAAGCTTTTTCCTTAGCGAAAGGAATAGAATAAGGCCTCATACAGATGGGTGTTGGGTCTAGTAGTTCCATATCATATTCCAACAAATTGGTCTGCCCCGGCTTATCCGTTAACACGTCTGTATGTTTCTCCAGGACCTTTTGAATCTTCTCCCTCTGTCCTTTTGTCAGGTGATTACTGATTTTCACCTGGGCAAACGTTTCACTGGGTTTCAAGGGATATTCAAATGAGGTGAGAGGATCATTTTTCATTTCGGTTGCGATAGACAAGGCCATTAAGTGTGTTCCTTCCTGAATTTGTTTGTCCAGATTTTACTTCAAAAGGTTCACATGATAGACTTTTTCCTTTCCCTTCTTGTCTATCTTATAATTTGTTCTGGATACCTTTTCCAAAACTGTATATGGACCTTGCCATCCGATTTGAAGTTTATTGCTGCTGCCTGGTAATAGAGGAAGCACCTTCTCCCCGATAGCAAGCTCCCTATCCTTCACTTTTTTGTTGTAATAAGCAGCATGCTTTTTCCTGGCTTGTCTCAAATTTTCATTTGCCAGTTTCCAACTAGTTTTTAAACGAGTGGTCAGTTCGTTCACATATTGATATGATGAGGTAACAGTCTCTTCTGCCTTCTCATCGGTCCACGTCCTTAACAATGCTTCCAGTGGACCTTTTATTGGCCTCCCAAATAACAGGGTTGCGGGTGCCATCTCGGTTGAATTATGTGGAACTTCCCGATATGCAAACAACGCAGCGGGCAAATATTGGTCCCAAAAATCAGGTTTTTCATGGGCCAGCTTTCTCAGGATAGAAATGAGAGGCCCATTGAACCTCTCCACCTTGCCGTTCCCCTGGGGGTGATACGGACTACAATGAAAGTGCTTGGCTTGAAATAACCTAAAAACTTCTTCTGTTAGTTTCCCTTGAACTTTGAGCCGTTATCAGTCATGATTTGATGCGGGAATCCTAACCTCGTGAATATAGTAAGTAATGCCTCTGTAATATGTTTCGAATCGATTGACGACAGGGCTACCGCCAAGGATGTAACTGTTTCTCCTCTTGGTCCGAGTGAGAGGTCCCACAATATCCACTGCAACTCTCTCAAAAGGTGGTCCCACTATGGACATTTTCCCTAGAGTTGCTGGAGCAGTCCAATGCTTCGGAGCTACTCTCTGACATTCTGGACAGGATTTTACATATCTCTTGATATCCTCCGTTATCCCTGGCCAGAAATAATGACAAGCTATACGATGTCCTGTTGCGCTGATCCCCATGTGACCACTGAAGGGAATCGCATGTCCTAATTCCAACACTTTCTCCCTATATGAAGTAGGAAGTACCAGTTGTCCATGACCAATTGTTCCAGTTCCGATCTTCCTATATAACAATTTGTTCTTCATATAATAATCTCCCTTGCTTGGAGGTGTGTGGCATTTAGGTAATTTGTTAAAACAAGGCTTGAGTGACCTATCCTCAGCCTGTGCCTTCCTCATCTCTTCTGGATGAGTATTTATAGGTTCATCTTCTTCCTGTCTGGATTGTGATCGGGTCTGGACGGCTGCCAAGACCACAGGTCTCTTGGGATTCCCCAAAAAGACATAATGACACCCCAATATCAGAGGGTAAATGGGTGCGTCTATCACTGCTGCTCTGATTATTCCTTCCACATAGCGAGTTTTCACTGTTATCCTTGCAATGGGAAGTGTCATGAGTGGTAGGTCCTTGGTCGCCCCTTGTATCTCCACTGTTTCTGTGGTATACTGATCTGGGTTCACCAAGTGCGAACTCATGACAGAATCAAAATCTAAGCCTGTGCCATAGAGGCACCTAATGGTGACCCCATTACAGACTACATCCTCACACACTGGGATGTGATAAGGTTCCTGCTGTCCAGTAGGTTTATCCTTTCCTCCCTTGTTCCCCCTTTTCATAGCAGCAAATCCAGAAGGTTTACTAGTACAAAATTTGATGTCATGACCCTCTCTCTTACACCATTTACAATACAATCTACCTTGATGAAAAGGTTTTCTTTTATCATATTTTCTGTCCTTGAACTGTGGGTTTTTGTTTTTATAGTCATTTTGTGGCCTATCAAAGTTTGGCTTACCTTTGTGGTCAAATTTATTAAAGTTGTGTGGAGCCTTATAATTGTCTACGTGTTTCTTTTTGTCGCCAGCTACCTCTGCCTGGGCTGCCTGATACCTCTCAGCGACATTAAGTATCTCACCCAGCCTCTCTGCACCTTGTTCCATGAGAAACTTTCTCAAGTCTGGAGCCATGGACTCTCTTAATTGCTCAATAAGGATCATTTCTTTCAGATCTTGGGTTTTCCCCAGAGCAGTCCATTTCTCCAAGTACGTCTCTAAACGTGCAGAGAACTGGTGATAGGTCTCGCCCGTCAGTAGCTTGGCATTTCTAAATTTTTTTCTATAAAATTCTCCGTTCTTTTCATACCTTAGTAAAAGAGCCTGCTTTAACATGTCATAATTGTCTTGGTCATTCTTGCTCATTTTGGAAAAAAAAACTTCATAAGCTGTTCCCCGAAGACCTTGGGATAACTTTAGGCCCCATCTTTCTTTTTCTAGCCCATAAGTTGTAGCTAATACCACGTACCTACTTAAATATGCTTCAATATCATCGTCTCTCTCCACAAAATAATCTAAGTGAAACCCCTTGGCTGATGAGGAGGCTCCCTGGCTTGCAACAGAGTCAGAGGTAGAGGGGCTGTGACCATAGTCAGGAGCATGGAACTGCAACTCTAACTCCCTCAGTCGCAGCTCGTGCTCCCTCTGTAATCTTTTATCTTCTGCTTCCCTTTCGGCAGCCAATCTCTTTTCTTCTGCTTCCCTTTCGGCAGCCAATCTCTTTTCTTCTGCTTCCCTTTGCAGTCGTTTTTCTTCAGCCTCAATTTTTCTCTCCTCCAACTGCAGCCTCTTGATCTCAGCCTCTCTATCAGCTTCAATTTGCAACCTTTTAATTTCCCTAGCTTCTTCTAACTGCATTCTCCTCTCTTCAGCTAACCTATGTTCTTCCCTAGCAATAAACTTATCACATTCGGAGGTGACATAGTCAAGACTTGACCCTCCATGTTCATGTCTCTGGCAGTCTGCACAGCAGCAGAGCGAAACTTGGCCAAATCCGCCATCTGATAAATACTAAAATGTTCTAACTCAATTTCTAAAATAAGTACACTCTAATTAATTATTCCAGGCTCTGACACTTCATCAATTTCCCAAATCTTGGGCAATACTAACAATGGGGATTCCCTGGGTAAATAGAAATGTTGTTACTGCTAAATCCCAGACCAGGACCCCAATTTATGTAGTACTATAAGTTCAAATCCCGCACAAGCCTACCAATATATGTAGCAAGTGTAATTGCTGGGGAGGTTAAGATGTTACCTAAAAGGAAAGAAAGCTGTGTCTGTGCCAACCGTGTGAGGTCAAGCAAATGTAGGTCCCTGACTCTAAAAGATGATGATGAGGATGATGATGTATTATCAGGGAACCTAACGCTACCTCCCTAGATCTCACACGGTCCGTATTTTTATTCTAGTGGCTGGTGTCTGATGTGACTAGTGTCTAGGGGTGAAATGACAATGGTGGTACATCAACACATTACACTTTAACTCACTATAAGTAAAGGAATAAGACTATGGTTAAAGTTTTCTTTAAAATTGAATTCTTTTCTTTGTACAATTTAATCTGCCTGTCCTGCCATCTCTTTTGGACAGGTCTTTTAAAATGAGGAAAATATATTTTACATATACTGAATTAACTAAAATATCAGGACTCTTTGTCCTATCAGTATAATGTCACTATATTATTCCTGTAGGTGTTTTCACAGACTAAAACTTTAATATCTACTAGTGTTAGTCATTTGTTAGGAGGAGCTGTTGTTTCATCACGCCCCATATAATTCTGTGTATAACAATTTTTATTTGAATGAAGTGTCAGAAGTCCCAAATGTTAACACATCACCTGGGATTCTTGGTATGAAGATAACAAGTCAGTATGTCGCTGCAGAGAATATATAGATCAGCACACACAAGCTCCTTCAGGCTATCTGCTGACAGCGTAAACCTTTGAAAGGAGACTTTTTCCTTTACAATCACTCATCAGGTTTCCTGTCACCGGCTGGTAACAGGAAATAAAAACCCTGCAATAAAAGACACCCTGGCCTTTTCACATCTGATCACAATTTCTTATCACTATGTACACATGATGGTATGGGGTCAGCCTCTTGTGCAAACAGGTGCACCAGCCCCTAATTTACATGACTCACACCTTTCTGTGACCACAGCTCAGGTCCCTATGGCAGATACGCCACTGTACTTTTCCATAGTTTTCTTCAATACAATAACGTGTAGAAACCACATCTCCTTTTGTATGATTTTTCTTTTCTTTTCTTAATTATGAACGCTCCAGGCACGTTGAAGAGTGTTCATGGAACACTGAGGCTTACTAACATCTTCTAATACAATAATAATTAATACAAAATCATAACAATATGCAACAGTCAAATACAGTTCAATGTGAGGACTTAATAATGTTTGCTCCCGGCATGTCCTTCACTTTCCCCAATAGCAGTATCTAACTTTTGCAGTTTTAATCAAGCATATTGATTACATGAAGCATTCTTACCACAATTTCAAAGAAATATGACACAAATAACGTTGACTGGCAAAGAATGGCCTCAGTTTGCTCTGCCCTGTCCAGACTGTGTATTTAGTATTTAATTTTACAAGTTATCACATCTGCTCTCAACGTACTTGTTGATATAAAAATTTGTCAAATGGCCACGAGACCCCTAAGTCTTGGCCAATATCTATTAGTGCTGGCCAATGAAATCAGGCAAATACCAAATTTTGAATTTAGTTTTCAAAAAACAAAAACAAAATTCCAAACAAGCTATGTGTCTCGTAGTCCATTGGTCAGTCTGCGTTAGTTATGCCAATACAAAAAGATGTTTAGTTTTGGTTAACATTGTCCTACCTCCCCCTTTACTTCTATACTCTTACACCACCCAATCGGATTTGAATTACTCCAATGCCTCTTTTTTAAACTTGCGTCCCCAATAATGTTATGTGTAACGAGCAAGAACAACAGTCTGTCCATCCTAGCGTTCGTAGACATATAGTATTATCTCAATAACTTGACTAATAATTGGACTACCATATATTTCAAAACATATTATTTCTCAGGAGACACTAAGCTATCCTACTATATGATTTTTATGGTCAGTTTCGTTATGGTTTAAATTTTCAGTTTTGTAACTGTCAATCGTCAAATATAACTTTTACACAAGTCGGGCATCTTCCCCCCTCATTCTCGATCACTTTTTTTCATTATTCAAATAAACCAACTAGTTTGAGTGACGTCAGAAATACACTACGCGGCGAGAATTTAAACTGTCTGTGTGTTTATATCTGCTGGCTTTGCCCACAGCGTGTATATAGTAAAGGAACCGCGTGCAGAGCGAAGAGGGGTTTTTCAAAACGTTTGGTAGTATTTGCGTTAATTATTACAGTCGTTTCGTTCTTACTACTGGAAAATGTCCGAGTTACTACAAATTATAGCGTTAAAGTTAAAGTATTACGTTAATTCAGAACGTTAGTTTGGTGTCACACTTCTGGCAGATCGCTAATTATAAGTCTTGCCTCAGTTTCGTGCAGCATATCGGGCAAGATGTTAAAATGTTTATTGTACGTCTCGAAACCGAAACTAAAAGGCGTGTTAGACTTTACGGCGGGTCATTTTTTTAAAGCCTTTCCACTGCACGAAAGGCAGCTCTCTACTGGCGTTGAAGATGCCAATAGTCAGACACCTGAGGTCGGGTTTATTATTTATTACTATAAGATTAAAATCTTACTGAAATTATCAATTATCTCACAGATTTCACAACAGTGTATCACTGTTCTTGAACTTGCATCAGAAGCATGTTCTTAAGTGGGGAGATGTGTGGTGATATACATTGATACACCGATAAAATTTGTAGTATTTATAAAGTCAAAATAATGCAGAAATAAAAAATAGTGGAGTTGTGACGCTTCTTCTTCACCCACGCCACCATCGTGTTGATTTTAGCAGACAGTATTGTAGAGTAAATGGTAGCCTACTATCGTTTCTAATGTCCTTGAAAAACTATTTATAACATTTTGAGACGAAAGGCTTATTCGTCTAGAAGGTGTGAGAGAGGAGCGACAGAAAAATGATACCATTGTCACGCGTTGGTTTGAAACACAAATTGGCAGCGAACGCGTCGGGTATTGACAACGTAGGGTAAAATTAAATAGAACATGTTTGAAACAAATCAAGGCGCAACCCTTTTTCCGCATAACATGTTTGAAGCAAAAATCTAGATAAGGCCAATATTTGTTCGTTCTATAGTCACACAGTGGAAATGTATACACACACAGACAGCGCATTGCCTGCCAAGTAGTACATTTTATGACGTAACGGACTAGTGGTTTCAGTTTGAACAACGAGAGAGAGGGGAAAAGATGGAGTATTTATAGAAAAGTAGAAATTTACGAATATTATGGAAAATATATGGAATTCTTTATTACCAGGGATATGGCCATAAAACTTGGTTAGTTTAATAGAATATCTTCTACTGAGTAATTCTTCTTCTTCTTTCGTTCGCTTGAACTATATTGTCTATATCTGCAATGTTGTTTCTTGTATAAACTTCACTGTCATTTGTAGTTCATACAGAGGTCCATATAGTTTTGCTTCCAGTGTTGTTTCTCTGAGCCAGTGGGTTTGCCTCAATATATCATATTCGGGGCAATCTTGAAGTACGTGCTTCGCAGTCTGGGGTGCCTGTCCTCATGTACACATGGCTGAATTGC
Organism: Oreohelix idahoensis; assembly: GCA_024509875.1. Taxonomy (NCBI): domain Eukaryota; kingdom Metazoa; phylum Mollusca; class Gastropoda; order Stylommatophora; family Oreohelicidae; genus Oreohelix; species Oreohelix idahoensis. Next base: position 239,239 of record JAMPIV010004043.1, read on the forward strand.
CAATCTTGAATTTTATATACATGTGGCTGCGGAGGCGGTTGTGTCCTGTTCTGAGGCGCAGAATGACTATTTGTTCTGATCTGTTCATAGCTTGGTAGTCATCCTGCGTTGGTGTTGGTGGCTTTCTGATAGATTTGATCATCTTTTTCTTCTGATGGTATGTAACTGGTACATCCGGTTGCTCGTCTGCAGCACCTTCTTTAGCCAGTCCATCTGCTCTCTCGTTTCCTGGTATTCCACAATGAGACGGTATCCACTGCATGGTGACCCTGCTCTGGTTGCACAGTTCAGAAAGTAGGGCTTGTATGCCTGGCAATTTTCTGGACTGAAGTGCTTGGAGTGCTGATCTTGCATCTGTCAGGAATACTACAGGCTGTGGACCGAGATTGGTGTTCAATAGTTTCTCAGTTGCCACCTTGATTGCCTGGACTTCTGCATCATAGTTGTTACAGAATTTCCCCGTTGGTACTCTGACAGTATCCCTAGTGTTGTTTGGGTATTCTATGTACACTCCTGCTCCTCCATTCTTTACTGCATTCTGTGCTGACCCATCCGTGTATACTCGGACCCACAGGTCCTGTGGGTATTCATCATCCAGGAAACTGAGAGTGACTGTCCTACGTTGCACGCTGTTCTGTTCATCCCTGTCGAATATTCCTTTCACTTTTGTGTGGATGTGTACTGGTAGCCCATGCTCCTCTCTCCAAGGGGTTTGTTCTGGCACAGACTTTAGTGGGCTGTTAACTTCAGGCAGGTCTGAGGTTTGTCTACGTAATCGTTTGGCCTGGGGGATAAAGCTGCTTCTTTTCAGTCGCCCCATTGCTAGGTTTTGGAATCTGTCCTTCACTGGATGGCTCGGCATACAGAGGAACTTTTCTGCCTGTGTTAGCACTTTCGTGTCTCTGCGTTCTCTCAGTGCTTGTATCCTCCCCATTTTCTCCATCATCACTATAGGCGTTGATTTCATTGCCCCCGTGATGACCCTAAGCGCCTGGTTTTGCACTTTATCTAGCTCTTGTAATGTGGTGTTTGATGCTGGGCACCACGCAGCTGACCCATATTCCAGGTGTGGTCGTATGACCTGCTGGTAAACTTTACTAAGTATTTTACCGCTGGCTCCCCATGTGGTTCCACTTAGTTTTCTCAGGATGGCTAACTTCCTCCTGGCCTTTGTTGCTGCTTTGTTGGAGTGCTGCTTCCATGTCAGCCTATCATCGAATGTAACTCCGAGATAGGTGGGTTGTTTATCTTCTCTCAGGAGCTCTTCGTTTACCTTGATGACACCAGCTTTAGGAGAGAGGGTGAAGAGCGTAGTGCTGCACTTGTCTGTATTGATGCTGACACACCATCTATTTGCCCATGAGGTTAAGGCATCTATAGCTCTTTGTAGCAGTTTGGTGGCCACTGTTGCATGCTCATCTGTGCACCATATTACCAGGTCATCAGCGTCCATTGCCACTTTCATTCCATGTGGTAGTTCAGCAACCAGGTCGTTGATGTAGACTAGGAAAAGTGTGGGGGACAGAACCCCTCCCTGAGGGACGCCATGACGCAGTAGAATTTTCTTACTCTTGAGGCCATCTAGTTGTAATCTGGCTCTTCTGTTATGCAGGTATGCTTTCACCCATTTGTACATCTTACCATTCACTCTACAATTTCTCAGTTTCTTCAGAAGCCCTTTTTTCCAAACCTTGTCAAATGCTTTCCTTAGATCTATCCATGCTGCTAATACCAGTTTCTTATCTTGGAACGCATCCTCAATCTCTTGGGAAAGGTAAGTTGCCTGATCTTCGGTGGAATAACACTGCCTAAAGCCCGCCTGCTGTGGTACAAGAAGGTTTTCACTTTCAAGGTACCACTGTAACCTGAGGTTGATGATACGTTCCATTGTTTTGCAGAGGCAGCTTGTAAGGCTGATTGGTCTGCAGCTGGAGGCAGTGGAACTATCTTTTCCTGGTTTTAGGAGTGGTATCATGATTGCTTCCCTCCAGGTCTGTGGAACTCTGCCTGAGTTCCAACAGATATTGAAGATCTGCAGAGCTTTGTTTTTGCTGCGGTTCCCAAGTTCTTAATCATTTCATTGGACACTCCATCAACTCCTAGCGACTTTCTCATTTTCAATTTGGATATTGCAAGCTCCAGTTCTCTAAATGTGATTGGTGCCTCCATAACTTCAGGTATGGTTCTATCTCGTCCTGCGTAATAATAATACTGAGTAATAATATGTTTTGAAATACAAATTCCTCCAGATAATAATAAAGATATGGTCATAATACTAGATAGTCACTGACGCATTGACGAACAGACCCTCATGTTTGCATTCGCTATCTATTACAATTTTTTGAACGCGTTTTGAAAAGAGGCATGAGAAGGGAAAGTGAAATGTGATTAGTTAGTAATAGGAGGATAGGAGAGATATTATTGGGTGGTCCAAACTAAGTATATTTGTAGAGTGATATCCAAGACAGAATTACTAACAGACTGTGAAACACGCAGTTTGTTTGGAGTTTGGGTTTTTTTAAATTTCAATTCAAAATGGGGGAACGCTGGATTTCATTGGCCAGCCTATTTTATAATATCCCAAGCTTCCAAGGCCTGTCGCCATTTGTATAGAAACATTTCATACTCAGGACGTTGAGAATAGAAGTGTGACTCTTTTGTGTAAACTAAAACTAAATAAATACATAAAGTCACAGTCTAGCCAGCGGCAGAACTGAATGTGTGCCAGTCATCGTACCTGTGGTTTTATTTCATTGAATTGTGGTAAGGGGAATTAAATTATTATTATGTATTATTTGAAAAGGCAAAAGTTTGATACTGCTAATTGGGAAAGTGTATGACATGCCTAAAGAGACAGTTTGTGTATTCTCATTTGATTTATGTTTGAATATTGCATTGTTGTAATTAATAAGTATTGTAAGACCAAGATAGAATAGCAAGCCTCAGTGTTCGAGGAACACTTATTAACATGCCTAGAGCGTTTATATATATATATATAGAAATCGAAGAAAAATCATATAGAAGGAGATGTACATACGCCTATTAAATTGTGTTGAAGAGTACTATGGAAAAATGACAGTGGCGTATCTGCCATATGGACCTGAGGTGTGGTCATAGTAGGATGTGAGTTCATGTAATTTAGGGGCTGGTGCACTTTTTTGCACACGAGGCTGACCCCAAAATCATACCATGTAGAGAGTAAGTGAAATATACGACAGATATGAAAAAGCCAGGGTGTCTTTTACGTTGCAGGGTTTTATTTGCTGTTACCAGCCGGTGACAGGAAACCTGAAGTACTATAAGAAGACAGTAACGTCTCCAGTACAGCGTATTCTGTATATTATTATCAAGTGAATCTCTGAGGGCAGCAGTTCTTTGCAAAGACATACCACCGAGTTGAATCTTCACGTGGAAAATTAAAGGTGATGTGCCACAGACAGGGCACTCTTACAATTTATCGGGAGTAAAATTGATTCCCTACCAATTAAATATAACTCTCAGGGGGATGATGACAACCTCAGCTCCTCCAATAACTTACTCACATCAATACTTAGTAAATAATAATATGTGAAAACACCTGAAGAAACATTTTAATATTAATATTATTATTGTTGGACCCAGAGTCCTTGTTTTTAGTTCGCTCTTAGTGTAACATATATTTTCTTCAGTTTTAAAGACCTGTCCAAAGAAAGAGAAGGACAGGCACAAATAAATTGTACAAAAAATATTCTAAATTCAAACTTAAACCACAGACTTATTAAGTTCCTTATAGTGAGTTATATTGTGTTGTTTTGATGTACCATCATTTCATTGCATACCCTAGACACTAGCCACATCAAACACCACATTAGAAATAACATACATCACCGTGTGAGATCTAGAGAGGTAGCGTTAGGTCCCTTCAGAATTCATCAACATCATCTATTAGACTCAAGGTCTTACATAGCTTGACCTCATACGGTTGACATAAACATAACAACATTCATTATCTTTTACCATCATAACCTCTCCAGCAAAATTTAACTTTGCTACAATGCAGATCTCGGCTTATTAACAGTTCAAAATCCAGCTTTAATTCTGTTAGGAGCTGGAAAAGCACACACCTCTCTTGTAAATTCTTTCGCTCTTTCACTCATTTTGTATTTCCCTCTACTTATACTTACTTACTTACTTCGTCGTTTTTCTTCTACTTTGGGGCGTAACGGTCAGCCACAGAGAGCCCCATACTTTCCTATAGGCTGTTCTTCCTTTTGGACTAGTTCCAGTCGAGTCCTCGGTTCTTCAGAGATCGACCGAGGTTGTCGTCCCAGCAAATTCTAGGTCGCCCTGGAGGTTTGGATCCTTAGCTCTTGGTTTTCCATGTTTGTCGTGGAAGTCGGTATTCCCCATTCTGCAGATATGGCCAAACCATCGTAACTGGTACTGTTCTACTCGGATCTGCAGGGGCTGGTTTTCGAGACTGTGGCGTATTGTCTCGTTGCTGATCTTGTCCCTTCTTCTCACTTGGACTACTCTCCTCAAATACTGTATTTCAGAGGTTTGAAGCTGGCTCTTGTGGGTTGGAGTCGTTGCCCACGACTCACATCCGCAGGTCAACACTAGGGCATAGGTGAAACGGTATACTGACATCTTAGTCTTCTCACCCATTTTTCTTTGCGAAGGAATCCTTGGTTTATGGCTGTTAAAGTACGTTTTTAGATGGTACCGTTCTGTTACCGAATATTACAGCAATAACATAAATGTTCTGTCAATATTGATAGTTGCAGAATGTTTGTGGTGGGTGGTAAAGAATCGCTGACGAGGGCGAAGTCAGTCAGGCCGGGCTTACAGGTGGCCGACAGATGTGTAAATATATATACGCGAATGTGTAGGTTCTTTAAGTGTGTCTATGGTACAGTCACTCACACCACAGCAACGTACGGTCAAGCCAACGGGTAAGACTAGTATTCGTATCCAATTCACAGTACATGGTTTATTCATACAGTAACATCGACATCAGGAACGGTACACTTCACAGGTTACATGACACATCAGGTAAGCAAAATTATCCATAGGTAATTGATTGCATAATCCAAAGGTATATAATCATCGATGATAGTTCATTACAGATCTCCAGACATCAGTAAGAAGATTCATACGACTCAATTAGTGGTACAAAAATTCCAAGCACAAAGGCTGCGGAGCACAGAAGTTCATAATCATAAACATCATGGCAAAATATCCATTCAAGAAACGGACTGCATACATCGCAGTTTACAATAATATATAGCCTGAATCAACGTACTCCAAGGCCTGAATAATACATCTCCTGGGAGAAAAAACATTCCCTTTAATAATCTATCGAACTTCAAAATCCATCATTGGAAATATGAATGTATAAAATGGCCTACAATCCATGGTCTGAAAATACTTTCAATCTCTATTAAATTCTCCCTTTTCACAAAAGATATCCACTGGTACACACAGCGAAAACATGGCTAACAACCATCCCGGAACACTGCCAGGAACGCACTGTCACGAAATCACCGCTGCTCAAAACAGCTCAGTAAAAATCCCTCATGCGAACTACCGCGTGAGAACTCAGCTCAGCCCCAACCGTCTCTTCCCAAAACCTCACTTTATCTTATTTTTAAAAAGCAAACTAACAACCACTCAGTTGAGCTGTGTTCAAAAATTACCGCCTACAGCTCCCAACTGCCCAATGGGCTGATCACCCGTTGGCTTGTCACACCGATTACGGAAACAACGGCAGATGGATCTATTTGTTGTTGCCCTAAAGACGCCGCTAGGCATGATGGGAAACTGCAACAGAGAAAATCAATCTGCTGTTGCCCTTAAGACGCCACAAGGCGTGATGGCCTCTGACTGCTTGGTCGGTCTTTGGCTAAGGACGGAAGAAGAAGAAGAAGACAGCTCCCAACTAAGAAATTCTCTCATCACGCAGCGCGTGTTTACTAGCGTGTACAAAAACCCGACCCGTACATTCAAGTCTTTAACTTTTAACTCCCCTTAATTAAATATGACTTGACAATGGCATGAAAGTCTCTCACTTATTCAGTACTTACTGTTTTCTTTTCCTGAATACTTTTCGCCTGTCCAGTATCTAGAAGGATACGTCCGAGTAAAACATTTGGCTGTCAGCAGTGGTCTAACAATCCACACCCAGTTTGTGGCTGGCCGTTTAAAGGAATAGAATGACTGTCGAAATAGAATGTATTAAAGAACGTATCAAATCTTTCCCTGAATGACTCACTGCATATGGCTCGTAATATTGGGCGAAAGTTTCCCTAATAGTGAGTTTCAAAAAGAAAGATAGGCAAGAAAATACAGCAACTTAAATTCCTCCTGCATAAGAGTGAAACAGTGATAATTTCAAGAGAGGATTAGGTCTGCTGGCCCCTTGATTATTCTGATACGTGTTGAAAATAATTTAATAAAGTAAGGCTCAATAAAATAATACAAAACAATCAATCAGACACATACATCAACCAATAATAACAATCAATGTACTATACACTGAACACAAAAGGTGCAGTGACAATTACAAAGAAACGTTATTTATTAAGGAATGGGAGTATACTGAATGAATGTATGACGTTAAAGAATTTGACTGAATAAAAACGTGATGTGTGCGAGTATCTATCACAAACGCTAGTGTCAGTTTTTAATTTAACAGATTTTTGGTGTCACTACGACTTCTTCATAATTATGTGTAGGAGAGTGGTGAGTTCCAGTGCAGATATACACTTAGCTGAGATGTCCAGCGGTCGGATCTGCATATGGTGTAGAGTGGTATCTTGGTGGTGTTAGACAGGTCAGTGGGACTATGCTCCCCGTGCTAAAGTCAGTTGAGGTTGCCCACTTGTTCAAGAAAACAAGATCAGGTTCAGGATTTCACAGCTCTTCCCTTTAACCACCGGATTAATGGAGATCTTGTCTTTCCTGGTTCGAACTACTCAGCGAGAATTCTTTCTAATGGCTGGCCCAGAGAGTTAATAAATGCTCTCTGTTACTTTTGCCTATTGAATTGACCCAAGACTTGGCAAAGCAATAGTGAAGAATGAGGGTTTTGTCTCCCAATATAAAGAGTTTGTCGACAAAGAATTTCGTTAGTAATTAAGTGGCCATCTGTTAGAGTTTTGCATTTCGTAAGACTGAATCAGACCTACCATTACTCTAGTAAAGAGTGTAAGATTTACGATTTCCTCCATGTTAATATGATACTATTGTAAATTAGTACATCTGCAGGTCTCAGAAAGAATTTATCACGGTGGTACCCAATCGCTTACCAAAAAAAGTCATTACATTAACTGAGCTTAAACTACTCCGTTCTACTACGGCCAGAATATCTTGGGGGCGTAACCACGTGGCTGGCGACTGAACTGGGTGCGGGGTTTTTCCCAGGACGAAACATGCATCGAGTTTGTTACACCAGGTTATCCCAACTCATAAACTATCTTCCTACTTATACTGTCTTACTATCTTGCCTGCGAGTCAGCTACACTGGCTTCTTGTTTACATTGAAGAAGCATTCAAGGCGCATCCACATATTTTTTCACATATCAGTACGTTCAAATCTATTGATAAATACACTCACCCTAACCAATCGTATAATTACAGAACATACAAAGTATAATAACTCAATAACATTAGACGTATTTCATGATTATACAACAAACTAGAAATCAATTTATTTTCAACAAAAATGGGTGCGCCGTTTATATTAATTACAAAGTAATCACTTTTCACCACTTATCTTCCATAGGTATAATTATAGTTATTACCTATATTATCTCACAATCCTTAGAAAGAGTTTAATTATTTAATTACTTAGAATAAAAATACCGAGTTTATAAGTACTTACACAATAACTTCAAGGGTAATGACGAGATGCTAAGACTATCTGCTATATAATGGTCTAAAATTTGTGCAGGTGTGAGCTATGTGACCATAGTTGAAAAATGTATATTTAATATAACTACTGATCACTCTTAATCTTACGCCACTTTTTTTCAACTGTCTTTCCCAGCAAATGTTATTTGTCCACGTGTGCTGGTCTTTGCGTAATAAGTCTCTTCCAAACGAGCGATAGTTTCCCAGCGGCAGCTCACAGTGCTTTTTTCCCACCCCTATACGACAAGTATGCGCGTGCTTACGGGTGTTAATCCGAGGTCAGCAAGACTGCTTGCCTTCGAGGAAGCAGAAAATAATGTTACAAGTTAATAAAAACAGGGTGAATGTGTTCCCGGTAGAGCGAGTCTAGAAACATAGCCTCCTTAGATTAAAGCTAAACATGAAACTTCCCTTACATGAAGTAACGAAGTCAGAAGAATGGAGTGACTGGTGCGTAATAGCCTAATGCATGAGTTGCAGAAAACACAACAGGCAAGAAATTATTGTTCCATTTCATACATATTAATGTGTGTTTACATAATTTTCAAAATGTGAGGGGTATAGGGAACAACCCAACTATTGTCCACTTGATGCGGTAAGGCGGCTTAAGCACCCTGACAACCCCCTGTGCTATGCCAGCGGGAGTTTTACTATTGGCAGGTTCTACCAAGCTGGACAGGTCTGGGCGAGTAGGTGTCAGACTAAAGCTGGCACCCTGGTCCTCCAGGTTGGGGGTTTTAGCAGTTGGCTTGTCTATGTATAAAAACAAATAGTTACGAAAACAGCTACAAATGAAAAAAAAAACTTTGACCCGGGACGGACATCCAGAGTTTGAGGTTCGCATGCCTGACAATGGTGAAAGCCGAAAAGAAGCCATTGCCATGAAAACTGATGCCATGATTGCAACACACGAAACCAGAATTGGATTCTGGAACGTCAGAACTATGAATGAGATCAGAACACAAATGAGAAACTGCAGATTACATATCCTGGGAATGAGTAAGAGCAGACGGACTTGGGACAGGGAAAATAAAAACAACAACAGGAGAAACAGTATTTTACTCTGGAAGAGATGAAGGACAGCACAATGAAGGTGTAGCCATTATCCTAAAGAATAAAGAAAGGAATAGAAAGATCATTACTGGAATGGAAACCCATGAAAAATAGACTGAACGGAACAAGACTAAGAGGGAGATTCACCAACACCACAATAATACAGTTCTGTGCACCGAACCACTATTTGTACAAATCTGGAAAACAGAGACAACACCAATTCATTCATAACCCTCCACTCCCAAAGGAGCATAGGCCTTCAACAAACACATGCCAAGTCCTCCTGTCACGTGCCATCATCTCAAGTTCTTTCCACGTTCTCCTCATCATTTTCACCTCTGTTTCCAGCTCTCTTCTCCGTGTCCTTCTTGGTCTACCTTTGCCTCTCTGGGGGTTCCAGAACAAGGACTGCCTTGTAATGCTATCAACAAGTTTCCTCAGTGTGTGTCCTATCCATCGCCATCATCTTCTTCTCATCGCTTGTTCCACTGGCACTTGTCTGGTTCTTGTCATCAGTTCCACGTTGGTAACCTTGTCATATCATTTTAATCCTTCTATTCTATGCAAGCACCCATTTATGAAAGTCTGTAGCTTTTTGGTTGTTGTCTTTGTTGTTCTCCGTGTTTCAGAGCCATATAATAGTACTGACTTCACATTTGAGTTGAAGATTCTTTTTTTCGTGTTGGATCCGATTTCTCTTGATCTCCACATATTTCCCAATGCAATGAAAGATCCTCTTGCTTTTTGTTTTCTTATGTTGATATCACAGTCTGTCCCTCCAACTTTGTCTATATTGCTGCCAAGATATGTATTACGATTCTACATCTTGTAGTGGTGTTTCTTCAAGATCAACCCTGTTATCATTACCTGAATTTATTCTCATTATTTTTGTCTTTTACCTATGTATTTTCAGACCCAATTGCTGTGACCTCTCATCGAGTGTTTTCAATTTGTCTTGCATCTGATTACGACCAAGTCATCAGCAAAATCCAGATCATCCAACTGCTTAGTCAGAGTCCACTGGATTCTATTTCTGTTGTGTGTTGTCGATGTTCAACTCCGCCTAGGCCGGTCCCAAGCCCGGCTGAAAAAGGAGGAAGACTGATTCTAAAGGCGACGAACTGGAACGGACTACGGACTACGACTTATGGAACTTGGAACACAAGAAGTATAAATGGGAAAGAAGAGGAGCTGGTGGAAGAGATGAGGAAAGCAAAACTAGAAATCCTGGCTATAACGGAAACAAAGAAAAAAGGACAAGGAGTCATGGATCTCGATGGCATCACGCTGCTCTATAGTGGTGTACCTACATCTGAAAGAGCTAAAGGGAGCGTGGGTTGCATTGTGGCCAAAAACCAAAAAGATAGTATCAAGGGATGGAACTTTGTCTCGGAGCGCATTATGGTTGTAAAGCTAAAAAAAGGTGAAACCATAGTCAAACTGATCATTGTGTATGGGCCAAATGAGGATGAGAGAGCAGAGGTCAAGGAGGAATTCTTCGAGCTGCTTCAAAGGACAATGGATGACTGCCTAGATGAAATTATCATGCTCGGAGATTTCAATGCCAGAGTTGGAAATGACCATGCTAGATGGAGTGGAGTTATCGGAAGATATGGAGAAGATACTCTCAATGACAATGGAAAGCGACTCCTTAGATTCTGCTGTGAGCAGAATCTGATCATTACAAACACAAAGTTACCCCATAAGCGCATACATGCATACATTAGATGTGAACCAACAAAGAATGAGAAGTCAGTGATCGATTATGCCATTGTTAGGAGGAGCTCATTCAAATATGTCCGGGATGCTAGAGTCTAGAGGGGGCCAGAGATTGGAAGTGATCACTACCTTCTTACAATCAAAAGAACAACTGAAAGAGTTGCTCAGCCTAGGAGCTGCCCAACATCACGCACGAAACTAAGTAAACGAACGGAAAAAATGAGCATTAAGACCTACAAGCTGAGAGAGCCAGAAATTAAGACTAGATATCTGGGGCTTATTGCTACAGCGGTGAGCAACACAGAAGAACAACCTGATGACTTGGAAACCCTCTGGCTTAAATTCAAGGACATCATAAAGACAGCTGCTGCAGAACCATGTGGTGAAGTCCGACTTGGGAACAAGAGAAAGAGGACTCCTTGGTTGACAGAGGAAGTCAAAGAGAAAATAAGGGAGAAGAAAATGGCATGGAAACAATACTTAGGAGCTAAAAACACAACAGGAACAATGGAGAAATATAGAGAATATGTGACACTCAGAACAGAAGCAAAGAACAAGGTGCTAGCAGCAAAACAGAAGTCCTGGGAAGAATTTGGAGAAAAGCTAGAAAAGGATGCGCAAGAAAACCAGAAATTGTTCTATAAGACCCTAAAGAACATGAGGAAGGAAAAACAATGCCCTCTCAAATTTATAAAGGACAAGCAAGGCAAATTGCTTACTGCCCCGAAGGAAGTAATGGAAAGAATAGTTCTCAGAACTCCTGGATGGTGAGCATTGTTAAGCATCAGAAATAAAAACTACTATCACAGAAGAGAAAACCAATGATGATGAAGATAACATAATGGGTGGGTTTGAAAAAAAATCGAAAAAAGGTGATTCGTCTTACGAGGACAAAAGACAAAGAAAATAGTCTACGTTACGGCCACAAGGCCTTCGTCGGGAAAGGAAAGAAAGTGAAGGCTAGATAGGACACATAAGAACTTAAATAAATATAAAAATAAATATAAAAATGAAACCTAGGTACTTCCCTGAAGGACGCGTGGCTGAATAGGAAGTGACTACGGCCACCGGAAGTACACAATACATACTAAGAAACTAAAAACTAAAAAAACGAAACTGAACAATAAACTACCCAAACGTAATAAAAGTGGGGACTGGAAATAAAAGAGGAGGGGAGTGGACACCGTGTTAGGCTTAGGGGTGACGCCAAGGGTTAACATACGTGTGTTGCCTGCCGTCTCTTTGGCGGCCTCCATCCTGTAAGAGGTTGGAAAAATAACAAACTCTCATCTGGAGGCAACCAGCGAATACATTATGAAGAAACAAATGTCTTATGAAAGAAAAAACTCTTCCTATGAACATCAGTTGGAAAGAATTCATGACGCCTGAATCGACCAAAGTAGAGAAGACTCTAGGCAGAAATTCTGTCTCGTCTATATCAAGGGAAAAAAGAGCATGGGCATATATCAGGGTCATTGGTCCTAGAATGCCCAAAAAACAACAGCGATTTACCACTACAGGCGCTCACTTTGGGTTCCTCTGAGAGTGTCTAAAGTCGCCGGAAGATGTGGGCAAAAAATAAAAAGGAAGACCATAATAAGAAATCACTCAGGTCCAAAAAGAGCTTGAACTTCGTTGAAGAGTAGGCCACTCCAAGAACGTGTGGGCCGTAATTAATGTGCATGTGACTTCCGAAGAGTGTGGCGTCCTCCGCACCTCCCCCAACGAAACTAACGCGCCCGGCCGGGGTTCCCGGAGCACCTGGGGGGGTCGGTCACGGATGGCGCCGGGGGGGGGAGCCCGGTTGTATGGCGTGGTGGTTAGGAACGGTGCGTTGCGGACTCAGACGCTGTCGGGCCTCGCGGTGGTGTGTCCAGTCCCCACTTTTATTACTCTGTTGCGCCCTGTTGGGTAAAAAACCCGTGTTCAAGGGGTTTAGTTTTTGAGGGTGTTTAGTGATTGCTATTGCTTAGGTAGGGGTACTGGTCGGTGGCCGTGTGTTGTGTGTTTCCTATTCAAGCCACGAGTTCCTTCAGGGAATTACTAAGTACCCCCCCCCTAGGGTCTTCCATTCCCCCTTTCATATTTTTATTATTGTGTATTATTGTATTTGTAGGTTCTTATCCCCCCCCCCCCCCCCCCCCCCCGCTGAGTCCCATATATAGCCCGCCGCATCTTATCCTTTCCCTTTCCGGTCTGAGTGGGCCTGTCCGTGACACCGTTAACGACTAGGACTTTTTTTCGTTGTTGTGTGTGGTTCCTCGTAAGACGAATAACCTCGTGGTTTTTCGAGTTTTGTTTCAAACTCTCTCGTCCATTGTGACCTCTCTCCCGTCTGTCTCTCTCAGTTCCCTAATTTCTTCCTTGAACGATGACATAAAGATTGAAGAACTCGGGGACCGGCAAGCCACTGTCGGTCGAAGAAAATCAAAAAAAATTCAGATGGGCACAACAACTCGCATAGCAAAGGCCCATGATGGTCCGTAGAACATTACCAGACATTGTTTGTAAGTACATGGGCGAGCTAGTTCAGGCGCACCTGCATTTGTCTCTAAGGGCTCTTACAGCAGCGCCGTGGTGCAACAAGTCCATACCAAAGGATCTGGTACGAGACTCTGCCCCCCCCCCCCCTCCCGTAACACCTTTTTTTTATAAATAGGTTTGTGACATTCGACAATCGTGCGAATACGGAGGAAACCATTAGACGGCACGATCCCCGCTTTCAGTTCAGGTCGCCTACCGGTAACAAATCTATGTGTAGAATCCTCCCTTAGAGCAGCAGAGACTCCCGGCGCGCCTAGCCCTGAGCCCACAACTTGGTGTACGACAGGGTCTCCTCGCGAGTGCCCGGTTTCAGAACTAATAAACCGTATGTTCGCTAGGGCCTAATCTTTCACAACTCTGACCAGTCTGACCGTGTGATAAATGCCTTTTGTTTGAGTATACGACCCCCCACCCCGCGCACCTGCTCGCCCACCCCTTCCCTCCCTCCTTCCGTTTCATAGCTCTCTGGAAAAGGCGTTTTGACATGGTCCCACCTGGAGGGTGGCCCCCCCCCGCCTAAACTTTGGGAACCCTACCTTCCCTAGCAAGGAATGAAACATGTTGTCCAAGCACCTCCCCCACCCCCCCCACCCCTCCCCCCCCCGCCCCCCCTACCTTCATGCCTTTTACAGAGTGTTCTACAAGTCTTCCCACCCTGCCACCCCCCCCCCTACCCCCCCTATATTATGGGCCGGCCCTGGGCGTTATTGCCGTCCCGTGTGAGGACACACACCAACTTCCAACACTAAGTCAGAGTAAAAAAAGTTCAGGACCACCCATCGTTGCGTGCCTGGTTTTTTTACTACTATGTTGATTGTTGCGCGATCAAATCGTCGCGTGTGGTGTTTGAATCGTTTGGGCGTACAAATAGTGTGTTTATAAGATGGGGAACTGGCTCCACTCTTTAGGGTGCATTATTTTTTGCACGTCTAGCAAAAAACGTGTTATTGTGCTGACTCCATATCGATGGGTCTTTTAGCTTGTAGCTTGAAAGATCGGTGCGTAGGAGTTTTGTCCGGGTTCGACGATAATGACGTAAAAGAAGGAGGAAAAGAATTGTTATAAACAAGGGACGGGAACCCCCCCACCCCCGCGCCCCCCCCCCCCCCCCACCTTTTGTTTTTATGGTGGTCTGAACACATAACCCTGTGGTCTGTGAAGGGTCCTTGAGATATGTTTATGCGTGGGCAAACGAACTAATAGGAATACGGAGACAGGAGGATACTGTTTTGGGTGTTTAAGGGTTATACAGTTGATGCCTTACACCTTTATGGGGAGGGCTATGGTTCCCACCCCTGATACACGCCCCCCCCCCCCCCCTCCCCCCCCCCCCCCCCCCCCAACCCCCCCCCGCCTCCCCCCTTATAAATGCGGTGTGGAGGGCGTAATGATCCTGCCGTTGTGTCTGTGCGTGATGGTAGCCGTAACTTAAGGACGAGTTTAACAGGAATATGTACTTACGAGAATGAATAGTTACGTGAGAATTGGCACGGAACTATTACAATACATATATAATAAAGACTGTATTAGGAGGGAAGAAGCCAAAACAACGTCCACTTCCGTAAATGGGTCTAGTATAGCGCCAGAAACGCAAAATGCTTCCAGTGGAATGGAACGGTAAAACGACTTTTCCTCCCCCCCACCCCCCCCCTCAGACCCCCCCCCCCCCCCCCCTCCCCCGGACGCATTCAAGTGCTTACGTGATCTGGTGTCGTCATAGTTATTGAGCGTGGTTTTTTTACGCGGATACCCTGCCAGTGGCTCTGGATCGCGCTCTGTCAGTTTCTCTAGTGGGCTTCGTTAGGGGCCTATCTCTGATGTTGACTAATTCCTTATCCCTTGTGACCCGGGAGACTTAACTGCGAAGAAAATTAATACCAGGAGTTACGCACGTGCTCGTTTTGCCTATAAGCGCGAATTAAAAAACATTTTGTCGGGGACCACGTTTTCTGGTAGAACCGTGCATGATTCTACTCCTCGTTTCTCAGTCATTTCTTGGAAGAGTCTTTGCCTATACATATTTAAATTGCGAGACAAACTCTTTGTACATACTACGTGAATCTGTAAACGACAAACGGGCAGACATACCTTAACACACCACTGGTTTTACTTGTCTAAAAGACAAGGGTGATATCCTGTCACACTGTGTGTGTCTTTTTCATGTGTGTCCCACTTGACGAGGTCATCTAATGAAATGCGTTTGGACGGAAATTTTGTGGACCTTTCAATGTGACCAAGACTCCACCAAAACCCCCCAGACATCCCGCCAGCAGTAAAGAAGAATGCTAAAATTGTGTCTCCCCCCCCCCCCCCCCCCCCCCCCCCCCCCCCCGCTGGAACAGACCCCAACGAAAGGATTGAAAATGTAAGAAAGCCATTAAAAGATTCTAAGAGGATTATGGAAATAAAGAAAAAAAAAGCGGCCCGGGACTGTTGGCATTCCTCATGATGACTGTGGGGCCATGTCTAAGCAGATTTTGTCAAGGCATTACTGTGTGCGGTTTATGAAAGTGTGGCCAATTTTCTCGAAGCTTGAGGGATTTTGCGGTTCTAACATGGTCTGGTGATGTAGTCATGGATCTTTCACCAGACAATCACCAAATGCGAGTGGGAATAAATGTAAAATAATTTGGGTCCAATTTGTGTATGACCGTGGTTTTTCCCCCAAAGTCCTGAAGATTTCGTATCTCTCGGCCCTCTTTCAAACCATTACTCATCCGTACCAGTAATAGAGATAACGCATTTATAAGATAGATAAGAAGGGGAAAGAAAAAATCTATCATGTGAATCTCCTGAAGAAATATGTGGAAAGAGAACATCAGGATCCCCCCCCCCGCGTCCGAGAACGAGAGAAAGTACTTCCTAGTGCGGGTACTGGAAGATGTGGATCTGTCTGTAGGGCTGTGCTCGCGTTTGCTGTTGAGGTTCGCTACTGATTGCGAATTCTGTAGGCACATCACTCCAATCCAACCTGCAAGTCTGGAAGGAAGAGCTGGTGATGAGAGGGTTGGTTTTTCATAAGCAGACCCTTTAAAAACAAAAAAATCATGGTGGATATCACGACCCGCAAGAAAGAAGATATTCCCCCCCCCCCGTTTTAAGATGCTATCCCCCCCCCATGAGGAACAGGTCCCTGCTGGCCTAGCCCCCCCCCCCGTCCAACACTTTAAATACCTCGGAGCTATTACGTAGACCGATCATGGGAGCCCCCCCCCCCCGCCGCACTGGACAAGCAGAGACATACCACTTGTGAGACTTGTCCCATCCGCCATGGAGGTGATAGAAAAAGGAAACCACTTTCATCATTTTGGATATCCATACACCACACTCGTGAGACAGCAGAACAGGTGAAAATCAGTGCCTCTCATTTAAGAAGAACTCAGCTAAAGAGAGAGTGCAACGTTCTAAATATTCATGTCAGAGGTGTTAACAAGGACGTCCGAGGGCACTTTTTTCACGGCCATACCAACCTATTGGTATGATATGAAAAACTCATAGGGACTCCATTCACCTGGTCTAGCATAGAGAGAATGATTGTGAAACCATATTTCAGAGATGATCGTTTGTAAGGAAATAGCTGGACGAAGGAAGAGATGAGGACTATCTTTTGAGAAGGAATTATTTGCGACAGTGTGTCTTCGTATAGTAGTTCCGGGGCGTTGTACTCTTAAGAAGCGCTCCACCGGTGGTCTCATCAGGTCTTGTACTTCGCGTGGCCTTTGTCGAGTCAATGGGCAATGGACTTACAAAACCCATAAAGCCAGAATGCCAAACACGTTCATTACTGATGGTATCTGTGGGATGGTGGTTGATCAAGACAGTCCCAAGCAGTATACCAAGATGTGACAGAGGCATTCGAGCTCCGCAACCTTTGACGTACGTCAATGGCCGATATTTCCCACCCCCTGCAGACCCAAGTAGAACAGTCCCAACTAAGATGGTTTGGCCATGTCTGCAGAATGGGAGAAGATCGGCTACCAAGACAAGCATGGGAAACAAACAGCCAGGGATCCAGACCCACAGGACGACCCAGAGTCCGCTGGGAGGACAACATAGACAATCTTTGAAGGCGTGGGACGAGATGGAAATAACTCGCGCCAGATGGAAGGCTCAGCCGATTGGACGCAGTCTGGCGATCTCTCTTCCAACTCTCCTCTACACCTCCACGGTTAGAAGCGGTTACCGACCGATCCTCAAGCAACCCCCCCCCCCCCCGACCCCCCACCCCCCCCCCCCCCCCCCCCCCCCCCCCCCCCCCCTCCCCCCCCCACCCTCCCCCCCTCCCCCCCTCCAACCCCCCGCCCCGCCCTCCCCCCCCCCCCCCCCCCACCCCCCCCCCCGCCCCCCCCCCCCCCCCCCACCCCGTCCCCGATGTTCTCATCATAACCCAGTCTATTGTTAGTAAGAAAAGAAATGGAGACGAAAGGCATCCCTGTCGCACTCCCGTTCTTATCCTAAACGGTTCTGTAAGCTGTCCTTCATGAAGAACTCTGCATGTCATGTCTTCATATGTTTTCTTTATAAAATTAATGATCTTCAGGGGAACTCCTTATGCCTCATCAATTTCCAAATTGATTCTCTGTCCACACTATCAAATGCCTTTTCGTAGTCCACAAATCCAATGTATAGTGGTGAATTCCATTCCTGACATTATTCACCTATTATTCTCAAAATGGCTATCTGGTCTGTACAGGATCGGCTTTGTCGAAAACCTGCTTGTTCATCTCTCAGTCTCTTGTCTATGGACTCTTTTAATCTTTCGAGGATAATCCTGTTTAATACCTTTCCTGGCACTGATTGTAACATTATTTCTCTATAATTTGTGCACTCTTGTAAATTTCCCTTCTTAGGCAACTTAACCAGATATCCTTCCTTCCATTCTGCTGGTATCTCTTCCTTTTCCCAGACGTTACCAAGGACATTATATAACATCTCTGTAGCCGTGTCGATATCTGCTTTGATGGCCTCTGCTGGAATGCCATCTGGTCCAGCCGCTTTTCCATCTCTTAGAAGCTTTATGGCTTTCTTTATTTCTTCTTTCGTTGGTCTTTCACAGTTAATTTGTAGCTCTTCTTCTGCTAGCTGGATGTCTGGGTGTTTTGTGGAGCTGGTCTATTGAGAAGGTCCTCAAAATATTCCGTCCACCTCTTCATTTGCTCTTGTATATTGCTGAGCAGTTTTCCATTCTTGTCTTTTATGAGACAACATGTCTGCTTGTATTTCCCTGTTAGCTTCTTTGTGCTGTTATACAGTTCTCTCATATTTCGTTTGGCTGCAGCATCTCCTGCCTCTCTTGCCAACTCCTCAATATATTTCCTCTTGTATCTAAAATGCTTCTTCTTTGTTTGCTTCTGTGTACACATCTTGAGCCTTGGCTTTGGAACTTCTGGTTTTGCTTGTGTTTGAATCTGCTTTCTTGTTTTTTCTGTCTTTTATCTTATTGATGGTTTTTGTTGTTATCCATGCCTTTTGTTGTCGTTCCCTTTTTTCCAGTGTTTCTTCACATGTCTCATTCTATACAGTTTTGATTTGCTGCCAATAGTCTTCTGTATTCACTACATATTCCAGCTGTTGGAGCACTTGAAATATTTTGGATATTGTGACCGCAAATGTGTCTCTTGTTTCTTGATTTCTTAGATGTCCTACATTCAATTGATGTCTATAACTTTGCATTGTTGCATATTGATGCGTGATGCCATAATGATGATGGATGGTATCCGCATGTCTGGTTTTGTGAAGTGTGTAGATGATGCACAGTCAAACAATGATCATACAAAAACAGGGCAATCCACACAAGGACGTCAGTTAACTCACGACGTATAAAGTCAATGATGCTTGTAACAGCTAGTGAAGTTTTTCTGTATCATTTATTGTGGACGCCACAGTGACAAAATGTATACGCGAATATGTAGGTACATCAGACAGTCATTATCACAGCAACAATGTCAGTATAGCAATGGACGGTAGACAGCATCATAATAAAGGTGATTCACAGGCATGTCAATACATTATAAGGCTGTAATGTAGTCGGGAAAATTCTCCATCCTTTTCTATAACAGCCAGGAGATAACCAGATGTATGAGATCAGTTCACTCTCCTTAATCTGACTTCAGCAAGACAGGCACGTCTGCCGAAGTATAAATAATGTCCTCAAAAATATCCTCTAGATAACAAAGGTTTTCCAAACCTAGTTCATGTAACAAAGTAGCAAGTAATGGTCCTTGGGACATGCATCAACCGATGCAGTACAATACAGCGACATGTGAGCTGGGAAAACATCTCGTGACGACGCCTTTCGAAGACAGGCTATGAATCAAAAATCGCTCACGACCAAAAATCGATAGAGTTAATGAAAAGTTAATTTACCTTGCCTTCAGGAAATACACAGAAATATTATGCCTCCCGGCATGTGCAAATACACTAGAGGTATTATCTCGAATAAACGAAATATCCATAAGAGGACTTCACATTCCTGACAGAACAAAAAAAATAGCGGAGATCCCCTCTCAGCGAGGCATCTTCCTAGCTATTCAAAATCGCTCACTGACTGACTGGTGGGCGGAAATCGATCGACCAAGAAGCAAGACCAGTCATGCGCAGTACAGCGCAAAATGACCACAGCTCAGAACTTAAGACGCAAGGACCTTTACTACGAACCAGCGTAAGAATGATTACCTTAAAAGGATAACCCAACAGGTTGCCAACCGTTTTCTGAGAAAACGGCCTAGCATAGCAAACTTAACTGCATTCAATACCAACGCGAGGAAACAACTGCTTACCGAGAAAAGTGACTATAAATTTCAAGCAGTTGTTGCCCTTGCGTTATAAAATAGATATTGAAATAAAACGATGTTGCGAGAATTTCTCACGCAACATATCACCACCTCCTCCCGATAAAAAAAAAAAATGTGGAACATATTTTTTTTTTTTAAATATCAAAGAGCATGCGATAAGCGGCTCAAAACGCACGAATTATGCGCTGATAATTAATTAAATTGCCTAACATGAGGCTAAATATAGAGTGTCTGGTGAGGATATACCTCAACAGAAAAATAAATATGTCTCAAAAAATATTCACATCGTGGAGGTGTCACCAACACACATCACGTTAGCATGTAAACACAATATACGTATGCAAGTTACCATAATCATCATTAAACAGCATACTCTAATATTGTCTTTAAAAATGGATGTACAAATCTGATAGGAAAATTTATAGTACATTCTTTGACATGTAATGACATAAGTACATAGTAAAGTTAAACTACATGACGATCCAGGACATATGCTCTGGTATTCCGAGGGTAAGTACACAATCTAGAACTCGTCATGCTTGATAATAGTAAGGTAAGTCCTCAGCTCAACAATGACATTCTGAGAAAGTACAAGCAATATAATGCTAATTAATATATGCTTCATAAGGTACAATACATTATTAATAATTGTGGCTGTTTAGTAAACTAACGGCCCTTATATTAACTACTCAGTCCTCCTCTATCATCTTAAAAAAACGAACAGAAGAAGATGACAACAAAGCACGATAGTGTGTACATATAAAGTAAGTACAGATGTGCTAATCTATTGTAGAAATATAGGTGTGTTATGACTCTGTAATATATAGAAATATAGGACAGAAGTATTAGTTGGAGTCATGTGGGCATCTAGACAAAATGTCAGCCATCACATTATCCGCACAACGGATAGCTCGTACCGTGAAGTGAAAAGGTTGAAGAGCTATAGCATATCGAGTGGATCTCGAACTCTTCAAATTCTTAGTCTGAATAGCTGTAAGAGCTTTCTGATCAGTCTCTAGAATGAAATGTGCGCCCAGGAGGAATCTTTGTAGTTTTAGAATTGACCAAACCATCGCTAACACCTCACGGTCTAAAACCGAGTAGTTCCTCTCTGCCGCATTTAGTTTTCTAGAAATGTACATAACAGGATGCAGAGTATTTGCATATTCTTGCATCAGTGCTGCTACAATCCCAGTGGATGAAGCATCACTCCGAAGAACAAAAGTCCTATCAAGAGTAGGTAATCTTAAGATGGGAGGAGAAGAAAATATATTCTTGATTTGGTCTAGTGAAGATTGGCATTCTTCAGACCAACGGACCAGATTAGGCGAACCTTTCTTCAACAATGTTGAGAGAGGTGCCATGCCATGATCGAAGATAAATTTGGAATAAATCTCCCATAAAATTGAATTAAACCTAAGAGACTCCTAACTTGTTTCTTCGTTTTAGGAACAGAGATGTTCAGTATTTTGGAAGTATTGTGGTCTTCTGTCTTCAAGAGACCATGACCAACACGATGACCCAGGAAAGAGATTTCACCAAAACCAACAAAAGCTTTAGAAGGTTTTGCTGTCAAATTATTCTCACGTAGAGTGGACAGTAAGTCATATAACCCTAAATAGTGATCTTCCCAGGTATCACTGAAGAGACAGATGTCATCTAAGTATGCGATGACATCCGAACGATGTGACAGAATTCGACGCATCATGCGAACGAAAGTGGCAGGGGCGTTCATGAGACCAAAAGGCATAACATTCCATTGAAATAGACCCCTAGGTGTAGAAAAAAGCAGTAAGAGGTTTGGCATGCTCTGCTAAAGGCACTTGCCAATAACCTTTAGACAAGTCAAGTTTAGTGAAGAATCTAGAATTAGAAAGTCTAATCAGTAGATCTTCTAACAAAGGCATCGGTTCAGCATCGAACTTTGTGACCTGATTCAATTTGCGATAATCAACGCAAATTCGTATGTTCTTATCCTTCTTCCGGACAATAACCATGGAAGAAGAATATGGTGAAGTCGATGGTTCAATTATATTTAATTGAATCATTTCATCCAATTCCTTTTCCACTTGCGACTGAAAGTGTATAGGAATAGGATACGGCCTAACCCTAATTGGATTATTGTCGGTAAGAATTATGTCATGTTCTATGACATCTGTGTGTCCAGGAATGTCAGTGAGAACATCCTGAAATGTTTGTAACATCGACGAGACTTGTCGATGTTCGTCACCAGAAAGATTAGGAGAAACAGAAACGTTTTTCCAAGATTCCGTGGAATGTAATGGAACCACTGGAAGGGGAAGGTTGACATCAGAGAAGGTAGCTTCCTCATCCTGTATGACAGACAGGGATGAATAATGACCGTGAGGTGCAGGAGCATCATCCGTTGCCTGGAAAATAGGCAGCAAATAGTCCGGACGTTCGTGAAATTCCGAAAGCATGTTTATGTGGAAAGTTTTATGCTTTTCCATCAATATCGACCACATAGTCAACATCAGAAATCCGAGAGACTATTGCATACGGACCTTTCCATGCAATAAGAAGTCTATTTTCCCTACTGGGGAGTAGGACGAATGCTTTGTCACCTGGACAAAGTTGTCGTAGACATCTATTCTTGTTAGCAAACTGCTGCCTTGCCTTCTCTTTAGCAATTTCTGATGAAGCAGTTGCTAGCTAGCTTACATGCCTCAATGATCTTTTGTCTAAGAGCAATGACATACTCATATGAGGATTGAGTTTCATCGCTAATATCATCGGCAGTGATGATATCGTGTAATAAAGACATAGGGCCGCGTGGACGCGCGCCAAAGACAAGTTCGAAGGGAGAAAATCCTGTGTGTTCATTAGGGACTTCTCTATAGGCAAAAGAGAGCCGCGGGTAAAACCCTGTCCCAATCTTGAGGATGATCTTCAGTTATCTTACCAAGCAAAGTCTTGAGCGTTCTATTCAGACGCTCAACTAACCCATTAGACATAGGATGGTAGATACTACTGAGAGATCGTTCAATATGTAAGGTAGACATTACCTGTGACATAGTGTCAGATATGAGTTGAGTGCCATGGTCTGACAATATTTCTCTGGGGAACCCCAAGCGAGAGAATATCAACCAAAGAGCATCTGCGATATCTGTAGTAGATATGCTCTTAAGAGGAATAGCCTCTGGCCAACGTGTGCACATATCGACACATGTAAGGATAAACTGATGTCCTCTGGCCGACTTGACCTTAAAAGGGCCAATAATATCTATGGCCATTTTCTGAAACGGCCGAATAGGAATGTCAGCAGCCTGGATAGGCGCAGCATGTCGTGGTCCTCTAGATTTGACCTCCTGACATACCTTGCATGATCGGCAGTAAATACGAATGTCCTTATTGACAAAAGGCCAAAAGAAAGCCGCAAGGACTCTCGACTTCGTACGGGCAAAAAAAACCCATATGTCCAGCACATTGCGAGTCATGAGCATGTTGCAATATTTGCACTCTCATGCTCTTGGGAACAAGAATTTGCGAATGTGCCGACGTAGTCGAATCTTGTACCATACGTACAAGTACGCCGTTTCTCATTGCAATCCAAGATTTTCTATTTGTATCCTGATTCGGATCACCTTTCTTCGCAAGAACGAAGAATTTTTTTAAAGAAGGATCTTCTTCTTGCAATTTTATGAAAGAGTCACGAGTAATTACTAAGTGACTATCTTGGCTATCAACTTCATTATCACTATTCAGTGAAGTTTCGGGTGTTTGTAGAGCTTGTGCTCTTGTAACTACTGCATTTGTAGCTTGCATGTTATTATCTTCCCAAGCAGCAATCTGCTGTGGGGTACACTCCCTAACTCCGTGAATACGACCAATAATAAGGTCCGCAATAGGATTAGGTAAGAGACAAGCATGCACATCTCCAGTAAAGAAAGGAGTGGCAATGCGAATTACAGCAGTAGGATATTTTTCTAGAGTGCCGCCAAATGTGACACATTTTAATAACCCTTCCTGTAGCACAAGATGGATCTACAAGCGATTGTCTAACACCAATAGTGGTGCATCCGGAATCGAAAAGTAGTGAGACCGGAGTATCATTAACAAGACCCTTATGTAGGATTAAAGAACCCCTCCCGTCATGCGCAACAGCAGCAGGAAGAGCGGGAAGTGGGTGACCACAACTCAAAGTAGTTATGGTACCCGGTTCGACTAAAGTACTGCATTGGGGGCATTTGTTTGCTCTCTCAAAGTCAAAAGCAGAACTAGTGACAGCGTCAAAGTTTTTATTATCAACAACATGATTACAGGCTCCCTCAGTTTCCTGTTGTACAGAATTAGCCTGCTGATATCTCTTTTTTTTGTGTTGAGATCTACCCCGACTATTATTACCTCTGAAGTTATCAGAGTTATTATTATCTCTGCAGTTATTATTGTCTCTATTGTAATTGTTATCATGATTCGAATTCCAGTTTCCACGATTACTATCATGTTCACATTGATGCGAACATCTATTTGTTTGGTTTTGAGGTCTTCGGCAGGAATAACCTCTATTACCATATCCTCTTTTGAAATGCCTATAATTATTAGGGTGATAGTAACGAGTACTATCAGGTTGTCTCCAATTCTTCGAAGAAGAATCACCATGAAATTGATTTCCATGATTTTGACAGAAATACCGCTGCCCTTTCTATCAAAATTTTGTTGGGATCTACGAGCAAAGTTTTGACCATACGGTGCTGCCGAAGCAACTGGTAAACCTTCTTTCACCTTAGAGTTACCTATGGTTATGTGTGGGTGCGCAGTTACATATTGGCAACAGAAATCTTCCATTTCTTTTATTGTTTTAGGTTTACGTTCATGAAGGAAAGCAAGGAAAGACTCATTGACAGACGACATGACTTTGTCTCTAAGTATTAAGTCCATAAGTCCTTCATAAGTTTTTTCCGTCTTAGATAGTTCAACCCATCGTGAGAAAGTAATGCGTATTCTTGCTATAAACTCGGAGAATTCAACTCCATTTTCAGGTAACATGTTTTTTAAATTGTAGACGATAGCCGTCTTCGTTAAGCTGATATTTCTTTAACAAAGCGGCCCTGACAACCTCATAATTGTTCTTGTCAGGTTCATCCACCATATTTAATATACTTAGAGCTTTACCTGTCAGTATCCCTGATAACTGATAAACATATTTTGCTTTGTCTATGTTATGAGCTGTACATGCTTGTTCAAATCTGTCCAGATAGAACATTATGTCATCACTGGAAGGACTAAATGTTGGTAACTTAATCTTAAAAGTATCATTATTAGCCTTATTCGAAGATGAACCCTTGTTTGCATCATTAGCATTACTCATGCTCGTCAATTTCAACTTCTCCAACTCTAAAGCTAAGAGTTTTTCTTCATGTTCCATTTTTTGCTTTCCTCTCATCAGCCTCTCTTTGTAACTTCCTTTCTTCAGCTTGAGCCTGCATTTCTAGTCTTTTATTCTCAGCTTCTTTTTCAAGTCTTTTATTTTCAGCTTCTTTTTCAAGTCTTTTATTTTCAGCCTCTTTTTCAAGTCTTTTATTTTCAGCTTCTTTTTCAAGTCTTTTATTTTCAGCCTCTTTTTCAAGTCTTTTATTTTCAGCTTCTAGTTGTAGCTGGAGTTTTCTCTCCTCAGCTTCTGATTCCCTTTTTTAGTTTTTCCATTTCCATTTGGAATTTTCTTTCATCTGCCTGCATCTGCAGTCTCAGATTCTCAGAATCTATCTTTTTCTGCTCAGCTTCTGCTTTCTGTCTTTTTTCCTCAGACTTCAGCGCTTTGTTATATAGAGCAGTACCATACTCTTCCAACTTATCATCAGTCTTACCCAGGGATTTACCCTGTTCAATAAAGTACTCAAGTGTAGACATGTTGTCTAACATATGAGTCCAAAACCTGAAATAATTAACTAATTTATTTCAAACCTAAGTGTAACAAGTCTTAATTAAGCACTTGTATATTCACATCGCATTATATTATCCCAATCTCTGGGGGAAAACAAGTCTCCAATCAAAGAACTTGTATATGAAATATCAACACTCAATTCTTTATCATAAGTGCACTTCTCATTCAATAGTGCACGACACTATTCATCATTCATTTATCATCAGTGTAGTAGTAACAGTGCATTAGCATAGCCCATTAACTAATTACTATAACTGTAAACAATGACTATGTAAACACAAGCAGAATGTAAACATTGAAAATGTAAACAATGTAAACAATGTAAACAATAACAATGTAAACAATAACAAAGATCAGCAACAATACAAAAACGTTCGCAGAAATCAACTAAAAATAAAGCAGAAATTAATGAAATATCACAAAAAATGTGACGATATCTGCGATAGAATTAAACAAAATACATGACACCACAGTGTATAAACAAAAATGTTGTATGAAACTAAACTATAGTAAAGATGAGGCTAACAAATACAAACAAATCAAAACAAAACTAAAGAATGCGAAATAATAACGAAAACAATATTAATACATGTCATCACAACTAACATAAATAGCAACAGAAGTCGCTTAGCAAATTCCAGTATCGGAAATTTGCACACCCTACAGAACACTCTCAATAGAAAACCTCTGCTATGTGGTATGATCTATAGGAGTCACCACCCAGCCAGACCCGCTGAAATATAAACATATAAATATACAAATAACATATAAACATAACTTATAACAATAGAATGAGATGATACACAGAAGACTCAGCAGAAGTATAAGGGCACAGTTTACGTACAAACAGGCCACTTAACTTATAGGCTTCCAATCGTAGAACAGCAGAAAAAACGGATGTCAATCAACGTCCTAAAGAGCGAAGCTCCAACGATGATGGCACATCTGAACTGCTTCCACTGCTAACACGATGGTACTAGAGCTTCTGGAATACTGTGTGTTGAGTTGTTTCGGCACTTGACCTTCTTATCCAAAAGTAAGTTGATGGAAATCGGTACTTGGCCTTCTTCAGAAAACAACCCGTTTCAACCGGCACTTGACCTTCTCAAAAAACGACAGCACTGGAACCTTGACAGCAGCAACTTGCTTGACTTGCGTAAAAGATAACAGCAGTCCGAGTTATCCGGCAACATGTAACAACGCCGGGTACTGTCAAATTTCTGTTTCAGTCAAAAATTGCAATTTTGACATTTACCGGACAACGCCGAGTACTTTGAAAATTTTGAAGATGTTGACTGTCTTGAAGAATGTTAATTTCTTGAAGGATGCTGATGAATTCTTGTTGAAAATGAAGTGGGTAAGGGACCCCGTGTTTGCTGGTACCAGATCAAACCAGCTTATGGCCACCAAATGATGCGTGATGCCATAATGATGATGGATGGTATCCGCATGTCTGGTTTTGTGAAGTGTGTAGATGATGCACAGTCAAACAATGATCATACAAAAACAGGGCAATCCACACAAGGACGTCAGTTAACTCACGACGTATAAAGTCAATGATGCTTGTAACAGCTAGTGACGTTTTTCTGTATCATTTATTGTGGACGCCACAGTGACAAAATGTATACGCGAATATGTAGGTACATCAGACAGTCATTATCACAGCAACAATGTCAGTATAGCAATGGACGGTAGACAGCATCATAATAAAGGTGATTCACAGGCATGTCAATACATTATAAGGCTGTAATGTAGTCAGGAAAATTCTCCATCCTTTTCTATAACAGCCAGGAGATAATCAGATGTATGAGATCAGTTCACTCTCCTTAATCTGACTTCAGCAAGACAGGCACGTCTGCCGAAGTATAAATAATGTCCTCAAAAATATCCTCTAGATAACAAAGGTTTCCAAACCTAGTTCCTGTAACAAAGTAGCAAGTAATGGTCCTTGGGACATGCATCAACCGATGCAGTACAATACAGCGACATGTGAGCTGGGAAAACATCTCGTGACGACGCCTTTCGAAGACAGGCTATGAATCAAAAATCGCTCACGACCAAAAATCGATAGAGTTAATGAAAAGTTAATTTACCTTGCCTTCAGGAAATACACAGAAATATTACGCCTCCCGGCATGAGGAAATACACTAGAGGTATTATCTCGAATAAACGAAATATCCATTAAGAGGACTTCACATTCCTGACAGAACAAAAAAAATAGCGGAGATCCCCTCTCAGCGAGGCATCTTCCTAGCTATTCAAAATCGCTCACTGACTGACTGGTGGGCGGAAATCGATCGACCAAGAAGCAAGACCAGTCATGCGCAGTCCAGCGCAAAATGACCACAGCTCAGAACTTAAGACGCAAGGACCTTTACTACGAACCAGCGTAAGAATGATTACCTTAAAAGGATAACCCAACAGGTTGCCAACCGTTTTCTGAGAAAACGGCCTAGCATAGCAAACTTAACTGCATTCAATACCAACGCGAGGAAACAACTGCTTACCGAGAAAAGTGACTATAAATTACAAGCAGTTGTTGCCCTTGCGTTACAAAATATATATTGTAATAAAACGATGTTGCGAGAATTTCTCACGCAACACATATCTCTTGAGTTTAATTTTTACTTTGGCTATCAGAAGGTGGTGATCTAATGCCACATCTGCTCCTCTATTTGCTATTACATCCTGCAATGATGATCTAAACTTCTTGTTTATGCATAAATGATCAATCTGATTTTCTGTTCTATGGTCTGGTGATATTCATGGATATCACCAGACAACACCAATGGAGTGGAATACAGAAATAATTGTCCAATTTGTGATGAAATCTGAATCCTATCTCGGCCCTCTTTCAAAACATTACACCGTACAGTAATGTAATTCCGAGAAGTCAAGCAACTAATCAAAACGGCAGCTCGGGTCACGCAATGCTAATAATTTGTAAGGCCTTTTAGTAGGAAGAAGAGAAAGTTTAGATGTTGACAATTTTTCGAAAGGCTCTGTGCAGTTAATAACGGTATTCATTGGTAAGGAAGGACTAATTCGATAAATAGGGATCATTAGCTTTAGGCAGAAACATATTATTTCACTGGATGTAGTGTAGAGCAGAAGTTATTTTGATTTTAAGACAACGGAGCATAAACCATGTTGTGCTTATCCCTGTTTAAGCTGCTCCAGTGAAACGTCGGATTAACCAAAGAAAAAGATAGATATTTCAATAGATAGAGTTTAGTCCTGGGAATAATATAAGCTTTGCATGAAGGAAATCGATTCAGAAATAAAGAAACTATAACGATTTCGGATTTTTCACACTAGCACAGAACGCCTACTGTTTACACTTTTTCGAGGCTGCATCATACTTTGGCCTAGATGCTTTCTGGTAAGGGAGACAACTGAGTATAAATAGCGGAAGGTATCACCAGTTAAGGATTTGCCGCAAAATTCAAATCACAGGCACGAGCGAAAATATCAGACTCCATTGCCATCTGCAGGTGAAAACAGTCTGTAGAACCATTAAAAGCCAGCGAGTCTGTTATCTTACGATAAATACCTTTGTATTCATTTGTACGCATTCTGTCCAATGCCACTGAGAAAAATATTTTTTTGAATTATTACGCTGGAGGGGTAATGTCGTTGCACATAATTTAATATGCAGTGTTTTAACTTACTTACTTTTATAGTTATTCCTCTTCTACACTGTCGTGTAGAGTTGCCAGAGAAATCGCCATACTATCATATCGCTATCTTCCTCATAACCTGGGTCCAACCTAATCCTCCAGAGATCGTCTAATGTTGACTTCCCAACCAGCTCTGGGTCGTCTTGGAGGTTTAGATCCCTGGCTCTTAGTTTGCCATGTCTGTCGAGTTAGCCGATCTTCTCCCATTCTGTAGACATGGCCAACCTTCGCAACTGGGACCGATCCACCCGAGTAGTTTGCCGATGGTCGAGAAAATATGAGCCTAACACCATATTCCCAATATGCCTCAATGGGCGTGAAACGGGATCCTACTCGGATCTGAAGAGACTGGGTTTTGAGGCCAAGACGTATCGTCTCCTTGCGGACCATGTCTTTTCTTCTTACTTCAACCATCTTCCTCAGATACCTCATCTCTGAGGTCTCGAGCTGGCCTTTGTATGTTTTAGTCATTGCCTACGACTGGCATCCATAAGTCAAGACTGGAATATAGGTGGAGCGGTATACATCCATCTTCGTCTTCTTGCCAATTTCTTTTTTGCTAAGCAATCCTCGATTTATTACCTGAAAAGTCTCCCAGCTGCTACCTTTCGGGTTACCAACTCTTCTATGACGCCTTCCAGTTTAAGAACGCTCCAATGTATTAAACGTAGTCTACCAGTTCCAGATTCAGATTCTGTTCTCCCAGCATAATCTGATTTTTGTTTTTGTCTCGCGATATCACCAAGGTTTTTGTTTTGGAGTAGCTGATGACGAAATGGACGACCTCTTCACGATCTCGGTTTCACTCCGACATAATCAGGGACATATTTTGTACCGACTTTTATTTGTGTACTT
Organism: Oreohelix idahoensis; assembly: GCA_024509875.1. Lineage (NCBI taxonomy): Eukaryota > Metazoa > Mollusca > Gastropoda > Stylommatophora > Oreohelicidae > Oreohelix > Oreohelix idahoensis. The sequence goes on from JAMPIV010004043.1 coordinate 269,679, forward strand.
TTAAAAGTATCAATTTCTTCTCATTATCGGCTAAGGAGCAAGTAGTTTGTAGGTTCAAACATTTGTGACATTCCGTGCAGATAATGATTATCCCAGCCTGCGAGAAGCAACTAGATAAGATGAGCTTGTGAGAGTGTATGCAAGGCATCAGATGTCCATATATGGTAATACTTGACCTTTGCAGGCACGCACCTTATTTCACGTGGGACTACTTTGAAAATAGCACACACGCGCCCGGCATGATTTGAAATGATTGGATCTTTCTGATTTGTTTCATAACAACATTGAGGGGGAATATAACCTGGCGTTTCTTCAAACCCACTTCACTGTGCAAAAACTGCTGTGAGACATGCTCGCCAGAAGAACCCAGACTTGCCAAGTTAGAATTCAAGAATTCCTTTTATTGGACTGGACCTTTTATTAGAGTATTCCATAAGGACTTATAAAAAACAGCCCAGGAAATCTCTAGCATTGTAACAAGGAAAACCAGGACTAAGGAAAACTGAAATACGGAGTATAGAGGGAATCTATTGTCAAATTAAAGACACCCCAGACGCGTGTAAGAGACCGACTCGTCTCTTTTATTCATCTGAGAACAAGTCTGTGGCCAGGTGTTACGTGCAGTCTTTGATATCTGACAATATTATACATAGGTAATTTTTTGTGCTTAAGGGAAAGTCATTATTGAGTTACTTCCCTTGAAAAAGTTAGGCCGTTTCTTTGATCGAAACTCCGCGGATGAATCCATTTTACTGCGATTTATTCGTTGTTTGGGTAATAATAGATTGTTCTTGCTTCAGAATATCTATGGCCTGAATTTATGTGTATTGTTTGTGTGAGTAGGACGAGTCTGTCTTATATCTGTATATCTTTACATATCTAAGTCGAACTATATGTTCTGTTGTCTCTAGAGAGGTCAAAGGCTATTCGGCGGATGTGTCGCTAGAGTGTGGTGTGATTTGGCTTCGTCCTGATAGGGACTGTGTGTTTTCCTATGTCGGCCTGTCGCCGGGAAAAAGTGATCTCAGTATTTGTGGGGAAAGTGATAGTCGTCTAAACCTATCGTGTATGCTTTACCCCAGTGTTTATTCATACTGCCAAGGAATGGCAGTTTCATATTTCCTCTACCAAGGTAATCAAAGACACTCGTATGAACTCTCGATCGAAGCCACCATTTTCGATAGTTACGATTTGAATGTCTAAGAGAATATATTCGACTCGATGAAAACGATTTCGATTCCTAGCAGCACTATATTCTGTAGCATGCAGTCAATGGTTCATGATCAAATCTACAGAGCAATGAAATGTTTTATGAATGACTAACTTTAGGACAGATTCATTATCTGCATCCAAACGTGAGTGACAGTTCACGAGTGAAGCCATCTTGGAACCAAAACATGTAGTGACTTTCAAGAAGAGAAAAGGGATGCCCGTATTATCGCTTGATTAGTCCAGAGATCACTGCTACACATGAGAACCCATTGCTAGAGGTTCAATATTATTATATGAAAAAATATGTGCTGAACATTATGTTGAAGAATCGTCGCTAGACGAGATTAGGTCTAGAAGCCATCTGAAATATTGTTTATAAGCTGACGTGCTCAGTCAGTGAAGTCAGACGATATATATATGTATGGGCGATACTGAGGGCTTGGCTACTGACAGTCCTGTATACTATTATTCTACATGAGTGCCCACATAACATTGCAAGAACATTTATTCACCGTACCATGATGTATTATGCCAACCTGTGATTTGTCACTATCTGTGCTGTCGAGTGTGTACGTCCAATTAAACTTTAGAAAAGGTACACAGTCGTTGGTGTCGATGACTTCCAGTCATACATGAGTGTGAGAAAAGAACATTTGTCAACAACACGAACCCTTATCATCATTCGCACATTGTACACTCAAACACGTCCTAGAGTATAGTCAACTCCCATGATCACTGCCTGTACGTACACCAGGACCCCATCAGTTGAATAACTGTGGCTGTGAGCAACTTCACACCTATTCACACTTAGCTAATACGTTAAGTCCCCCGTCTTGCCATCTTTCCCTCCACTCTCTACACCCACGTGGGCACACCGTTCTCGACTTGAATGTCAGATCCAGTATGCTAGTTCACAGTGTTCGTTCACTATTTTTTTTAACATATCGTCACTTGAGACTTTACACATGTCCTCTAAAACCCCGTTCGGAAGTCCAACTATCTCTTAGTCCACGTAGACTGTTAGCAGGCAGTAGAAAGCTATTGGTGACCACACTAGAAGTCCTATTTTCAAGTCGCTTGCCGTTTCAGACTTATCACCCGTAAGCCTCTCATCATTTCCAGTGCTCCCGGTACACTCTTAACGCCCACACGAGCGCCCCCCCCAGAATGTTTAATTGATTATTAGTCCGCCAGTTTGTTTGTTTCCCATACGATACCTCCCTCAAATTTGCCAATCGCTACGCGTAAGAGGGATGTGACCCGACCCTTGCCTGTAGTCACAGACTATCATTTACACGCTCAGCCTATCCTCATATTTCAATGTTCATAGATTGTATCTAATGTATTACCCTCTTTTCTTATTCTATAAACTATTAAATTCTTTCAATATTTCTTTTATCCGTGCCCTATTTCCTAAATTATACCTACCCCCTTGTTTCTCTCTCCTCTCGCATTCTCCCGCTTGTATAGCATTCCTCTTACCCTTTTTTCTACATTGTTGTCTCACTTTATGTTACGTTTTACAACCTTCACTCCTCCCACCCCCCCCCCCCTGTATAAAACCCACTTCTGTATAGTTTGTTCAGTTTCTTTGTCAGCGGGTAACTATATTAAGGTCTATACCGGCGTTTACCAGTAACTCAATACAGAACCCACCTACCCACGGGTACTCTATGGAGGGTCCGTTGTCAGAGGCCCGTTTTACTATCAGCCGCTCGCATCATCGCTCCCTCCTCTGATCTTGCGACCTCAACCTGTTGTCTCTGCTACGACAAATTATCAAATTGCCACATGTAATTAAAATGTGGAGATACACTCTCGCCACTAATTATATGTTATGTATCTCTGTCTGACTCTGCTCCTTGCTCTCTTGTCCTGATGAGTCCCTTTCGCATGACGATTTGTTCCTGTACATTTCTAGTTGGTCTAAACTTGCTTCTACTCTAGTGGACCTGACGTAAGTACTATCTGATCACTAGATCCATGTTCTCGCTACTAGTTCCCATATATCTCTGACTTCATCGTTGTCCGATCTTGCGGAGTCACTATTCCTAGCCCTAGATTCAACTGTGATTTCTGCACGCCTCCCCATTCCCCCTATTTGAACTTTATTTTGATTTCTAGCATATATGTATCCCTGTAGCTAAGAAGAAGATTCAGTCCTATTTTGTCATCTGACGTGTTATGAACAAAGTGTTGGGCTGCTGTCATACTGGTTTTATTATAGGTATTAGTCAGTTTCACATAAGCACAATTGCATCGTGCATCTGCACTTGGTGTGATGCTATGTATAAACCCTGTATATGATTATGTTATTGACTATTGTTCCGCGCGAAAAGCTTATTAAAGCTTGTTGCTGACTCCACATCTATCTTCTGGCCCTGGCAGAATTTAGTATCGCGTAGTAATCGTGACGCTCAGTTCCTCTGCAAGTGACCTACTGTGACTGCAAATGTGTCTAGGTCTATTTTCCCCCACGACCCGTAATCTGCATTCTTTTGTTTCTCAGGTGCCACCTGGACTCTATAGTATCTTATCTGTTAGCACCCTGGGCATGTTACTCTTATGACAATAACTCTATTACACAAGGGAAAGCCACCTTAGAGAGAGAAGTGCTATGTGACCCAACAGAGATTGGGATAGTATAATTAATCAAGTCATGGGCAACTTGTGGTTTTGTGTACCTTCAATATCAGGTGATTTAGTATCTATATGGTCACCCCCACCTGTCCCAGCAATAAGCATTGCCCAGCCAATTAACAGAGCAAGAGCCTCTGACGGCTGTGTCAAACAATTAGAAACAATCTAGCAAGTTGCTCAAGATGACAAGCATTAGTGGAGGAACGAAGGAGATGAACAAAAAAGATTAGACAGTGAAGTTGAGAAACAAAAAAAAAGATTAGACAGGTGAAGGCTGAACAAAAAAGATTAGACAGTGAAGCTTGAACAAAAAAAAGATTAGAAAGAGAAGCTGCTAGGGGGGAGAAACAAAAAAAAAAGATTTAAGAAGGGAGTCTGACAAAAAAAAGATTAGACAGGGAGGCTGAACAAAAAAGATTAGATGCTGAAGAGAAAAAAAGCAATAAGAGAACATGAATTTGAGTTGGAGAAATTGAGATTGACAAGTATGAGTAATGTTAATCAGGCATCTAGTGGTAATGGTAAACCTTCTACTTACAAGGTTAAGGTTCCACCGTTCAATCAGTCCAGTGACGATATTACATTCTGGCTGGATAGATTTGAACGTTCTTGTCGTACACATAATGTGGATAACTCACAATACGCTAATCAATTATCAGAAAACTTGAAAGGTGAATCTTTGACTAGATTATGCCTTGTAGGAGAAGCAGATAAGGATAATTATGATGTCATTAGGGCGGCTTTGATAAAAAAATATCAGCTAAGTGAGGAAGGCTATCGCCTTTTATTTAAGACGATGGTACCTGAGACGGGTGTAGAATTCTCAGAATTCACTGCAAAGGCACGTCTCACAGTTGATCGTTGGATTGAGCTTTCCAAAACAGAAAAAAACGTATGAAGGACTTATGGATTTGTTGCTCAGAGATAAGATTATGTCATGTGTGAACAAACCTTTCCTTGAATTTATACATGAGCGTAAACCCAAATCTCTAAAAGAAATGGAAGAATATTGTTCCCAATATGTCACTGCACACCCCGACGTGACTTTTGGCAACACTAAGATTAAGGAGAGTATGCCAGTTGCTTCAGCAACACCATACAATCCCAATTATTCACACAGATTTCAGGGACCTCAAAACAGATTTGATAAAAAAGGTAACCATAATAGTTATCAAAACCAAGGTAACCAATCATTTCAGGGTTCTTCTTCAAAGAACTGGAGACGACCTGATAGCTCTCGACACAGGGGTGGTCATAATTATAGGAATTTCCGTAGAGGAAGTAATTATAGAAACTATCAGGGTTATCCGTCTTGGAGTCAACAAGATCATAATTACAGAGATACTCATTATAATGAATATGATAATGGTAACCAAGGGAACTATGACTCAAACCCAAATAGGGGTTACAATAGAGGTAACAATAACTACGAGGTGATAATAACCGAGGTAGATCTCAAAACAAAAGACATAAACCACATTTTCAGGCAAACTCTGCACAACAAGAGTCCCATGAAGCCTATAAACAGAGTAAAGATAATAATGATGCTAGTTATATGGCATGTGCCGCTTTTGATTTTGGGAGAGCATCTCAGTGCCCCCAATGCAAAACATTATTTGAGCCAACCACAGTGTCTACTTTAAGCTGTGGCCATCCTCTTCCTGCTGTCCTTGCCTTGTCATCTTCCTGTTTCCAGCATCAGGTCGGCGCAGCATGATGGAAGAGTTCTTCTTGGGTCTGTCTTACAAAGGGGGGTTTAGTGAATATAACAATCCAGATCTCTGCTTTTGTCTGCTGTTGGCTATTTTGATTATAGGAGTGAGGCTTGCACTCCCCCACAATTGGTGTTTAGGATTTGGCAGTCACCAGTGTCACTCGATGCCGGATCCTTTTCCCGTAGATGTTAGCCCCACTGGACAAGTAGTCAAATCGTGTTGTGTAACTATTTGGGCCGGGCGGGGGCACATTTAGAGGAAAAACTTCTACTGCTATTGCTATATCATTAGGATTTGCTACATCTCTACCATTTCTTTTTACAGACTGAGATGTTACAACCACGCATGTCTTCTTCCATTCCGAATCCGATCTCGCTGGAAACACTCTCATCATCTTCGCATCATCCCATTCCTGGGTTTCAAAACCAAGGGCACTCCCGCAACAAAAAAAATTTTTCCCCCATCGTGGGGGGGAAAGGCCCCTACAAAAAACATTGCAGGATTGCTAACACCCCGATCCCACTTTATCATCCACTATATTGCACCCTGCTCTGTAGCCTCTTTAAACGTTTGCCCCAAAAACTTCAATCTCATTTGATAAGCTCATGGACCTACCATCTTCCTAATGAAGTCAAAAACATTGCTTCCACTAATTTTCTGAAGACCAAGTTTACATAACACGTCTTATTCAATCCACATTTACAATTTGTAGCATCCAAGAGCTGGTAGGCCTACCATCCACCCCTCGGTGCGAAATAAAAAACACCTCATAAGAAGTGATTCAATTCACTAATAATAAATTCTTGTTTCTTCACGCATACTGTGCAAAATCGGAGTGAAAGACGTAAAATAGGGACTAATCAACAATGGTTTCGTAAAATATCGTTGATTACAAACTCGAAAAGACATAGAATGGCACAAAGTGCGTAACTTGTTTACGTATGGGTTTTTACAAGAAAATTACGTACCCATCAACGTCATTACAGTCATTCTCTGCAAACCCCCTGGTCCTCCCTGCTGGTTTCCCCATTCGGATAATTTGAAATTTGTAAAGAGTTATAAAAATTTTGCAGCACGTCTCACGTGGACCCTCTGACTCTCAAGTGTGTACGATTTGTGATTGGGCCTTTTTTTTTTTCTTTTGTTCCGTATGGCATGGGTTTTTTCCCGTACTAAGTCAAGAGTCGTCTACTTTTGCGGCTTTTCTTTTTTGGGCCATTGGTAAAAACAAAGGACATACAAGGATATGTATTATGATTTATTTGTCGATCTTGTACAAAAAGTATTATGTCAGGAAGGAAAGTTAAATTCCAAAAGGGGTCCCCCCACGGCATGCTGCACCCCATTTCAGGGGGGCGGACAGTTTTCTATTCCATATTTCGGGGGGCGTTTTTCCAAAAAAAATGGGGCCATTAGACATTGAGGACGTATTGGTACGCTGCCCCATTTTAAAAGATCAAGTCTGCCAGGAGGACATCAGTTTATCTTGACGTGTGTTGATATGTGCACACGTTGGCCAGAGGCTATTCCTTCTGAAGATGTGCATTAACTGTTACCTGCATGATGCTGATATTTGCATTTGGCTCTTTGGCTTATATGTTCTCGTCTGGGGTTCCCCGGAGAGATATTGTCAGACCATGGCACCCAACTAATATCAGATACCATGTCTCAAGTAATGTCTACCCTGCAGATAGATAGATCTTTAAGTAGTATCTACCATCCAATGTCTAATGGTATGGTCGGACGCCTTAATAGAACACTTAAAAACTTACTGGGGAAGATAACTGAGGATCATCCTCAAGACTGGGACAGAGTTTTACCTGCGGCCCTCTTCGCTTACAGAGAGGTACCCAATGAACATGCGGGATTTTCTCCCTTTGAACTCGTCTTTGGCGCGCGTCCGCGTGGCCCTATGTCGTTGCTTCACGATCTCATAACATCTGACAATATTGACGATGACACAAAGTCATCCTACGAATATGTCATCGCGTTGAGACAAAAAATTATCGAAGCATGCAAATTAGCAACTTCTTCTTCTGAATTTGCGAAACAGAAGGCAAGGCAATTTGCCAATAAGAAGAGATGCTTACGACAACTTTGTCCTGGTGACAAAGCATTTGTATTACTACCTTGTAGGGAAAACAGATTACTTATTTCTTGGAAAGGTCCGTACGATATAATATCGAAAATTTCCGATGTCGACTATATTGTCGATATTGATGGGAAGCATAAAACCTTCCACATCAAAATGCTTACTGAATTCCATGAACGTCCGGATTATTTGCAACCCATTTTCCAAGCAACGGACAATTCTCCAGTACCACATGTTCATTACTCATCACTGTCCGTGATACAGGATGAGGAAACAAGTTTTTCAGATGTAAATCTTCCTCTTCCAATGATCCCACTTCATTCCAGTGAATCATGGAAGAACGTTACTGTCTCTCCTGATTTGTCTCTCGGAGAACAGCGACAAGTTTCAACTATGTTGCAAACATTTCAGGATGTACTCACTGACATCCCTGGACAAACGAATGTCATTCAACATGACATTGTTCTAACTGACCATACTCCTATTAGGGTTAGACCTTATCCTATACCTATACATTTTCAAGCACAGGTCGAGAAAGAGTTGGATGAGATGATAGATTTGAAAATAATCGAACCATACACCTCTGAACATTCATCGCCCGTGGTTATTGAGCGTAAAATAGTAAATAACATGCGTCTTTGCGTTGACTATCGAAAATTAAAACAGGTAACGAAGTTCGATGCCGAACCTATGCCTTTACTGGAAGAGCTACTTACTCGACTCTCCAAATCTCATTTTTTCACTAAACTTGATTTGTCTAAAGGATATTGGCAAGTTCCTTTATCTGAACGGGCCAAACCTCTCACGGCTTTTTCAACACCTAGAGGTTTGTTCCAATGGAATTTTATGCCTTTCGGTCTTATGAACGCACCAGCTACGTTCGTACGCATGATGCGCCGAATCCTATCTTATCGGTCAGATGTCATTGCATATCTAGACGACATCTGTCTTTTCAGCGATACTTGGGAAGATCACTATTCAGGGTTAGATGAATTGCTGTCTACTTTGCGTGAGCACAACCTGACAGCGAAACCCTCTAAAGCCTATATTGGTTTTAGCGAAATTTCTTTCCTAGGCCACCGAGTTGGTCATGGTTTCCTAAAGACAGAGGACCATAATACTAGTAAGATACTTAACATCTCAATCCCTAAGACTAAAAAACAGGTGAGAAGTCTGTTAGGTCTTATTCAATTTTATGGCAGATTCATTCAGAATCTATCCTCTATCATGGCACCTCTCTCAACACTTCTAAAGAAAGGTTCGCCTAATGTGGTCCACTGGTCTCAGGAATGCCAATGCTCTCTGGATAAGATTAAAACATTGTTTTCAACACCACCTATTTTAGTGCTACCCACTAAAGATAAGACATTCGTTCTTCGTAGTGACGCTTCATCCACTGGGATTGGAGCGGCACTAATGCAAGAGTACTCTGGAACTCTGCATCCTGTAATGTATATTTCCAGAAAACTTTAATGCGGCAGAAAGGAATTATTCGGTTTTAGACCGTGAGCTATTAGCTATGGTTTGGTCGATCCTCAAACTACAGAGATTCCTTCTAGGCGCACATTTCATAGTAGAAACCGACCAAAAAGCTCTTACTGCTATACAGAGTAAGAATTTGAAGAGCTCGAGGTCTACTCGATATGCAATTGCTCTTCAACCTTTTCATTTCTCTGTGCGAGCTATTCGTGGATCAGATAATGTGATGGCAGACATTCTGTCAAGATGCCCACATGATTCCACATAACTATTAGGGCTTAGACTTCTTGATATGTCTAGTTCTATAGTAGTTCCTTTTCTATATCATGATAGATACACATTTGTAATTTAATAATATAATGATTGTATCACTACATAGCGGTTCATGTATGTTTATTCACCGCTGTGAATTTTTTAGGCATTGTGTAATTGCCAGAATTGTATTATACTTTGATGACACCTTCCTGGAAAAATATACTTGTAGAGAAATAATTTCTCTCAGTTTATGAGACACATTCTCACCAGTCGCTCCATAAGTCGACTTAGCCTCATATTAGGCGTTATAGGTATTCCTGATATTTTCATCTGCGCATTATTCATGCGTTGTGAGCCTATTGTACGTTGCTCCTAGATGTATTTCAAAAAAAAAAAAAAAATGTTCCATTTTTTTTTTCCCGGGAGGTGTGGTAAGACTGTTACGTGCAGTCTTTGATATCTTACAATATTATACATAGGTAATTTTTTGTGCTTAAGGGAAAGTCATTATTGAGTTACTTCCCTTGAAAAAGTTAGGCCGTTTCTTCGATCGAAACTCCGCGGATGAATCCATTTTACTGCGATTTATTCGTTGTTTGGGTAATAATAGATTGTTCTTGCTTCAGAATATCTATGGCCTGAATTTATGTGTATTGTTTGTGTGAGTAGGACGAGTCTGTCTTATATCTGTATATCTTTACATATCTAAGTCGAACTATATGTTCTGTTGTCTCTAGAGAGGTCAAAGGCTATTCGGCGGATGTGTCGCTAGAGTGTGGTGTGATTTGGCTTCGTCCTGATAGGGACTGTGTGTTTTCCTATGTCGGCCTGTCGCCGGGAAAAAGTGATCTCAGTATTTGTGGGGAAAGTGATAGTCGTCTAAACCTATCGTGTATGCTTTACCCCAGTGTTTATTCATATTGCCAAGGAATGGCAGTTTCATATTTCCTCTACCAAGGTAATCAAAGACACTCGTATGAACTCTCGATCGAAGCCACCATTTTCGATAGTTACGATTTGAATGTCTAAGAGAATATATTCGACTCGATGAAAACGATTTCGATTCCTAGCAGCACTATATTCTGTAGCATGCAGTCAATGGTTCATGATCAAATCTACAGAGCAATGAAATGTTTTATGAATGACTAACTTTAGGACAGATTCATTATCTGCATCCAAACGTGAGTGACAGTTCACGAGTGAAGCCATCTTGGAACCAAAACATGTAGTGACTTTCAAGAAGAGAAAAGGGATGCCCGTATTATCGCTTGATTAGTCCAGAGATCACTGCTACACATGAGAACCCATTGCTAGAGGTTCAATATTATTATATGAAAAAATATGTGCTGAACATTATGTTGAAGAATCGTCGCTAGACGAGATTAGGTCTAGAAGCCATCTGAAATATTGTTTATAAGCTGACGTGCTCAGTCAGTGAAGTCAGACGATATATATATGTATGGGCGATACTGAGAGCTTGGCTACTGACAGTCCTGTATACTATTATTCTACATGAGTGCCCACATAACATTGCAAGAACATTTATTCACCGTACCATGATGTATTATGCCAACCTGTGATTTGTCACTATCTGTGCTGTCGAGTGTGTACGTCCAATTAAACTTTAGAAAAGGTACACAGTCGTTGGTGTCGATGACTTCCAGTCATACATGAGTGTGAGAAAAGAACATTTGTCAACAACACGAACCCTTATCATCATTCGCACATTGTACACTCAATCCATGTCTACAACCACTGCGTAGGTCAAGTTGACATTCCATACACTACAGTGGAGCAAACAACACCATAGAGATCTTATCAACTGATGATGATGATGATGTCTGCTTCCATCCACTTATATCTATCTTTTGGTGGATATCATTAACGGGAATAAAAATCCAACTTTATCAACTTTATCACCAGGATTGGCTTATTGGTGGTACCAGCAGAAAGTACTATCTCTGTAACAAGAAAGGAATCGTGGCCTAAGCTTTAAGACGAAGGATCCACGTGGTAGACTCTCCTTGACAATTCTTGGAAACGAGCTACTCCGACAACCTTGATCAGAGACGAACGTTAGCAGAGTGAAAAGAACCAACCCATAAAAAGGAGCAGAACCGTCATTGGCAGCTAAGTTCAAATATATGCTGCCACTTGAACTTCTTGTAATATCTCACATTCCCTAAAGACTGTGATGATACCTTTTTTGATCCATAACTATTCAAATTATTTCCAACTGTTACAATTAATAAAGTGATTACAGTATTAAATTTTGTTATTTGTAATGTTACAAATTTAACTTCGATTTAATCATTTTAAAGTTACTGCATGTTTGTCTCAGTCAAATTACTACACACACTCTAAACAGAGCTATACTAGAATAATAGAATTCCACTGAGTAAATCAGGGATGGGGGCTTAAACGAGCTGAAAGTAATAAGTGCTTAAATCCTTCACAAAAGCGTCGGCAGAATTACAGAGTTAACATACTCAGCCAAAGCAGTATTGTTCTCACTTATTCTGAATATCTTGTGAAGACTCCCTTTGTAATAGAAGTGTCATCACCCTTCTTTCTATATCTCTGCCAAGAGTAATCTTGTGCGAAGGTAGATACCTTTGAAGCTCATATTAGAAACTCTTGAGTTTTGGCCACTGTTGGACCACTACTGCAAAGCAGGAGAGGCAATACCGTCACAATTGGGGTCTCGACTTAGGATTGAACGCGGTCGCACAAGCGTGATAATTCACAGTTAAGCGACACGCGCCGGGATTATAGAACTTGTCTAGTAATTCCCCTAGACGAGTGACATAAATTTCGGATTGACTGAAAGAATAGTGTCAAGAGAGTGTGTAATTGTAAGACTAAGCATACATTGCATTTATAAATAACTGTAAAAGTAACTGTGCAAAGAATAATTAAATAATTAAAAGAAACAAAATGTCTTGTAAACTAAAGTTAAATTTAAAGAAATAAGAAGTTCACTTGGTGTAGCTAATTCATTGTGCTAATTTGGTGTTTAGTGTTAGTAGCTGTTGTGCATTTGTGTAGGTTTTTAAACAGATGTCGAATTCTCTCATATCGTACAGATGTCATCGCATACTTAGACGACATCTGTCTTTTCAGCGATACTTGGGAAGAACACTATTTGGGTTTAAATAAGTTACTGTCTACTCTACGCGAGCATAATTTGACTGCAAAAAACTCTAAAGCCTTTGTTGGGTTTAGTGAAATCTCTTTCCTAGGTCATCGTGTTGGTCATGGTCTATTGAAGACAGAGGACCAAAACATTTCTAAGATATTAAATATCTCCGTTCCTAAAACAAAAAAGCAAGTGCGAAGTCTCTTGGGATTAATACAATTCTACGGAAGATTCATTAAGAATCTGTCCTCCATTATGGCACCTCTTTCAACTTTATTGAAAAAAGGTTCTCCTAATATGGTGCGCTGGTCCCAAGAATGCCAATCTTCATTGGATCAGATTAAAAATTTATTCTCATCTCCTCCTATCTTACGACTACCATCGATTGATAAGACTTTTGTCCTTCGTAGTGATGCCTCTTCCACTGGGATCGGGGCGGCACTTATGCAGGAGTATTCAGGAACTCTGCATCCTGTGATGTATATCTCTAGGAAATTGAATACGGCAGAAAGGAACTATTCGGTTCTAGACCGTGAATTGTTAGCTATGGTCTGGGCCATTCTTAAGCTACAAAGATTCCTTCTGGGCGCGCATTTCATTATGGAAACCGACCAAAAAGCTCTTAGAGCTATGCAGAACAAGGATTTGAAGAGCTCGAGATCTACTCGATATGCTATTGCTCTTCAACCTTTTCATTTCACGGTGCGGGCTATCCGTGGTTCGGATAATGTGATGGCGGACATACTGTCTAGATGCCCACGTGATTCCACTTAAGTCTTGTGTCCTAGATTTCATGATACATTTCCAGACTCGTATCTGTTCATAATATACATTAACACATTTGTTTCACCTTAGATTAGTAAAGTGATTGTTTTCTTTCTCTATTACTATCTTTGATGTAATGTGGAAGATTAAGGTTAACATAAAATAAAGGTAAAAAAAAAATAAAAAAAGGAAAAATGTTAAAATGGCCACAAATGATACTTAAATAATTTTGTAATGACTATAGTGCATTATAGCATGTTACTAATTGTGTCATTTATATTGTTCTCAGTGCAAACTAGTACCAAGTACGGAGCGCTTGTGAGAACCATGATGATGCCATACCTTACATTTGTTCGAGAGATCGCAGCACTTATTTGTATATAATATACTTCTATTGTTAGATAATGTGTAAGGAATTTAACAAATTTGGTCATGTCCATCCATTACATATATTAATGGTATAACATTGTAATGTGTATATTGATATGACTTCTTGAGATAGATTGTCATTTGTCATTGCTATGATTATAGTATTGCATAATTGTTTGATAGTTATGTAATTTTTGTTAGTATCGCCAGCAACTGAGGTTTCTTTGATGGTACTTCCCGAATATATTTTCTATTATTTGGTGAGATGATTTGATTCTCTCCGGACGCTCTATGTGTGCGTCGATTCAACCTGACATTAGGTTGATTCTTTCATTGGCGCATTATTCATGTGTCATGAGCTTGTGGTATCTTGCTCATTGATGTATTTAAAAAAAAGGTCATGTTTTTATACGGGGGGTGCGGTATTCTGTTGCTGTCGTTTTTGACGGAGTCATAATAGGTAAATCTATTTAACACTTTTGTTGTAAAACTTTGTTGGTCAAAGTTGGATAATTGGGTATTAAATTCTATGACAGGTTGTTTAGGGGTTATCTTCTCTTTCTTTCAATTATTGTCGTTGATCTGTCTTAACGATGCTCAGTTTTATGATGTCTAGGCATGCGCCAGTTCTGGGCGCAAACTGAGGGAACTTCCGTCAGGTAGAGTGGTTTCTTGGGCTGTCGGACATGATGTCCGTTGTGATTTTCTCTATATCATCGTGGGGATTGGGAAGTTTTCGATATGTCTGAAATGTCAATGTTTTCCCCAGTGATTTTTTGTTCGTCAAGAGTGACGACATTTATTAAGTGTGTATCCGGAAGATTTTGTAAAAGGTAAATGATATTCTCATTAATATGCCTTTGGTTGCAGAACATTTGAAGTTACCTATCTGCGAGTGAAGCTCACCGATCTTGAGAGACAGAATTCCTTCTCTGCTTCTTGTTCTAGTCAAATGAGACTATGTGTTTTCAATCGATCAGAAGCCTTATGATGATGATAAATTATTGTGGACGCCGCAGGTTGGCGGTATATATATGTTTAGCATGGTTTGATCCTGCCTGTTAACAAAGGATACACAGCTGTCTACATATTGAGGCCCTGTATTACGGCCAATATTTTTCAGCAAGAGGAAATATATCTGGCGGGCTATGCCAGTTGAATAACAGCCTTAAGTATTATTGCTACGCAATTTAGGAGCTCGTTTGTTGGACGACAGAGCTAATTAAGTACCTGACGCGCTGAGTCAGTGGTACGGAAGCTACATATAAACTGTAACATTAGGACAGATGATGTTTGGGTATGTCCTAATTGATGTATGATGCAAGCCGTTGATTACCAGACATTTAACAGTCATTCATTATTATGTGAAGTCCTTGATCTTGTTGATGCTACTGTCAGTTTCGTAAATAAATGTTTGAAACGTGCCAGCAGTCTTCAATCAATCATTGACTACTGCATGTGAGTGTATGGGTGCCTTATTGACTTTACTAAGAGCTTCAAGCATTCGCGTTCTCGTCTACACCAACACTCAGCACATCATAATACCAGTACCACACATCTACAACATGTACGCTGTTTTGTGTGAGTGATCATAGTACCCCTGACAGTGCCTCACGCTGGTGGCCGTTACATTTCTGGCCGTTACATTTCTCGTGACCTACATCAACACCGCAACATTACACAGTCCAGGTGATAAACGACACGTTCACTCTGCCAGCCTTCACATCACGCATAAACAGTACGTTACAGATGTATGTATAATATTATGGTTAAGTATTTTGTACTTTTCTCTTCCTTATACGGTCAGCCCAACATCTACCAGCGGTTTTGTTTCAGTATATGAGAAAAACATAGAAGAAACATTTTTTAATTTAAATAAGTGAGTCTCCAGGTTACAACCTGTCTGGCATGGTGTTTGCATCCAGAAAGAGACAGAGTACTCATCTCACTAACTTTAAAACTAAATGAAATTACTGGGCATATCGAGCCAGATTATAATTCTTCCCAACAATCTTATTGTACATTCAGCCCCTGTGGCGAGAGAAATTACAACCAATAACATTTCCGACGTTTTTTGACTAATTGTGGTGTGACCAAGAATTTTACATTTGAAAGTAGTTACAAACCTGTCATTTTCCTAAGTAGTGGAAACCTCGTGATTCTGACACTGGGAGCCCGTTTAACATTTCTTACCTAAGCTGATTCAAGTGACCTTACTAGTGATCTGAAAATATAGCTATAAAGCGAGTGCTCCCCGGAACATCAGAAGAAACCTGTATCTGCAAAGCTGGGATTCGCTTTATCAAAAGAATACAGATTAACTGTAGATAAGTGTCCTGAAGTTTGCGCCAGAAGGCGAAAAACAGCACGTGTGTAGGTAAGAATGTATGTCAGGGGCCCCTGCTGAATGAACAGAGAGAAAGCAGAACGAGTGATTCTTTCATTTTATATTCATGCACCCACTTTGAAATTTCTTTAAGCAATTTGTGTTGCAAAATGTTGATTTCCTCTTAGGATAGATTAATATATCAAGTCTGTTCTTAAACTATAGAGGAGAAATCTTAGACCTAAGCGTTTAAATCTGTGACTCTTTGCGGGTGGGGGGGGGGGGCTATAACTTCTCTTCTAACGGGATCGTGAGCTAAACAGAGGGGGAAAGGATTGCACCTATGGGTCTATTCTTTTAGTAATTCATTAACCTATGTGTATTTATATGTGATTGATATTCAAATTTATGGTGTGGGTAAATTGTCTTATGTTAATAAAATTTACATAAACTTATACCAGTGTGTCAGTCAGCTCGTCCCAAATATATATATTCCATTGTTATAGTTTTCACGTCTGTGCGTCTAACTGTCGTCACTTATGAGTGTGTGTATGTGAGTGGTATATATATATATATATATATATATATATATATATATATATATATATATATATATATATATATATATATATATATATATACATATATACATATATATATACATATATATATATACATATACAGTACTTTGCAAAAAAAATGGCAGTCATATTTTCGCAACGCAGCACACTCATAGAAGCAAATAATAATAAAAACTGTATGTCCAGAGGAAGATTGGTATCTCCCCTATCTATTAACAGTGGTTTCAGTACAATATTAAGCTGCCTTCTCCAGCAAGGCAAGCCTGGATGCGGCGACTCATACTTTCCACAATTGTTTGTAGGTAATTGTGAGTCAGACTGTCCCAGTATTTTCCAGTTTCCTTCTTCAATTGTTCAACGTCTCTGAGTCCACTCTTTTTTAAATGATTCTTGAGTAGTGCCCAAACGTTTTCAATTGTGTTTAGGTCGGGACTGTTGCTGGGCCACTTCAGCACTATCACATTCTTCTCTTGCAGCCATGCTTTGGTGGTATGAGCTGTATGCTTTGGGTCATTGTCATGTTGAAATGTGCACCCATCGGGGTACATGACCTGCATAAATGGCAAAAGGTGTCCCTCTAGTATGTCGATGTACCTTTCTTTCGTGAGAATTCCTGTGAAAACACGCAGTGGTGTGGCACCTCTTGCTGACACCCCTCCCCAAAGATGGAATTTCTGGGTATGTTTCGGTCGCTGGTACACAGGCGTTACAGAGTCTTTCGTCCAAATATTTATTTGAGCAGGATAAGGCCAAACAGAACATTCATCTGAAAAAATCACATTGTCCCATGACAAATTTTGGTATTCGTGGCACCAGTTCAAGCGCATCTGTTTGTGAGTCTCTGTGAGCAATGATGACGAAATTACCCGCTTTTTTGTGTAATTCATCCTGTGTAGCTCCCGGTTGACAGTAGCATTAGATACCTCTGGGCTTCATAACTCGATCATGCGCTGCCGTATGTTTTCTACACTCTTCATTGGCCCAGCCCGAACGATTTGGGCGAGACGCCGATGGTCTATTGTGTCCAAAATTCTTGGCCTCCCACTACCTTCTTTTCGCTCGATTCCATTACCAGCTTTTAATTTACTGACAACATTGTAGACAGTCCGCTCATGAATGTTCAAGGCTTTAGAAATGTTGGAACATGTTTGATTTCCTTCATTCCAAAGCTGTGAAATTAACATACACTTTGACTTTGTATCCATTTTCTGCCACTAGCATTAGAAATTGTCGTCTGCTCTATTATCAAGAGACGTTACTCTACGCTAATTTTTTTTTACTTTTGGTAGTGTTTGCTCACTTCAGTGGAGTGCAAATTTGGGGCAGAACATGCATATTTAATTAGATTTCAGCTTATTTAGCTGAGCAATATGACTGCCATTTTTTTTGCAAAGTACTGTATATATACATATATATTAATATATATTCCAATAGACTGTCTGACTCATCTAGATCTGTTGGAGAAGATAGGCTGAAAGAGAGAAGATTCTCGATTTCAGGGACAGACTCTATTAATTTCTACCATCTCACTCGTAAAAATCTATTTCTATTATCATCTCCCACTGAGTTATCACCTATTCTGTTTCTATTCAGAAGGGACCAATCTATGTCTTAATTCCCCTATCAAAAATCTACGACAAATGTGTGCTCGTCCGAAGGATATTCTTGAACTTTAGAGCCGGAAAACGATACGACAAATGCGGGCTCGTTTTTCCGGGAATTGAACTCTAATCCTGAGCAAGTCGTCAGAATTTCTCGTCTAACGGGATTTTTAACTTAGAATAGGAAGACGAGACGACAGATATCAGCTCGTCTACAGGATTAATTTTCTTTATTCTGATATAGCGTAAGAGTGTGATGTCTGGTGAGTTTTAATATCTTTAAAAATAATATTTCCCCTAGACTAACGATCTGTTTATGGGCTTGCTGACCAGACTAATAGTAATTGTTTTTTCCACAGCATTTTTGAGTATTATACATTTTGATTTACAGGTTGATTTTGTCGGAAGTTATGTTATATGTTGATTTTGTAATACTAAACCGCTGGTAGAATTTGTGATTGTGTAACAATCACAGGGTTGTGAAACAGAAGGTGTTTTGAACTAAATTAAAGAGTGTCGTAGATTTGGGATAGGTGATTAAGACTTAGTTTGGTCCCTTCTGAATAGACATAGAAATAAGCGATAGCTCAGTGGGAGGTGAAAAAATAGAAATAGATTTCACGAGTGAGGTGGAGGAAATATAGTAGATTCTGTCTCTGACCCTCGAGAAGCTTCTCTCAGTCAGCCTATCATCTGCAACAGAGTTAGATTAGTCAGACAAATCTAATATAATATATATTAATATATAGGTTCCGCACATACCCACACACATAAGTGACGACAATAGACGCACAAAACGTGAAAACTATGACAATGAAAATATAGATATTGGGGAACGAACTGACCGCCACACTGATTAAGTTTAATTGAATTTTAATTATCAGACTAAAATTCCATCACAATATATTTAAAATTACATAAAAAAATATACAAATAGTCATAAAGTCAATGAATTGCTACAAGAATGATAGACCCATTAGTATGATCCTTTCCCTCGATGTATAGCCCACAGTCCTGTTAGAAGAAAAGTGATAGCCCCAAAGAGTCACGGATACATCTGCTGTAGTCTAATATTTTCCCCTTTAAAGGTATGAACAGACTTTGATATTAGTATGATCTATCCTAAGGAAAATATTGTTTGCAACAAAAACTTGCATAAAGAAATTACAAAGTGGGTGCATATATTAAAAAAAACCATCACTCAGTCTACTCTCACTCTGTTATTTCAGCAGGGATCCCTGTCTCACTTTCTTATCTAATGTCTGGATGGTGTTCGCCGTCTGGCGCACTTTATGACACACTCACGTAAATCTGCCTTTCGTTGGATGAAGCGGATACCCAGCTCTGCAGATCTTGGTTTCATCCAATGGGTCCGGGGAGCGTCCTCTTCATGCGATATTTTGTTCTGATTTAGTTATTGTCAATTTACTCATTTCAGGTAAGAATTAGTTTTAGCGGGCCCACAAATGTCAGAATCACGAGGTTTCCAGTATTTAGGAAAGTGACCGGTTGGTAACTTCTCTCAAAAATTTAATTATTGTTCACACCACCTTTGGTCAAAATTTGTCGGAAAATTAATGCTGGTAATATTCTTCGCCACAGAGGCTGCATGTACTTGATGTTTTATCAGGAAGAATTTAATCTGGCTCGGTAGGCGCAGTTATTCAATTTGTCTTAAAGTTTGTGAAAAATGGGTACTCTGTCGTTCTGGATGCAAGCACACTGCCAGACAGATTTTTACTTTGTACACCCACACGTCTTTAATTAAAAGAATGTTTAGTTCTTCACAGATATTTCTCATCCGTACTTAAGCGCTGGCCAAGTTGGGTTACCCCAGTTTTCACTGAATAAAGAGAAAACAACATATAAAATACTCATGCATACTATTCCTCGGTTATAACTTACATTATAAACTGCAAGCGTAGAGCTTGTCTTATCGTTTAAAATCCCGTGAAATAAGTTATATTAATAAAATCAATCATCATGAATTAGAAATACATACGTATTTCGTCAATACTCAATGATGAATCAGTGCAGTTATAAGTTAGTTTAAAATATTCCCGACTGATTTCTAGCAGTTTAATTAAATTCATTAATAGCCGAATGAGTTTAAGCTAGAAATTATAATTTATTCTGCTTTCCACTGAAACTTATCGACTAGCGAATAAAACAGACTTATAAATTAACTTCTCTGCACAGAAATCTACTAGAAAAATGAAATAGGCGATTTAACACTTAATCACTTAACACTATTAGATATTAATATAATATATTTACCTCCAAACAGAACTACGGGTATCACAACGAAACTAAGAGTTTCACTTATAATTATAAGTATCTAGAACGAAGCGACCACGTTTACTGCAACTAGGAGTATGAATGACTAGTCTAAAACTCTCTCGGGTAGATATATCTTAAACAGACAAAGGATCCCACGTTATTTCGAAATCCAAAACAACGCCGGTATCTCCCCCTCTCCTAACACTTCACATTACTCAGACGCCTGCCATAACCTATCAATACACATCTTAACGCCTTCTCCGACATACGGCTATTCTGAGCGATGTATGTCTGGCGCTTTCCCCACCTCAGGCCGAAAAACTGGCCGAAGGACGCCGTGTCAGATGAAAATGTTAAACGATATGTCTGCCATCCCATGTCTATCGAGACGAATTTCACACTATTCGCTCACATGCAGAGACTGACATCTGACGTAATAAAATGCGTTCTCAGTAAGAGAAAAGAAACAGGCAAACGTTAGAATGGGAAAATATATATAGTCACAAACGAACGAATGCGAAAAACAGGAAAAGGATAAAAGAGCGATAATAAAGTAGAGGACACGGGTAGAAAAGAAAAGAATATAGAAAATTTATTGATCATAAATCTCTATGCGACAAGGAGTGCGTTTGGACGATTTTTTTTTCTCCAGTTAATTGCCTCCCTTACCCGATCTGACTTCAGGGGTGAACTTGCAGTGGATTTAAAAATTAAGGGATTTTTTTTCTCCTAAAATTTTTGCAATAATTGTTTTATTTCCACTGTAGCAACTTATTTTTGTTGGTGATTAATCTTAACTACCATTTATTTGGCATAGTCGCTTGCAGTTAGAGCTTTTATTGCCGATTAATAGCAGCGATAGTTAGATACTAATATTATAGGAGGAGGTATCCCAGTATATATTTTGTGTATTTTCTCGTAAGTGGTAAGGAACCAGTGTATCCTTTTTCTTCCTTCTTTCTCGAGTAAGTCTTAGTCTCTTATTTACAATGGCAGAGCGGGCAAAGTTTAGGCAGATGCTCAGACAGGAAGCAAAGGAAAAGGGATTACAGGGAGAAGAAGCGAAAGCGTTTGTCAACGACGAACTCGACAGATATGATGCGGAGCAGAAGGAAAAAGCAGCCGAAGCTAGAGAGCAGAAGAAGATGGATGAGGAAATGGAAATTCGCAGGGCGAACGAAAGAGAGAAGGAGAGACAGCATGAGGACAGAGAGAAGGAGAGACAGGATTTGGAAAGAGAAAATGAGCAACGACGACAGCATGAGTTGGCGCTCAAAGCTCTAGAGGTTCAAAGCCGTGGGGCTGCCTCTACCTTAAACAATGGAGAGTCTTCTCCTCATTCTTCCTTAACTGATCCTTCTAATACTCAATCTCCTCATTTAGCAGCAATGTCTTTTGATCTAGAATCTTTCCCATGTCCTAATGAGAAGATTGACTCATGGCTAGAAAAATTTGAGAAAATGGCAACTCTGTACGTTTTACAGAGGTCGCGTTGGTGTATGAAGCTTTCTCAGGCTTTGAAAACTACTGCTTACGATGTGTATGCAAAACTGGAAAGCAGCCAACAAGACAACTACGACGGGTTGAAGAAAGCTTTACTTGAGCGCTTCGAAATGAATGCGCGGAAATTTTTGCAACTATTTCGCAACAGCAGAAAGGAGAATTCTGAAACATTTCAGCAGTTCTCGTCTCGTTTAAAGGTATACTTGACAAAGTGCCTAGAGCTGTCACAGCTTGCCTCTACCTATGAAGGTCTTGAGGAGTTCGTTATATGCGAACAGATAAAGAACACTTTGTCTGCTGACACCCGGAGATTTCTAGCTGAGCAGGGTGCAGAAAAGCTTGAAGACATTTTGGAAAAGTCTGTGCGATATCATAATGCGCTGGCCGAACTGCCGGCCACCAAACGTAAACCGACAGAAGAGCCTTTTCGAAAGAATAATCTGGACCAATCTTTTCACGCTTCTCACCAAAGTAACCACAGAAAAACTGGACCCCAAAACCCCCCTCCTGAAAAGTCTAAGTTCTGCAAAAACAAGTACCCCAACAATAACAAGCAGTCTGATCAACCCAACCGTCCTACATGGCAGCGCGGTCAGAAAGGACAAAGTTGCAAAGGGAAAACCCCTGAGCATGGGACATATGATCAGAGCGAGCACACCGAGCCTAAACGCATCGGATGATTGCTAACAGTCTCGCAAGGTAGAATTAATGTCAGTGATTCTTAACCTGAGGGAGAGAGACCCTCAACGCGAGGTACTGTTATATTGAACGATTCTTCAACTTTTTGTTTATTTGACACGGGGCTTTCTTATGATTGCAATGTCGCCAGGCACCTGGTAAAACCCGGTCAAGAGACAGAAGAAACCGTCCAACTGAGTGGAGTTTCTAAGAGTGATGCACCTACAGCGCTTCCCATCGCATTGGTTGAGATCCACTCTGATTTTGTCAGAGGTGTGATCAAAGCGGCTGTTATGGATGACCCAATCTACCCAGTCATACTTAGCGGTAGATATGTGTTTATTGGGAAACCGGAAGAGCCAATTGTGGCAGCAGCAACTACAAGAGGGCAAACCAAGAAGGAACGAGAGCCTGCGCCAAATTTGTTACCTAAGGAACTTAAAGAGGCGCAACAAAAGGACCCTACTTTGGCACCCTGCTTTAGGAAACTGCCCATGTCTAAGGAACTTAGACAGCACGGGGACATTTTTTCTAAGGATGGCGTACTGTATCGCAGAACGGGCAAGCCTGAACAAGGTTACAATCAGCTCCTAGTACCGAAACAGTACAGAAGCCAAATCCTAGAAATTGGGCACTCTCTTCCCTTCAGCGGACATATGGGACAGAACGACACAAATCAACGTATATCTACTCATTATTGGTGGCCAGGAAGGAATACTGATATTATCAGGTATGTGAAATCCTGTGCCCAGTGCCAACGTGTGCCACCCAAGCAACGGACACCCCCAGTTTCTCTGGGTGAAATGCCAATAATGGGAACACCATTTGAACGGGTAGTGATCGACATTTTAGGACACTTAGAAAGGACTAAAAGAAGGAACAGGTTTATCCTGACCTTAGTTGACACATGCACTTTATGGGCAGAAGCTATACCACTTAAATGCGTGGATGCCAAGCATGTCGCAGAAGCCCTGTGCAGATTTTTACTCGGTTGGGATTTCCTCAACAAGTGTTGACGGATAACGGATCTCCATACCGAAACCTGTTAATGGATGAGATCGTTAAGATCTTGAGGAACCAGCACATTTACATAAAGCCTTATAATCCGGCCGGAAGGGGGTTAGTAGAGCGTGTCAACAGAAACCTCAACAAGATGTTAAGTAAACTGGCACAAGTGAAACCTGACGATTGGGATCTTTCTGTCCCTGAGGCTTTATTTGGCTACAGAAAAGCTCCTCCTACTTCCACAGGATTTCCCCAAGCGACTCTTTTATTTGGCAGACCTATTAAGGGGCCGCTTGAAGCCTTACTTCAGTCGCTGACAGACCAGAAGGCTGATGAGACAGTTGTCTCAGCCAGTAAATATGTGTCGGATTTAAAGGAAAGGTTGAAACTAGGATGGGACCTAAAAACGACCAACTTTAAGCGAGCACGCGCAGAGCACGCTAACCGATACAGGAAAGTCGCGAAAGAGAGAGAACTACAACCAGGGGAGAAAGTTTTGTTGTTACTGCCAACCGGAAGCAACAAACTACGCATCGGATGGCAAGGGCTGTTTACCGTCCTTAAAAAGATTTCAAAGGCTAAATACCAGATCTCTATTAAAGGAAAGGAGAAGGTCTACCATGTAAATCTGTTAAAGAAATACGTGGAATGACCAGTGCCAACCTCCGAACATCTCCTGGCGATCGCCAAAATTGACGAAGATGACGATAGTGGCAGGGAATTTCCACTGCACACACACGAAATCTTTCAACGAGGTCAAAAACGGCGACTCTCTTTCAAGCGCACAAGGAAGACATTCCAGAGAAAGAAAACTTTGGGAGCAGACATGAATAAGAATTGAACAGAGACGGAGGAAGGAGATGAGAGTATAGATAACAGGCACCCATAGCTACTGATATCGGTATTTTCTTTCCATATGGTAGACATGGAATGGTTCCATATCTTAAATGGGGCACTTCTGTGGCAGAGAGATTTATGATTAATAAATTTCAGATATCTATTCTTTATTCTACACTTGTCTTTTCCTTTAATTCCGCTCTTTTACCTTTCTTTCGCTTTTTTACCTTTCTTTTTGCATACGCTAGATTGTTAGCAATTCGTACCTTTGCCATTTTCCTTTCTAATATTTAGCAACGCATTTTATTGCTGTTAAGCTAAGTTCTTTGATGAGACCGAATCGTATTAATTCGTTCTCGACAGGGATAAGAAGTAAGACGATCGTCTATCACTTTTCTCTAATCTGCTCGCCTATAAGTTAATTATTCACGATGTAAGATGTGAGATGAAAGACGAGCGTGCGTGTATTTCGTTTATGACCATAACCGGAGGCAGTAATAGTGTGAATTATCGAGAGCAGAAATCTCTTGCACGGTCTGGTAAATCATATTACGCAAGATCAAAGAGAGACTGTCCGCTCGATTTGCGAGTCTGTTTCGGCTTCAGCGTGAGAAATTCGCAGAATGAGATAGAATTATGTAAATTTTCCTCTAGGTGCGAACATGTGAAAGAGAGAGTCTGGAGTTTCGATAATGTAATGATTTTCCTGTCATCAGAGATATATCTATACCAGAGCAGTTTTAGACTTCATTCATTCAGACATCCACAGTCTCGTTAGACAACCTAGCTACGTTCTAGAAATCACTTTTATTTAAGTAGAATTTCTCAGATGCGTTGGAGGATAGTTTTAAGTAGTACTGTGCGAGGTAACTATATTGATAGTATTTGTGAGTGATTTAAGTGGTAAATAGCCTATTATATCTTCACTAGAGTATTGTCGAGTGATTAAATGATAAGTCAGTTATATTCTTTAAGTATACGGCGTTGCAGTGGATAGCAAAATAAATTACTATTTCTAGCTAAAACTCATACAGCTATAAATAAAATTAATTAAATTGATAGTAACCAGTCCGAGAATATTTTAACTAACTAGTAAATGCACTGATTCATCATTGAGTATTGACGAAATATATTTTTATATATTTCTAATTCATGATGATTGATTTTTTTTCAATGACTAGAAAATATTTCACGGAAGTTTAAACGATGAGACAAGCGCTGAGCTTATAGTGTCTAACTTGTAGTTAATTACCGAAGTAAATATTATATTTTAAGCGAGGGTAGGATAGGATGTGTGTATAATATTATGGTTAAGTATTTTGTACTTTTCTCTTCCTTATACAGTTTTGGGTCAGCCCAACATCTACCAGCGGTTTTGTTTCAGTATTGAGAAAAACATAGAAGAAACATTTTGTTATTTAAATAAGTGAGTTTCCAGGTTACAACTTGTCTGGCATGGTGTTTGCATCCAGAAAGAGACAGAGTACTCATCTCACTAACTTTAAAACTAAATGAAATAACTGGGCCTATCGAGCCATATTATAATTCTTCCCAAAAATCTTATTGTACATTCAGCCCCCGTGGCGAGAGAAATTACAACCAATAACATTTCCGACGTTTTTTGACTAATTGTGGTGTGACCAAGAATTTTACATTTGAAAGTAGTTACAAACCTGTCATTTTCCTAAGTAGTGGAAACCTCGTGATTCTGACACTGGGAGCCCGTTTAACATTTCTTACCTAAGCTGATTCAAGTGACCTTACTAGTGATCTGAAAATATAGCTATAAAGCGAGTGCTCCCCGGAACATCAGAAGAAACCTGTATCTGCAGAGCTGGGATTCGCTTTATCAAAAGAATACAGATTCACTGTAGATAAGTGTCCCGAAGTTTGCGCCAGAAGGCGAAAAACAGCACGTGTGTAGGTAAGAATGTATGTCAGGGGCTCCTGCTGAATGAACAGAGAGGAAGCAGAACGAGTGATTCTTTCATTTTATATTCATGCATCCACTTTGAAATTTCTTTATGCAATTTGTGTTGCAAAATGCTGATTTCCTCTTAGGATAGATTAATATATCAAGTCTGTTCTTAAACTATAGAGGAGAAATCTTAGACCATAGCGTGTAAATCTGTGACTCTTTGGGGGGGGGGGGGGGGCTATAACTTCTCTTCTAACGGGATCGTGAGCTAAACAGAGGGGGAAATGATTACACCTATGGGTCTATTCTTTTAGTAATTCATTAACCTATGTGTATTTATATGTGATTGATATTCAAAGTTATGGTGTGGGTAAATTGTCTTATGTTAATAAAATTTGCATAAACTTATACCAGTGTGTCAGTCAGCTCGTCCCAAATATCTATATTCCATTGTTATAGTTTTCACGACTGTGCGTCTAACTGCCGTCACTTATGTGTGTGTGTATATGAGGGTATATATAAGAGGGGCGTTCAGAAAGTAATGCATCACATCGTTTTTCTCAGCTAGTAATGAAGATAGAAGCATGTAATTTTGCATACTTCAAATATGGCATGTGCTAATTGTGCACACCAAATTGCATCGCAACCGGCTAAATTATACGGCTGCCCTAAACCGTTGAAATGGAGCGTGTTAGCAACTTGCGTTATAAGCAGCGAATTGTGATAGAATTTCTCGTTGCAGAGAAGGAAACTGTTGTGAACATTCACAAGCGTCTATGTGATGTGTATGGAAGTTTATCAGTCGACAGGAGTACAGTCAGAGAATCAAAGAATCAGGAAGTGGAGATACGGAGCTCCTTGATCAGCCGCGCTGTGGACGTCCTGCCACAGCCACCAACGCAGAAATGTTGAAATGCGCTGAGGCCATTATTCTTACTGATAGGCGAATCACTACTCAACAATTGGCCTTACAGCTGTCAGTCAGCATTGGTAGTGCAAATGCAGTTATAAAAACTCTCGGATTTTCTAAAGTTTGCGCAAGATGGGTTCCTCGAAGTCTCACAAATGACCACCGATTGCAAAGAAAAGCAATTTCTTCTGAATTGTTGGAGCGTTTCAATGCTGATGGAGAGAACTTTTTGGCTAAGATCGTTACAGGTGACGAAACCTGGGCACATCATTTTGAACCTGAGACAAAAAGACAGTCAATGGAGTGGCATCATCCGCAATCACCACGAAGAAAGAAATTCAAGACAATTCCTTCAGCTGGAAAGGTCATGATCACTGTCTTTTGGGACATTGAAGGTGTGATTCTTGTGGACGTTATGCCAAGAGGAGAGACAATCAATTCGCAAGCTTACATTAAGACATTGAAAAAACTCAATCAACGTTTTCGCAGAGTTCGGCCGCACAAGAATCCATCAGACTTGCTTCTCCTTCACGACAATGCGCGACCTCACACAAGTATGGCAACACGGGAAGCAATCACCGAATTGGGTTGAACTGTACTACTCCATCCACCCTATAGTCCCGATTTGGGACCCTCTGATTTTCATCTATTTGGTCCACTTAAAGATGCACTCCGTGGGACAAGGTTTGAAGATGTTGAAGGAGTGATTCATGCAGCGAAGAAATGGTTACATGATCAAGACAAAATCTGGTACGGGCTAGGAATACATGCACTTGTTTCGCGCTGGCATAAAGCCGTACAAGTGGATGGGGAT
Source organism: Oreohelix idahoensis (assembly GCA_024509875.1). NCBI lineage: Eukaryota > Metazoa > Mollusca > Gastropoda > Stylommatophora > Oreohelicidae > Oreohelix > Oreohelix idahoensis. The sequence goes on from JAMPIV010004043.1 coordinate 297,798, forward strand.
TATGTTGAATTATACCGATGTTTACATGACATATCCGTGGATATTGTGTATAAATTTCATGCTTTTTGAATACACAGCTTCAGAGAAAAACTATGTGGTGCATTACTTTCTGAACGCCCCTCGTATATATATATATATATATATATATATATATATATATATATATATATATATATATATATATATATATATATATATATATATATATATATATATATATATATATATATACATATTAATATATATTCCAATAGACTGTCTGACTCATCTAGATCTGTTGTAGAAGATAGGCGGAAAGAGAGAAGATTCTCGATTTCAGGGACAGACTCTATTAATTTCTACCATCTCACTCGTGAAAATCTATTTCTATTATCATCTCCCACTGAGTTATCACCTATTCTTTTTCTATTCAGAAGGGACCAATCTATGTCTTAATTCCCCTATCAAAAATCTACGACAAACAGAAAGAAAAAGATAAAGAGGAAAAAGACAGGATCGAGGCAGAGAAGGCAGCTGAGAGGGAAGAGAGAAGGATGGCCAGGGAACACGAAAGAACCCAAGCTGAAGCGAAGGAAAAGCAAAGGGCTTTCGAAGAGCAGAAAGCTGAAAAGGAAAAGGCATTCGCTGAGGAAAAGGAACAGGCTAAGAGAGCAGAAAGGAAGGAACAGGACAAAAGAGCCCACACTATTAGAATGAAGGAATTGGAATTCGAAGGAAGAAGAGTGGATTCTAGTTCTAACAATGGCGGGTCTGGCAGTTCTCAAAATAGCGATGGAGGAAACACTACTCAGGTGGTGGCACCTAGTGCAGTATCCTCCCAACTAGATGTCTATTCTGAGGCTTCAGAAGAAATAGACATATCTCTCTCTAGGTTCTAATCCTTAGCAGCTACATATGGCTTGGAGAGAGAGAGAGAGATAACACATGAAGGTATCCCAGAGTCTGAGGGGATCTGCTTATCATGTGTTTCTCAAGATGCCCGCGGAACAACAGAACAACTGCGATATGTTGAAGAAAGCTTTGCTACAGAGTTTTATGCTCAATGCAGAAACCTTTCATGGTAAATTCCGTGAGGCGAGACGACAGAAAGATGAATCGTATAGACAATTTGCTACACGACTAGAAACGTACTAGGACATATGGGGATCTCCCAGCACCTTTGATGAATCTTATGAAGTGTTACAGGAGATGATTGTCGAGGAAAAGTTCAAAGACTCGCTTACATCTGACATGAGACGTTTCCTGGCTGAGCATGGGGCCGAAACTCTTGAGCATGTGGTACTGTTTGCCGATAGGTACCAGAGCGCCCAGTCGGAAGTGAATCCGTCTAAAAAGCGCCACCACGATAGTCACCCCAAACTGAAGGATCACCCAGATGATAATTCCAAAAGTACGAACAACACAACAAACAAAACAGTCCACCAACAGCAACAACAACCACAAGATCACCAGAGGCAGAAACAGAACAATTCAGCACAGGGAACTGGAAGACGATATTGTAAATCGTCCAGAACTGACACGTATTTTACATCGGATTGTAAGAGGCCGAAATCCAGCCCTTATAGTGTCGCTTGCCTGATCAGGGGGCTGATAGGGAAACATGACCCCCAGGCATATGAACAAAATCCTAGTTACCCTTCTATTACTGAGCAAGTAACCGTTGGCAACCAAACCATACGGTGCTTGTTTCTCCATCTTTGGTGAAGGCCCACCAATATACTGGTGAAACTGTAGAAATACAGGGACCTCGGAAGAGTATAAAGCCTATGCTACTTCCGGTCGCGGAAATTCATGTCTCAACCCGATATGTCCGGGGGGGGGGGGGGGGGGGTCAATGCCGCAGTAGAAGACGATCTAGTCTACCCTCTCATTTTAGGGAGGAAGTATGTGTTCCTTGGAGATCCCTCAGGTGACTCCAGGCCGATGCACAAGATAGAGAACCCAGGACACGCCTCAGCGGTCCCTGAGTTGTCATTTTTAAACAGCCTGAATATTTTAGAGCTGAAGCAGGCACAAAGGGCCGATCAAACCCTCAAGCCGTGCTTTTCCAAATTGTATGGAAATTACTCCCATACTCCACAGGGAGCATATTACAGGGAGAGAGCTTTGGTCTATAGACGGGTGGGGAATAAGGGACAGTTAATTGTCCCATTACCCTATCGCACCCGCCAAATGCAGGAAATGCATTTCACGATGCCCCATCCCATTAAAGGTTCATATGCCCTGGTAAAACAGGTCTCCTTGAAGCACTTCTGGCCAGGTTTGCGACACGACGTTAGACAGTTTATGGAAAATTGCTCTTTTCGCCATCACCAGGACAACCGGAGGATGAAACTACGAAGAAAGAGTCTGAGCAAAGTAACCAACAACCACAGTTGGAAAACTCGTACCTCAACTCGACATTTCTGTGTAGTAAAACAGTTACGTCAAGCGCAAATGGAAGATATAACCCTAGCGCCATACTCTGAACAGAGTCGGATAACCCATGAGTTGGATAATATTATTTATCGACGGACGAGGCAAGGGAAGCAACTCTTAGTGCCCCTCCCTTTAAGACCCTCCGTTATGAAAGCGGTTCACATTTCATCATCCGGAGAACAATGTTTCAGTACGAACGACGATGAATACATTTAAGGAAGATTATTTTTGGCCTATACGGTGTTCAGATGCGCGTCAGTTCGTTCAAAGCTGCACACACTGCCAAGCGTGAAACTTAGTCACTCGCTACCGAGATAAAGGAGGAGAGGAAAACTCTACTAGAGATAGAAAACCTGGTGGACAGTAGAACGCATCGAGAAGTGTCTGCCCATTGCTAGATATTCTACAAAGCTCATAAGAGAGGGGGTATCTGTGACGAAATGGACGACCTCTTTGCGATCTCGGTTTCACTCCGACAGGACCAGAGACATATTTTGTACTGATTTTTATTTGTGAACTTTTAAAAGTACCAATTTCTTCTCATTATCGGCTAAGGAGCAAGTAGTTTGTAGGTTCAAACATTTGTGACACTCCTTGCAGATAATTTTTATCCCAGCCTGCGAGAAGCAACTAGATAAGATGAGCGCCGCTCTTCTCAATCACTTTCTTCCAGACTTGCTGGTTGGGTTGAAGATGTGCCTCTGATTTACAATTAGTGCAATATCATCAACAAATGCCAGCTCTGAAATACAGACATGTCTCATCGTCCAGTATTCCACTGACTACTTTCTTGTCCTTTCCTTACATGCTTTGGTGACATCTTCCATGAGAAGTATGAAAGGATAATATGACAGAATCTCACACTGTCTTACACCAGTGGTGATCCTGAACTCTTCTGACTTATGGTTTGCCGTCCTCACATAATTTCTGTAGGTATTGTAGAAGCTCTGTATTGCATGGATGAGAGAGGCTGGAATATTCTTCCTTGTCAAGCAGTCCCAAAATTTGTCCAGGGAACCTTTTCAAACGCCTTCTCCAGATCAAAGAAACAAAGACGCATCTCACTTGTATACTCTATAGCCATTTCAGTCAGTTGCCTGAGTGTGAAGATAATGTGTTGAGTACTTCGGTTTGCTTGGAAGCCACTTTGTGGCTTAGCCAGGCGTGTAAGTCTCTGCTACAGGATTGATCTTCCCTACCAGTCATTTCTGACCAAAGGAGCGTACCTCCCGAAATAACTTTCGGTGGCACGAGGTTGGGCAATTTTAGATCAAGCTGTTGCCCATGCAGCATGACCCGGCCTGGACGTCAGAGGAACGGTCTAGCCGATACAGTCTGACACCAGTAGCAACAGCCTAGTCTCTAGTAGGATACGGAACTTGCCCTCATGTATTAGCTCTAGAATTGCCACAGTTATCCAAGTAGGATCGTGTCATCTAAGGAACCTCGACTGATTTAATGAGCCATTCGCGGTTTCACCGTGAGACAGTGTGAACTTAGACATGCATGGCTTAATCTTTGAGACAAGCATATGACTACTGGCAGAATCAACCAGATAACTGTTTGACTGAACAGAGCATTTCGTCGCTCGGCTCGCGCGGGGAGGGAGACAGCGCTCTGTGCAGAGCGGATCCCGGCGGCCCCAGCGATTTTATTCTTCTTGCAAGAACCACTGGCCGCCTGCCGACTAGTCGGACAGGACTGGCCGAAAGCGACACCAGATTACTGACTGCCGGCCCACGACTCGTTGCGAGAGCGGGGCCGTTTTTCGAGACTGTTGTCGAGCCACGATACGGAGATGCGACTGCTTGCTAACATCACGACCGAAGGCTGCGATTTACGGACACAGGAGCTAAACTACTGCCTCGCTAACCGATGAACTGGGAGGGCCCGGTCGTACCGGGATCACCACGCGCAGTCTCTCGAGACAGCGACCGCCAGCGCTCTTGACGAGGGCAACGAAACGAAACGATGTCGGAACGCTTGCCCCCACAGGATTATAGAGTAAATTTTACCACGTACAATGAGAAGAGATATGCCTCTATGGTTTTTCCATTGTCGGATGTCACCATATTTTAATATGGGTGTTATAATCGCCCGTTACAGTATTTCGTTTGTTCTTGCGTCACCAGACTGCCTGTAGGACCTTCAGGAGTAATTTGTCGCCTGCAGCTCCCATGTACTTAACAATTTCTGGTGTTATATCACCATGTCCTGCTGCTTTGCCTACCTTGATTTTCTCCAGTGCTGCTTTCAGTTCATCCATCTTGATGCCATCTTCACCACGATTGGTTTCCTCTTCTGTTATAGTGTTTATCATTTCGGGGGCTTGATTTTGCACAAACGAGTTACAGACGTAAAATATTAAGAAAATATGTTCAAAAAGAAAATGAAAAAAGAACAGGTAAATTATTTTTTAACGTATCTTAATTGGTGAAGTGTCAAAGGCATGTGCGTAACATGCTACACTCACTTGCGCGTTATTTTTGAGCGCTGGCAACAAATATATGTTTATATGGGTGAAAGGAAAATCAAAATATGTGCATTGAGAATGCAGTTATATAATGTTGTTCGTTGACAGAGGAGAATAAATCAATGCAAGCGAAGCAATAGCTGTTGATCTGTGAAATAAAACATTCACCTGTACCAAAGAGAAGTATTTTTCAATACACCCTGCATTGTTTGCTTCCGTAGTCTTACGTTCGTTGAGAAACAGAGAAACACACACTGCAAAGACGTAACACAGAGACGAAGGTAAAGACGAAGAAGTCTTCAGAGATACGATAAATCGTCTTACATTCAAACATAAGCTCGCTATGAAAAATAAAATACTGACCAAGTACACTTTGCAGGTGGTGTGAAGGGCGTCAGAGCGCTTTAAACCATACATTATTAATCCATATGGTATGTAATGAAGCAACGTGTGTTACAATTTACGGTTACCCCTCTCGTTAAAATTATAGTGCACTTTATCAGAGGTTGCACCCGTCTTTTCTTGAGTGCGCGGCTGACGACACCTACGATAGATAATATGATTAGCAACTCCCTTTTATGCCAGGCCCCCCAAAAAAACAGGGTTACAGAAATAGTCACAGCAGAGTTATTTCTTCTTTTTGTTATTTCTGAGTGTGTAAGCTTGTTTTTAGTCTTGTTATTTGCGTGTTTAGTTGCAGGCATGTTACTTATTCTTTTAATGCGTAAACCCTATAAGATGAGTAAAAATGTATAAAAGCGCAGAAACAAAACATGTGGTAACAAAAGCAGTTAAAGAATATGGCGCTTTACTACATTGTTTTACTGCACTAATTTTTTCACTTCTCATTCTTTCTGTCTATTATCTTTTCCTTGACTTCGTGTTTGACTGTTAAAACGTTGGTTTAACTGTATTAAATCAATGTTGTAATTATTGCACCGGAAGTAATACATAATAATATAAAATACAGATATATAATGAATAAATACCACTCAAAAAATGTTCTGAAGCCAGTAAACAGAATTTATTATTACTTATGCCAATTATAATTAGAGTGTGCTGGGGAAATGACCTAAGTAAAACATTGCATGCGATTGTAGAACAATATGTATGGCAGTCAATTATTAACATCACCTCTGGCAGTAAAACATGATTGTGATAGTGATATCATATCTGTGAAAACATATGTTATATACGCCTAGATGGCGCCAAGTGCATTTGTGCTAATAGGCTTTAATTGCTTTACTGATCCGCATGATCTCAGACTGAACTGATTTCCTAGTGTCATAGCTTTTATCTATCGTAAATGAATTACTCATTGATCTTTAATGCCCCGCTGGCTGGCGAAGGTTTTCATGTTTCGTAATATCGTCCATTGTCCTAATGCTGATCATCTATCGTGATGATGGCTTTTCTCAATGCGATGATAGTAAACTGTCCTTCTTTTTGCTTCATCCTCTATTTTGTCTTTCTACCAAATTAAACAGCTGACATTCGAGATATTGCATTTCTAATGTCATTCCGTGCTCCAAATAAAAAAAATTAACTGCCTCATCTTATATGTGTAATGAACTATTTTACGCACTTACCTGTTCCAAGGCTTTCTCATTATTGTTTTATTTTTAAACAAAATAGTTTCATAATATTCTCAATATTCTTATGTGAAATCAAATTTATGTGGCTTGTAGCGATTGTGATAATGTGGTCCTATTATTGAGTCGCTTTTACCTTTTTCAGAATATTTTCATTTTATTTCTCACCGTCTTTGCCCTCAGTGGCGTCACTAGGGTTAGGTGTCACCGAGTGCGGTAACTCATGGTGTCACCCCCATGGACCTCCTCCCGTACCAGACCATTCAGAATCATTAATGTTTTTTGTACTAATGTTACTCGTAAATCATAATTCCCGTATATCACTGAATGTAATGGAAATAGTAGTGACATAAACAACTATAGTGCGTTTCACAATGTTTGTCGCTGTTTAATATTCAATATCTCTGCAACCACTTGATCGTAATTGTTGCAACTTTGCATATGACCTAATGATCGCTATGTCCCAAGGGAGAAATTTTTTCCTCGTTAACAAACTTATGGTTTTAAATTTTCTTTATTTAAAGTATACAAAATCGACCACCTCCTAGTCCAACCATGTATTGAGAGGGCTTACCCCTTCATATTTGTGGACTATTTCGATTTAACATCTTGAACGCATTTCAAATGATTTTCCCGGTGTATCAGCTCACTACCGTACTGTTTTGCACCTTACATTGATCCTTCCGGTGTGTTCAGTTACCGTTCTACTGATTGTGTATTACCGTGCATAGGCGTATCTTGCGGTATTCTAGGTCTGTAATACAATGGGTATGAAAGTCACGTTCCTTACACTAAATACAATGGCAGTGAAGATGTATAAATATTTCTGCAGAGAAGCTAAGAGTGGTAAACTGTATTGGAGTCTCTCAAATCCTGAAAAGAGAACTATTCACGCTTTGGGTTTAAGTAAACGCTCATTTTATCAATTACTCAAATCGAATGGAATTCTCAGTTTAATCAATACCAGGACGCAAAGAAGAAAGGAAGTAGTAGATAGTTTTGACAGGGATGTGATTAGAAGAGAGATTTGTAGAATGTTTAATTCCAAACAAACTGTGACACTAAGAAAACTGAAAATTCGGCTGAGAACACACAATGATATTGATGTGTCGAAATCAACATTATGGAGAACTGTTAGAAGCATTGGCTTTACGTTTAGGAAGTACGCTAGTGGAAGAAACGTCATCTGCGAGAAGCCGCACTTAGTATCTATGAGAAGTAAATATTTACGTGAAGTAAGGGAAATGCGTAATAAAGATTATGATATTGTGTATGTGGATGAAACTTGGATCAATGCTCACCACACAAGGGAAAAGGAATGGCAGTTATCAGATGGAACGATTAAAAGATGTGTACCCAGTGGAAAAAGGACAACGTCTGATAATGGACAACGCATCATACCACAACGCTGTGGCAGAAGAAGACAAAATCCCGACATCTTCGAGTACAAAAGATGCTATAAAGATTTGGCTCAAAATATAAGACACTCCATTTAACGAGGGGTTTCTGAAACCTGAATTACTGTCCCTTGTTAAGAAATTACAAAAGACCGAGATCTTCCATATAGACAAGTTGATTCAACATCATGGTCATACGTGTTTGTAGTGAATTTCTAACTACAATATCTAAATTAATATATAACAATATAGGGCATAAAGGCAAAATAAGAAAGTATAAAAGAATTTTCTGCTAGAACTGTTGGTATCGCCTATGCCTTCAAATTATTATTTGCTAACGAATAGCCGAACAAAACGGTACCCGAGTTTTCAAATTCGTCCTTGACATAATCACTTTTCCTAGTTCTAAGAAAATATGTACCTAAAATGCATTGTGGAACGAGGAGGGGCAAAAAAAGATGAAATGCTAATTCGTTTCGCATTGATTTCAAACTAAAAGCCAACACTAGCACATTGGCAAGCCTTGCGTTAGGGGTTTCCCCAAAATACGAGGAAAAAGTTAGAACATGCAGACAACTCGTGTCACAAAAACAACCTTAGCTCTTATTTCAAAGGACGTAATTATCACGTAAATAGAGAAGACAGCACATGGAAAAGAATTGAACGGGTAGTAGACAAAAAATAAAAAACACTAACATAGAAAAAAAAAACTGTGGACTTCTGAACCAAGCCAACTAGTCCCATATAAATTGTATATTCGTGTACCTTAGGACTTGTTGACAAAGAATATGGTAATAGTTACGCAAATAGTCCATTAATTAACTAATTATAGCCATAATACTATAGTGGACCCGACCAGACTGTCAAGTAAAGATCATGCCTGCTTATAATTTTTTATGGCATGTTTTGAAAAAAAACGACTTTGGGTAAATGAGGTTAAAAGGTACGGGATACCTGATTGGTTGGATTTTAAAGGAAGGCGAAGTATGATTGGTTGACCTAAAACTAAAAATATATTTGCCTTGGAAACATATTGGGAGTTGTTATTTGAAACGATAGATTCCAAAATAAATGTAAACATGGTCCCATTGGACAAAGCAGTAGATACTGGTACGAAACGGGGACTGTTCACTGCCATTTCAAATAAATTTTGTGTAAAGCAAGATCGATGAGAGCAGGCGGAGAAATTTTCTAACATAGGAAAAGCCTGGACATAGGGCAGATCGAAAATGTGCCATATTGCCTAGTCATCGTTTAATTGTGTTATTTCCTTGCATCTGTGGTAAGATTGATTTTCTTAACATTTTATTTAAAATAAAATTTGAATATGAGATACTAACATACGACTGTAAGAAAGTGAGTCTATGGCAGACTCAAAACAGAGTCTAGAGATTGATCCAGCATATGAAAGACTATCAGAGAGGTGTAGACCAACTAAATTATATAGGATTATCATCAGGAGCATAATACCTATCCTATTGTATGGACAACAGATTATTGCTGGAATTGCAGAGGCGTTGTAACTATTAGGGGAGAGGAATACTGGTATACCTGGTCACATCAAAAGAAACTGGTGAAAGGGATTGTCGTAAAGAGCTGATCTGGCATGTTTGTTTGTAATGTGCCTGTACTGGTTGTTGAGTATTATTGTAGGCTGTTGATTACGAAGGAGGCATATCCTTCTGATTTCAGATGGTTTTGGTTGCTGTCAATAACTGGTGCCAGACTACAGTGGGCCGATATATTCATGCCACAGTCTTGCCTTTTTCGGAGACAACTGTAAACCACCATCATTCTTGAAGAAGTGGGAGCTGAAGGTTGTCGTTCAGCGAAGTGCAGGAAGAGTCCTACACCATATTACAAAGATAGGTGCATGTTTCGGCACCTGATCGCTCAACTAACATTATTGTAGTGAAATTGACAGAGATACAACGGTAAAATACCTCCAAAGATAACATGTAGGGATAAAAACATAATGCGTAGGCTGCTGATAGTACATGATCGCCCAGACCGCGGGTCATCACCCTCCATAAAAATTGACTTGCTAGACAGGAGGGGAACGGCGGATAAAAAGGAAAAAAATATGACTGGAAAGATTGCGTGAGACTAGAAAGGCTAAGGAGACGCAATTGGGGGGGAAACGGAGAAAAGTCACGTTTCCCAAGTTGACAAAGTAAGGAACTCGACAGAAGGGACCTTGGATATGTTACGCCACAGTCATTTATTGGTCGCTTTTGCGATACCAAGCCTTTGATTTGAATTCAGCGGCAGAACGCAGATGTTTGGAATATTACAAAAATTAAAAAGTAACTTTTTCGTAATATTAATGTTAGGAATATAAAAATTAGCTGGCCGGATGGCCCATTCTGAGCAGTGAACTAATATGTTCTTAATTTTACAGACGGATAGATAATATTGAAGATAATGACAAAAGACAGTGTTGTTCACATCAGCGACAGACTGTATGGAATAAAAAGTGTCGCTATTTGCACACAAAAAAACACGACCTCGAGACGCAGGTGTTCAAATCTACTTAGTAGGGAAGCGAAGGGACATTGGTGGGAGCTGTGTCTAAATATAACTTTTAACGACAAAATTTTGGAGGGGAGAGAAAGGTTGGTTCAAAAATCAAGTACGTTTTTGAAAAAAACAAGTAGAGACGGACAGACTAACAGATAAACATCCATACTTGACTGAAGCATGACTGAAATGACTTTAGGGTAGGAAATTTGAATTTGAAATAAACCTAGGCAGTGATTGGCCACAGACAATCATTTTATCGGCGCTCAGACGAGAAGGGGGGCCATTCCTCAATAGTTGTTCGATGATAGACACAGTATTTTAAAGTGTGGTGATTTCCAAATGAAAGAAAGTGAAATAAGTTCAGGGACGCCATACTATAGCCAGCAGCTCAGCTGAGTTTTGCTAGCATTTCTGTGTTCTTTATTCATAATCTGGTAAGATTGAAATTATTTCTTTGTATATTTTGAATATTGTTTAATGTTCGAGTGATTTGATACTGCCATATCATAATCTAGCCTTACAAACAAGTAGGGATTTGCTCTAGACCCCCCGCCCAAGTCAGGGTCTAGGGACCAACAATATACATAAACTCCAGCAAGGGTTAGGAAAGACAGATCAAGTGTTGAGAATAATGAAACATATTACCTATCCACTTTTAGGGAAGGAAACTAATAAATATTTTTCAGAATCTATAGTCTGGGAGGACCTATCTGATGTAAAACCACCATGGTAAATGTGCTGTTTGGTCAGAGAGATCTGACCTGTCTGTATGATGTGGTTGTTGTGTCCGTGTTGTGTCCAGACGTGGGTAGAGAATAGAATTTTGACACATAGCCAATACTTTGATTGCAGAGCTGTGAGTTTCAGTTGTCAACAAGGCGGTGTCCATTCAGTTGGTGATTTTACTCGAGTGTATCTGTGCAGTATGTTGTGACAGAGACCACTATTATTGCCCGCCAGCACGGAGAGGTGGGACCACCAGATTTCAGCACCAGAGCTACATATGCCAGTTGAGTGAGCCTCTGGTCTGCTGGAAGATCACCAACGCCTTTTAGTTACTAATACCCCATAAAATTCCTGCAATTTACCGGACACTGTGTAGTCAATATAGACAGGTGTGATGAGTCCACCCCAACAGCACAAGCATTAACTATCCTCCCAAGTAGATGACTACTAGAACATTTTAATAAAACTAACTAGTCTAGTACTTATATATGTACACTCTTGCATTTATTATGTAACATTCCATGCATTTCTTTCATAATTTTTAAATCCTTTTTTTTTTTAAAAAAGTTCTGGTCAACATAAAACTTGATCCAGAACAAATAAATGTAATATAATTCTATCAAAAATTTTACACTCTTGAGTTAGTTCAGTGTATTATAATATTTGTTAAATATTATTAGTCTGCTTAAATATCTGTGGGTGTATCTATAACTATCACACCACATTACATATCATTACCCTAGACATTTTACATAGCTACATTCATTAAGAAAAAAAATTGAGTGTGAGGTCGTAGTGGTAGCAAGAAAGGCCTTCTGACAATTCACAACTACATTTTATCTCAGGAGCCTTCACAGCTGGCCTCATACATTACATTTAGTAATATCACCATCATACAATACCATCAAACCCACTACATACATTGGGGTCTTGTCCAGGGATAATTAGCCCAACAGTAATATTAGGATCTCCTGGTTGGAGAAATAAAATTAGGGGAAAAAAAAATTGTGAAATTCCCTTTAAAATTAAAAGTGTCCCTGCAGATAAAAGTTGGTGAATCTTCACAGCCAGTGATAATTAATTAGTTAACTGGTTAGTTAGAATTAGTTAGACTATAGTCATAAGAAGTACTTAGTGTATTTACTGTTTAGAGATTTAGCTTGTATATTATTATATTGTCTGAAAAGTATGGCGGAGCTAGCAAAATTCCGATCAGCTGCTGTGCTGACCGCAAAGGAGATGGGAATGGATGGTCAAATTTTAATTCAATATGTAACGGCTGAATGTGATAAATATATTGAAAGGGAAGATAGAAAGGTAGCTGAAGAGAAGAGGTTACAAATTGAGGCTGATAGAGAAATTAAGAGGCTGCAGATTGAGGCAGAAGAAAAACGACAGCAAAGGGAGGCAGAAGAAAAACGACAGCAAAGGGAGGCAGAAGATAGAAGGTTGCAAAGGGAGCACGAATTACGACTAAGGGAGCTGGAATTACAAGGCCCGGCTCCTGAAAATGGTGCCAGCCCGTTTGCCTCAGATGCTACGCCCAGTCTGGGAGCCTCAAACTCAGCTATGGGGTTTCATTTAGACCATTTTGTTGAAAAAGACGATGACATAGAGGGGTACCTAGGACGTTTTGAGTTATTAGCTACTACATATGGGTTAGAGAGAGAGAGGTGGAGTGTAAAGCTATCACAGGGATTGAGAGGTACTTCTTATGAAGTATTTGCCAAAATGAACAGGGAAGACCAAGACAATTATGACATGTTAAAGCAGGCTTTGTTATTAAGGTACGAGAAGAATGGTGAATTTTATCGTAAGAAATTTAGAAATGCCAAACTGTTGTCTGGGGAGACATACCACCAATTCTCTGCTAGACTAGAAACCTATTTGGAGAAATGGACGGCTCTGGGGAAGACCCAAGATCTTAAAGAAATGATCATGATTGAGCAATTGAGAGAGTCCATGGCTCCAGACATGAGAAAATTTCTCATGGAACAAGGTGCAGAGAAGTTGGGGGAAATTTTAAATGTTGCTGAGAGGTATCAGGCAGCTCAGGCAGAGGTAAGTGGTGCTAAAAAGAAGCACATAGACAATTTTAAAGCTCCACAGCAATTTAATAAATTTGATAATAGAGAGCAGGGAAATAAAGGTAGGACAAACTTTGAGCGGCCAAGAAATGACTATCGCGACAGAAACTCACAGTTCAATGACCAAAAGTTCAATGAAAGAAAACCGTTGAACCAAGGAAAAAGATTGTGTAAATGGTGCAAGAAGGATAACCATAACACCAAATTTTGTAGAAGGAAACCTTCAAACATTGCTGCAATGAAGTCGGGGACGCGAAGATTAAAGGTTAATCCTAATGGACAACAGGAACCTTATCACCCCCCAGTTTGTGAGGATGTTATTTGTAATGGGGTCACCATAAGGTGCCTTTATGATACAGGTTTGGATTATGATTCAGTTGTGAAGTCTAGCCTAGTGGACCCAAGTCAGTATACCACAGAAACAGTGGAAATACAAGGGGCGACTAAGGACATACCACTCATGACACTTCCCATCGCAAGGATAACGGTGAAAACTCGCTATGTGGAGGGAGAAATCAGAGCAGCAGTGATAGATGAACCAATCTACCCTCTGATATTGGGGTGTAGATACGTCTTCTTGGGGAATCCCGAGAAACCTGTGATCATGGCGACAGTGCAGACCAGGTCACAGAAGAAGGAGGAAGAAGGTGAACCTATAAATGCTCATCCAGAGGAGATGAGGAAGGCGCAGGCTGAGGATAGGACACTCAAGCCCTGTTTAAAAAAATTGCCCAAATGCCACACACCTCCGAGCAAGGGGGAATATTTCATGAAGAACAAACTCTTATACAGGAAGGCCGGAACTGGAACAAATGGTCACAACCAGCTGGTTCTTCCCACTTCATATAGAGATAAAGTGATGGAACTCGGGCATGCGATTCCCTTCAGTGGTCACATGGGGATCAGCGCCACAGGACAGCGTATAGCTTGTCATTACTTCTGGCCAGGGATAACGGAGGATATAAAAAGATATGTCAAATCCTGCCCAGAATGTCAAAGGGTAGCTCCAAAGCACTGGACTGCTCCTGCAACTCTAGGGGGAATGCCCATAGTGGGAACACCTTTTGAGAGGGTTGCAGTGGATATTGTAGGACCTCTCACTCGGACCAAGAGGAGGAACAGTTATATCCTTACTCTGGTGGACACTTGTTCTATGTGGGGAGAGGCGGTAGCCCTGCCATCAATTGATTCAAAACATGTAGCAGAGGCACTACTTACAATATTTACCCGATTAGGATTCCCGCATCAAATCTTGACGGATAATGGTTCTCAGTTCAAGGGGAAACTAACGGAAGAAGTTTTTAAGCTATTTCAAGCCAGACACTTTCATTGTAGTCCGTACCATCCACAAGGGAACGGCCAGGTAGAGAGGTTCAACGGGACTCTCATTTCTATCCTGAGAAAGCTGGCACACGAAAAACCGGATCTGTGGGATCAATTCCTGCCCGCCGCATTGTTTGCGTACCGGGAGGTACCACATAGTTCAACCGGGATGGCTCCCGCAACTCTGCTATTTGGGAGGCCAATAAAAGGTCCATTAGAAGCTCTATTAAGGACCTGGACAGATGAGAAGGCGGAAGAGACTGTTACCTCATCGTATCAATACGTGAACGAACTGACCACTCGTTTGAAAGCTGGATGGAAACTGGCAAATGATAATTTGAAGCAAGCCAGGAAGAAACATGCAGCATACTTTAATAGGAAGGCAAAGGACAGGGAACTGGCAGTCGGAGAGAAGGTGCTGCTTCTACTACCCGGAAGCCAGAATAAATTACAGATTGGTTGGCAAGGTCCATATACGGTTCTAGAGAAGGTGTCTAGAACAAACTATAAAATTGACAAAAAGGGGAAGGAGAAAGTTTATCATGTAAACCTGTTAAAGAAGTATCTGGACAGACCACTCCAGGAAAGCACCCCCTTATTGACCTTGGCTATTGCAACCCAGATGCAAAAAGAACCACTCACCTCACATGAATACTCATTACATCCTTGTGAAACCGCAGCACAGGTAAAAGTCAGTGTTGCTGTCATTTTCGACGGAGTCATCTGTCAAGTTATTTGCTTATGTTTGTATCATAAGTATAATTGTGTCTTTACCTGCGATGTCAGGTTGATTAGGGGTTGTCTTCCCTTGTTTATTCATTCATTGTGTTTGACCTGTAGGGTCGGAGGTTGACAGTTCGGCGTAGGCCTATGGGAAGGTTTTTTAAGCGGGAGTGATATATACTTCCGGGAAGCCGGGGGGTCCTGTTTTTCTGAAGGGACCAAGAGTCCATTGTTTTTCGGGGAGAATCTTCGAAGTAACTGCTATGGCAGTTTTCCCCAGTGAATCTCTGTGCGTCGGGATGACGACAGAATTCCTTGTGATGTTCTGAGGATTCATTTGCCAGGTAATACCGACCTTGATGCATTATTACGCTTTTCGGTGGCAGAACATGTAAAGGATTACCTAGGGTGAACAGCAGTTCACGGATCCGCCATTTCAGAACTTATATATTTGTGCTCGGGGTAGCCATCCAAGACTGTTAGTCTTATATTGTCCAGAAATCCAGTGACGAAGATATATTGTGGGAGCCGCAGATTGGCGGAATTCATATCTACAATAAGTATTACTGCAGGGTTGATGATAACCTATTTAACAGAAGTACACGGCCGACGTCAGAACGAGGCCTGTGCTTTCGGCTATTATACTACAGCCTGATATGTGCAATTGGCGGGGGAGTGCCAAGTTGCACCTATGTGTCATAGTAACTAAGGCATCTGACGCGTTTAGTCAGAGACGCCAAGGGCGACGCTATGAACTGTCATTATTGAAGAACTTTGCTATTGACCATGCACGTCTATTCCGATGTTTACCTTTTTGAATGCCAAATGTATACCTATCGATGTCAGGTCAGCATGACCTTGTTACACTGACTGTTCCTGTTGATACTATGTGTGTTCCCGTCAATAAATGTCTTGAAACATGCCTGCAGTGTCAAAGCATCCTTGATTACTGCATGTGAGAGTATGGGTTGCAGGATCTACATCTATACGAGCCTAAACACATTCGCGCCTTCATTCGCACCCACACTCAATTCATCATACGCTCGCACTACACATATAACAACATGTATACTGTCTTGGGCCAGTGATCACATCAACAAGAAGAAAAAGACAGTTACATTTCTGGTGGACCAGTTACGTGGGCTCTTATGATACATTTCTTGTCGCCAATGTGGCCTAGAAACTTACATTTCTGATGAACCAGATCTGTGGGTTTAAAAAGAACAGAGCGAGCATTTGACATTATTGTTGACATTTATGGATCCAGAAATTTACATTCCTGGTTGGCTGTTACATGTATGATGTCTCCAGTTTTGTCGAGAAAGTTACAAGAAGGACAAGTACACATTACACTTCTGATCTGTGGGTCTAAGCTACACACGGGACAGCCGTAACACACAGCGCTAATTCTAAACTTGCAAGTTTTGGCTACAACAGGACAGATATAGGTCATCAACGGTTGACCCAAATAAACAGTACGAGCATTTATATTATAATGCTACATAAACCATAACAAGACATGTACTGAAGTTAACATCTAGGCATTTGCTACGTGGACCATAACTGCATAGAAGGCGGGTTCCTATTGTAAACAGTACTGCTGGTTGTTACACGTTTCATTCAACAACGGACTTTTCTAGGTCAGAGCATTCAAGCTACATTGTTGGAGGTCAAGTATCTGTAAACAGTACGTGAAAATAGTAAACATTCAATGTGCAAGCCCTAATTTCAGAAGGTCATAGTAACTTTGGTTCGTGAATACCACTTTATGTTACAGTGGATTTGACGTTCAGTGTGCGTTTGACATTTCGTTTCTGTGTTCGCAAGGAGCAAGGAATTTATTTTAGTTTCAGCTGTGACTGAACTTGTTCTGCAACACATTGAAATTGATTGCTATATGTTTATGTTACTTCTACTGTTTTTGGTGTATTTTTCTGCGGGTTTTTCGGTTGGTGGGTCTTACGGTAAATATGCCACTTGATCGAGGCTTACTGTAAGCGTTCTGTAGGTGCAAATTTTCTTAATTTGGAAATTTGCTAGTGACAATTGGTCGCTATTGATGTTAGCTGTGATGTAATTGTACTTAACGTTGTTTTTGTAATATTTTGTCTGTTTTTCAGTTTTGATTGTCGATTTGTTTTGTTTGTATTCTGTAGGTCTCTCCTTTCTTGTGTATTTCTCTACACATTTTTGGTTAAAACAGTGTTGCCATTTGTATTGTTTTGTATTTTTGTCTTTGTATTTTTTTTTTTTTTTGGTTGTACTACATTACTGTCATGCACAGTCTACATACACATACTTGGTCATGTTTTGATATTATTGATAAGGTAGACTCTTCATATAGAGTTTGTAATAAAATATTTTTATATAAAATATTTATACAAGTTCTTTGATAAAAGACTTGTTATCTACAAAGATTGAGACAAGGTGAAATACATATTCAAGTTCTTTATAAAAAAGACTTGTGCCCATAGTGAGTGGGATATAAGGGAATTTTTTTTTTCCACAGGTACTCAAGTGATTTTTTGGGTACATTATAAACAAGAGGAACATACAAAGTCTTTGTCTAAGACTAAGACAGTAAAATAAAGTGAAGTGAGTATACAAGTCTAGCATTTCAGACTTGTCTCCCATTGAAGTGGGATAAGGTAATTGTTGAATTTTTCAGGTTACTAATCTCTTTAGACAGGATGTCTAATTTGGATTTCTTCATCCAGCAAGGGTTGACCCTTGGTAAGTCTGGTAAAGAATTGGAAGAATATTCATCTGCTCAATTCGCCATTGCATTAAAGTCAGAAGAAAAGAAACAAAAAGAGGAAATTAAATTGAAAGCAGAAGCTGAACTAAAGAAGCTAGAAGCTGAGAATAGAAGATTAGAACTTGAAGAAAGAAGGTATCAAAGAGAGGCTGAGGAGAGAAAAGCTGCAGCTGATGAAAGAAAATTCCAGATGGAAATGGAAGACAAAAAACTTCAAGCTGCTGCAGAGGAAAAAAAACTTCAAGCTGCTGCAGAGGAGAGGAAACTTCAAGCTGCTGCAGAGGAGAGAAAAATTCAAGCTGCTGCAGAGGAGAGAAAAATTCAAGCTGCTGCTGAGGCTGAAATTAGAAAAATGGAACATGAGGAAAGAAAACAGAAGATGGAACTTGATGAAAAACTCGCAATTTTGGAGTTAGAGAAATTGAAATTGGCGAGTACGGGTGCACAGCAAACAACTTCGAGTACGACAAAGGAGTTTGTTAGTAGGATTAAATTGCCTCATTTCAATCCTTTAAAGGATGACGTAGCAGATTATCTAGATAGATTCCAATTTTTGTGCGATACGCATAACATAAAAAAGGAAAAATATGTTGAACAACTGATGCCATTTTTTACAGGTGACACAGTGACTACTCTTATGACAATAGACGAACATGAGAGGACTAATTATGATGTTGTCAGGGCAGCATTACTAAAAAAATATCAACTAAAACAAGAAGACTATCGTCTTCGTTTTAGGACAATGTTGCCAGAAAATGGAGTAGATTTCTCTGATTTTGTTACAAAGATACGTCGTACATTTACACGATGGGTTGAGTTGTCTCAGATTGAGAAAACATATGAAGGTCTAATGGACTTATTATTGCGAGATAAGGTTTTGTCATCTGTTAATGATTCTTTTCTTGCATTCCTTCATGAGCGTAAGCCTAAAAACTTAAAAGAAATGGAGGAATACTGTTGTCAGTATGCCACAGCACATTCCCATGCTACAGTTAGCAATTCTAAAGTGAAAGAAGGGTTGCCAGCTGCTTCGGCAACACCATATGGCCCTAATTTCAAAAAAAAATTTCAGGGTGCTCAACAAAATTGGAATAGGGGAAGTAATCAAAATTACACTCAGAAGCGGAGTAATCCAACACATGATGGTTCTTCGTCTATGCAGTGGAGACAAGATGGTAGTTCTCGTAATTTTAGTGGTAATAATTTGAGACACTTTCGCAAAGGCTATCCAAATAATAACTATTCAAATTTTCGAGGTAATCATTCTCGACGTCAAGATTATGACGATGGTGAATTTAGAAACCGGGATTCAAACCGGAATGATGAGTACAATAGACAATATGATCACAATTACAGGGGAAATGATAGTCGAAATAATTACAGGGGAAATGATAGTCAAAATAATTACAGGGGAAATGATAATCGAGGTAGACCTAGGTTTAACAAGAAAAGACCTTACCAACAGGCAAACTCTGCACAACAAGAGTTTGATGGAGCCTGTAATACAGTAAATGATAGTGGTAACTCTAGGGCTATCACTGGTTGTGCTTTCGATTTTGGGAGAGCAACTGAATGCCCCCAATGCTTAACATTGTTCGATTCATCGACTGTATCTACTCTAAGTTGTGGTCACCCTCTTCCTGCTCTACCTGCTACAGTTGCGCATGATGGGAGAGGATCTCTCATCTTAGATAAAGGTCTAATAAATGATAGGCTAGTCTCAGTACTTTTCGATTCGGGATGTACTACCGTCGGGGTTAAGGAGTCTCTGATAGATCCTTGCTGTGCCACTGGAAAAACAATCAAATGTGTTACATTTGGTGGTACTATGGAAAGCTATCCTACTGCTATTGTTAGGATTGACACTCCTTTCTTCACAGGAGATGTCCATGCATGTCTTCTTCCTAATCCTATTGCGGATCTTATAATCGGTCGTATTCATGGGGTTAAGGAATGCACCCCGCAACAAATTTCTAGTTGGGAAGAAGAAAACATTCAAACGGTCAATGCAGTGATGACAAGAGCTCAAGCTCTTAATCCCCCAACTTCATCTGATAATAGTAATGAAGTTGATAGCCAAGACGAGCACTTGGTGATTTCCCATGACTCGTTTGTTAAACGTCAAGAAGAGGATCCTTCTTTGAAGAAATACTTCCTTCTTGCAAAGAAAGGGGATCCCAATCAAAATACGAATCACAAATCGTATATTACTATGAAGAATGGTATATTGGTACGAATGGTACAACACTCGGACAAGTCTATGCATTCGCAAATTCTTGTGCCTAAGTGTATGAGAGCCTTAATTCTTCGGCATGCACACGATTCTCAGTGTGCGGGACACATGGGTTTTTCCAGAACTAAAACTAGAGTCCTTGCGTCATTCTTTTGGCCATTCGTGAATAAAGACATCCGAATTTATTGCCGATCTTGCAAAATTTGTCAAGAGGTCAAGTCTAGGGGTCCGAGACATGCTGCTCCTATTCAGGCTGCAGATATTCCGATTCGGCCGTTTCAGAAAATGGCTATAGACATCATTGGTCCGTTCAAAATTAAGTCAGCCAGAGGACACCAATTTATCCTCACTTGCGTGGACATGTGCACGCGTTGGCCAGAGGCTATTCCTCTGAAGAGCATATCAACTGTCGATATCGCTGATGCTCTTTGGCTCGTATTTTCTCGTCTGGGATTCCCCGGAGAAATACTGTCGGATCACGGCACTCAGTTAATTTCGGACGTTATGTCTCAGGTAATGGCTACGCTAGATATTAAAAGGTCTCTCAGTAGTATTTATCATCCAATGTCCAATGGATTGGTAGAACGTCTTAACAGGACACTAAAGAACTTACTTGGCAAGATAACGGAGGATCATCCTGAAGATTGGGACAGGGTTTTACCTGCAGTCCTCTTTGCCTATAGAGAGGTTCCCAACGAGCATACAGGGTTTTCTCCTTTCGAACTTGTCTTTGGCGCGCAACCGCGCGGGCCGATGTCCTTGTTACACGATTTGATAACTTCCGATAATATTGACGATGATACACAATCGTCATATGAATATGTTATAGCTCTTAGAGAAAAGATTATCGAATCGTGCAGGTTAGCAACTTCATCTTCCGAATTTGCGAAAGAAAAAGCTAGGCGATTTGCTAATAAGAAAAGACGCCTACGTCAACTTTGTCCTGGAGACAAAGCATATGTCTTACTGCCCTCAAGAGAGAATAGACTTCTCATTTCTTGGAAGGGTCCATACACTATAGTCTCGAAAATTTCTGATGTCGACTATATTGTCGATGTGGATGGAAGGCATAAAACCTTCCATATAAATATGTTAACAGAGTTTATTGAACGTCCAGACTATTTGCAGCCTATTTTCCAGGCGACGGACGACTCTCCAGTTCAACATGGTCACATCTCATCCCTGTCCGTTATACAGGATGAGGAAACTATTTTTTCTGACGTGAACTTACCTCTTCCTGCGATTCCACTTACTTCAACGGAATCGTGGAGAGACGTTACAGTCTCTTCCAACTTGTCTTTTGAGGAACAACGTCAAGTATCCTCTACGTTACAATCATATCAGGATGTCCTTACCGACATTCCTGGACACACAGATGTCATAGAACATGACATCATACTTACTGATCGTAATCCGATCAGGTAAGACCATACCCAATACCTATTCATTTTCAAGCACAAGTCGAGAAAGAATTGGATGAAATGATTCAACTACAAATAATTGAACCATCCACTTCAGCTTATTCTTCGTCGATAGTTATTGTTCGAAAGAAAGACAATAACATACGTCTTTGCGTTGATTATCGCAAATTAAATCAAGTTACGAAGTTCGATGCTGAACCTATGCCGTTATTAGATGATCTACTTATTAGACTTTCTAAAGCTAAATTCTTTACTAAACTAGACTTGTCGAAAGGTTATTGGCAAGTCCCATTGACGGAACACGCCAAACCTCTCACTGCTTTTTCGACACCTAGGGGTCTGTTTCAATGGAATTTTATGCCTTTCGGGCTTATGAACGCCCCAGCGACTTTCGTGCGCATGATGCGACGAATTCTATCAGATCGTGCAGATGTCATTGCATATTTAGACGACATCTGTCTTTTCAGCGATACTTGGGAAGAACACTATGTGGGTCTAAAGGAATTGCTATCTACTCTACGTGAGCATAGTTTGACTGCTAAACCCTCTAAAGCTTTTGTTGGGTTTAGTGAAATTTCCTTCCTAGGTCATCGAGTTGGTCATGGTCTGTTGAAGACAGAGGACCAAAACATTTCAAAGATATTAAATATCTCGGTTCCGAAGACAAAAAAGCAAGTGCGTAGTCTCTTGGGATTGATACAATTCTATGGAAGATTCATTGAGAATCTGTCCTCCATTATGGCACCACTTTCAACGTTATTAAAAAAGGTTCTCCTAATATGGTGCGTTGGTCCCAAGAATGCCAATCTTCATTGGATCAGGTTAAGAATTTGTTCTCATCTCATCCTATCTTAAGACTACCGACGATTGATAAGACTTTTGTCCTTCGTAGTGATGCCTCTTCCACTGGCATTGGAGCGGCACTAATGCAGGAATATTCAGGAACTCTGCATCCTGTAATGTATATTTCTAGGAAGCTGAATGCGGCAGAAAGGAATTACTCGGTTTTGGACCGTGAATTGTTGGCTATGGTTTGGTCCATTCTTAAGCTACAAAGGTTCCTTCTGGGCGCGCATTTCTTTATGGAAACCGACCAAAAAGCTCTTACGGCTATGCAAAGTAAGGATTTGAAGAGCTCGAGATCTACTCGTTATGCTATTGCTCTTCAGCCTTTCCATTTCACGGTGCGAGCTATCCGTGGTTCGGATAATGTGATGGCGGACATATTGTCTAGATGCCCACATGATTCCAGTTAATCTTGTGTCCTAGTTTTTCCTGATATATTTTCAGACTTAGGTCTGTCCTTAATATCATAATATGTTGTAATACAAATGTATTTGGATGATGTTTAGATAATTTAACAAATTTCATTTTGTCCATCCATCAGTGATATGTTGCTAAAATAGCATTGACATTTGTATATTGCTATGATTATATTATTTAGTAATGTTTGATATATGATTGGTATTGCCAGCAACTTAGGTTTCTTGAATGGTATCCCTTAGTTTGTTTGGCTTAAAGGAAATATTTTCTCCTATGTTGAGAGATGATTTGTACCCTCTTCTATTGTACCTGATATTAGGTTCATTGTTTGCATGAGCACAGATGTGATACTGGTGCTATCTTGCTCATGAACATATTAAAAAAAAAAAAAATTGCATTTTTTTTTTTTTACAGGGGGGTGGTAGTAATGTTGCTGTCATTTTCGACGGAGTCATCTGTCAAGTTATTTGCTTATGTTTGTATCATAAGTATAATTGTGTCTTTACCTGCGATGTCAGGTTGATTAGGGGTTGTCTTCCCTTGTTTATTCATTCATTGTGTTTGACCTGTAGGGTCAGAGGTTGACAGTTCGGCGTAGGCCTATGGGAAGGTTTTTTAAGCGGGAGTGATATATACTTCCGG
Organism: Oreohelix idahoensis; assembly: GCA_024509875.1. Lineage (NCBI taxonomy): Eukaryota > Metazoa > Mollusca > Gastropoda > Stylommatophora > Oreohelicidae > Oreohelix > Oreohelix idahoensis. The sequence goes on from JAMPIV010004043.1 coordinate 321,377, forward strand.
GAAGCCGGGGGGTCCTGTTTTTCTGAAGGGACCAAGAGTCCATTGTTTTTCGGGGAGAATCTTCGAAGTAACTGCTATGGCAGTTTTCCCCAGTGAATCTCTGTGCGTCGGGATGACGACAGAATTCCTTGTGATGTTCTGAGGATTCATTTGCCAGGTAATACCGACCTTTATGCATTATTACGCTTTTCGGTGGCAGAACATGTAAAGGATTACCTAGGGTGAACAGCAGTTCACGGATCCGCCATTTCAGAACTTATATATTTGTGCTCGAGGTAGCCATCCAAGACTGTTAGTCTTATATTGTCCAGAAATCCAGTGACGAAGATATATTGTGGGAGCCGCAGATTGGCGGAATTCATATCTACAATAAGTATTACTGCAGGGTTGATGATAACCTATTTAACAGAAGTACACGGCCGACGTCAGAACGAGGCCTGTGCTTTCGGCTATTATACTACAGCCTGATATGTGCAATTGGCGGGGGAGTGCCAAGTTGCACCTATGTGTCATAGTAACTAAGGCATCTGACGCGTTTAGTCAGAGACGCCAAGGGCGACGCTATGAACTGTCATTATTGAAGAACTTTGCTATTGACCATGCACGTCTATTCCGATGTTTACCTTTTTGAATGCCAAATGTATACCTATCGATGTCAGGTCAGCATGACCTTGTTACACTGACTGTTCCTGTTGATACTATGTGTGTTCCCGTCAATAAATGTCTTGAAACATGCCTGCAGTGTCAAAGCATCCTTGATTACTGCATGTGAGAGTATGGGTTGCAGGATCTACATCTATACGAGCCTAAACACATTCGCGCCTTCATTCGCACCCACACTCAATTCATTATACGCTCGCATTACACATATAACAACATGTATACTGTCTTGGGCCAGTGATCACATCAACAAGAAGAAAAAGACAGTTACAGTCAGTAAGCACCTGACTAAAGGCTATTACCAGATCCCAGTGAAGCCTGAAGTGAGACCTTATTTGGCTTTTAGCACTTCGGATGGACATTATGAATTCAATGTGCTACCATTCGGTCTGAAAAATGCTCCGAGTGTGTTTTCAAGGATGATGCGCAAATTGTTGGATCCCCTGAATAACCCATGTATCACGAATTTCATGGATGATATTCTCGTCGCCACAGAGACATTTGAAGAACACATTGAAGCTCTGGAGATGTTGTTTGATAGACTTCGGGAGGCGAACTTAACTGCTAGGCCAACAAAATGTTGTATTGGATGCAAAGAGTTGGAATTCTTGGGACACACTGTATATCAGGGTAATATGACCCCTGATCCTAAGAACTTGGAAAAACTGCAGAGAGCACCTAGGCCGCAAACAAAAAAGGACGTGCGATCATTTGTGTCGTTATGCGGATTTTATCAGAAATACATCAAGAATTTTAACGCTATTTGTGCTCCTCTGACTGATCTGACTCGCAAGGGACTTCCAGATAAAATTATTTGGACTGCACAATGTGAACTAGCGTTCCAAGAGTTAAAGGAAAAACTCACTAGCAAGCCTATTCTCAAACTGCCTGATTTGACACAGGACTTTGTCTTAAGAACCGATGCAAGTAATGTAGGACTAGGAGGGGCTTTGTTGCAAAGATCATCTTCACCTGATGGGGAACTGAAACCAGTCGCTTATGCAAGCCGTAAATTGAATAAGGCGGAACAAGGATACTCCACAAGCGAAAAAGAATGTTTAGCGTTAATCTGGGCAATAAAGAAGTTTCAAATCTATCTGTATGGTAGGACTTTTGTGGTGGAGACGGACCATCAGCCTCTCGTATTCTTATCTCAGGCTAAGCATGAAAACGCAAGATTGCTGAGGTGGTCTTTATTGCTTCAACCTTATCAGTTCAGTATCCAATATATCCCAGGCAAATTGAATGTCGGTGCAGATTTCCTCAGTCGGCACCCCTGTGATCAAAATTAGAGTAGTGGCAGACGTGAGGAGTAATTTTACCTATGTGTATCGCTGGTTTTGGAACTTGCCATAGGCATGTTTTCAAGTGGGGAGATGTGTAGTGAAATTGACAGAGATACAACGGTAAAATACCTCAAAAGATAACATGTAGGGATAAAAACATAATGCGTAGGCTGCTGATAGTACATGATCGCCCAGACCGCGGGTCATCACCCTCCATTAAAAATTGACTTGCTAGACAGGAGGGGAACGGCGGATAAAAAGGAAAAAAATATGACTGGAAAGATTGCGTGAGACTAGAAAGGCTAAGGAGACGCAATTGGGGGGGAAACGGAGAAAAGTCACGTTTCCCAAGTTGACAAAGTAAGGAACTCGACAGAAGGGACCTTGGATATGTTACGCCACAGTCATTTATTGGTCGCTTTTGCGATACCAAGCCTTTGATTTGAATTCAGCGGCAGAACGCAGATGTTTGGAATATTACAAAAAATTAAAAAGTAACTTTTTCGTAATATTAATGTTAGGAATATAAAAATTAGCTGGCCGGATGGCCCATTCTGAGCAGTGAACTAATATGTTCTTAATTTTACAGACGGATAGATAATATTGAAGATAATGACAAAAGACAGTGTTGTTCACATCAGCGACAGACTGTATGGAATAAAAAGTGTCGCTATTTGCACAAAAAAACACGACCTCGAGACGCAGGTGTTCAAATCTACTTAGTAGGGAAGCGAAGGGACATTGGTGGGAGCTGTGTCTAAATATAACTTTTAACGACAAAATTTTGGAGGGGAGAGAAAGGTTGGTTCAAAAATCAAGTACGTTTTTGAAAAAAACAAGTAGAGACGGACAGACTAACAGATAAACATCCATACTTGACTGAAGCATGACTGAAATGACTTTAGGGTAGGAAATTTGAATTTGAAATAAACCTAGGCAGTGATTGGCCACAGACAATCATTTTATCGGCGCTCAGACGAGAAGGGGGCTTCCTCAATAGTTGTTCGAAGATAGACACAGTATTTTAAAGTGTGGTGATTTCCAAATGAAAGAAAGTGAAATAAGTTCAGGGACGCCATACTATAGCCAGCAGCTCAGCTGAGTTTTGCTAGCATTTCTGTGTTCTTTATTCATAATCTGGTAAGATTGAAATTATTTCTTTGTATATTTTGAATATTGTTTAATGTTCGAGTGATTTGATACTGCCATATCATAATCTAGCCTTACAAACAAGTAGGGATTTGCTCTAGACCCCCCGCCCAAGTCAGGGTCTAGGGACCAACAATATACATAAACTCCAGCAAGGGTTAGGAAAGACAGATCAAGTGTTGAGAATAATGAAACATATTACCTATCCACTTTTAGGGAAGGAAACTAATAAATATTTTTCAGAATCTATAGTCTGGGAGGACCTATCTGATGTAAAACCACCATGGTAAATGTGCTGTTTGGTCAGAGAGATCTGACCTGTCTGTATGATGTGGTTGTTGTGTCCGTGTTGTGTCCAGACGTGGGTAGAGAATAGAATTTTGACACATAGCCAATACTTTGATTGCAGAGCTGTGAGTTTCAGTTGTCAACAAGGCGGTGTCCATTCAGTTGGTGATTTTTACTCGAGTGTATCTGTGCAGTACGTTGTGACAGAGACCACTATTATTGCCCGCCAGCACGGAGAGGTGGGACCACCAGATTTCAGCACCAGAGCTACATATGCCAGTTGAGTGAGCCTCTGGTCTGCTGGAAGTTCACCAACGCCTTTTAGTTACTAATACCCCATAAAATTCCTGCAATTTACCGGACACTGTGTAGTCAATATAGACAGGTGTGATGAGTCCACCCCAACAGCACAAGCATTAACTATCCTCCCAAGTAGATGACTACTAGAACATTTTAATAAAACTAACTAGTCTAGTACTTATATATGTACACTCTTGCATTTATTATGTAACATTCCATGCATTTCTTTCATAATTTTTAAATCCTTTTTTTTAAAAAAAGTTCTGGTCAACATAAAACTTGATCCAGAACAAATAAATGTAATATAATTCTATCAAAAATTTTACACTCTTGAGTTAGTTCAGTGTATTATAATATTTGTTAAATATTATTAGTCTGCTTAAATATCTGTGGGTGTATCTATAACTATCACACCACATTACATATCATTACCCTAGACATTTTACATAGCTACATTCATTAAGAAAAAAAATTGAGTGTGAGGTCGTAGTGGTAGCAAGAAAGGCCTTCTGACAATTCACAACTACATTTTATCTCAGGAGCCTTCACAGCTGGCCTCATACATTACATTTAGTAATATCACCATCATACAATACCATCAAACCCACTACAATTATATCAAAATAAAAGACTGAGAATAGTGATATAAACATTCCATCAGTGTCCATACAAATGTACAAACAACATGCAGAGATGATGATAGTAAACAATCAACCAGTGTATACTAGAAGTCACCTCAGTTAAACAATACAACTACACCCTTATATAATAATATGTGTATTATGGTCAGAAGACCGATGGTGTAAATTGATTGATGTAATTAATTTCTATGATTTCACTATTGATTGTCAGTCCTGATTCCAAATAAATCAGATTCAGGACAATAAATTGAAAATATTAACTTTACCAAACTTTCAACCACTGACTTACTAAAGATAGTCTTTTAAAGTGTAGTTCGTATGTGATTGTCGTGGTACTGTTGTGTTGTATTAGATAATAAAATAAATTGTGTAATTGTTTATATGTTTAGTTGGTTAATGCAACCTTACACTAACATTTCATAACCCTAGACACCAAACGTAGTCATCTTACATTCTATCTAGAATAAGTCTGAATGAGATCATAGTGGTGGTAGTAGAAAGGTGCCCTGGAAATTTACTCTAATATTTATTATATTAAGGGACCTTCACAGCTGACCTCATTCAGTACACTAAGATTTTTTAACAACAAACTGTATTAACATCAACCCACCACAGTGTTTGAGACTGCCACCTTTTCATTCACATTTAAACCCAATTGAACTCGTTTGGGCAAAAGTTAAAGGACAGGTGGCAGCTGAAAATAAAACTTTCAAACTATGCAATATGAAAGAACTAACATATGCCGCCCTCTCGCAGATAGACAAAGATTATTGGTGTAAATGTGAAGACCATGTCTTAAAAGAAGAAAATGACTATTGGAAAAAAGATGGACTGTCGTTCGTTCAGCCGAGAATAGTCATCAATATGTTAGACTCGTCTGACTCGGAATAAGTGTGTAAATACCTTATATGTTTTATATGTTTTCTCCTCCATCTATGTGTATATGTAAATCAATTCATTTCCTTTTTATCTCCGCGATTTCACTACTATACTTAACATACACAGTACTTTCACCTCTTCATGCATCCATTCACTGTTTAGCATAAAAAGTAACATTTACAACGAATAGGCGTTATTTTTCTCTCAAATATTTCGAAGAAATAAACACGGACCTCACGTAGTAATCAGTTAACAAACCCCTCTAACATTCGAATTGTATAGACGCCTATGCCGAAAATACGCAACTTCTTTCATTTACGGTAAATTATTTTCTTCCAGGACAAAATAATTACTTCGTTCAAAAAGATTAAAGGAATTAGCCGTTGCAAGAAAAGCACACTACCTAAAACATTTAATTTTATAAAACCTTTGGGACACTGAAAATTTAAGACTACATGCAAAAAATCATGTTTATCAGTGCAAGGAATATGGAGATATTTGAAGTCAATCGTCGACCGACCTTTTTGTAACGCACTATAGCAAAATTAAAATTACACCTTTAAATTACAATATCATACGCACAGCCTAGATATGTTTTATAAAAAATAACAAATTTCTGCCGAAACACTGCGCAAAATTGTATAGACAGTCATTTTGGTGTCACCCCTTCTGATGGTGTCACCAGGTGCGGTCCGCACCCCCCGCACCCCCTTAGTTTTTGCTCTTTCATCATTTTTAAAGTAATCTTTCTTAACCACGGCTTTTACCTAAGTGTAACTTAGATTTCCAATGTTGGCGAACATCTGGCTTCATTAAATTCTATTATTCCCGTTGGCAATTGCAACACATGGGAAAAGGGAAGAATTCGCTTGATAGCCTAATCCCGTTTGATCAGGCCATTGTCAGCACATTTTTGACACAATAGTGATTGAAAAAAGTATTTACGAGACACACAGCAGTGCTTGTTAACAGACTTTATTTTGCTTGACTGCGGCTAAGAACTATCCGCAATATAACTACGGCTTAAACGTAACAATATCGTTCATTCCACCTTGTCTCGGTAGCTATTGTAAATCGTTGGGTATTCCAACTCTGGCGATATGAGAGCTCGCTTGATAACTTAATCCCCTGTTTAAAATCTCTTCATTGAGAACAACAGTATGTCCGTCACTTTTCGGATAAAGACAAAGGACTTGCGAGACTGAACCATCTGGGACAGAATCAGGAAAGATTGTCCACCTTTGATGGTGTATACAATCTTAAATTTTGCTTGTTTGAGGCGACAATGACGCGACAAACATCGGTCAACAACGGAAAGATAACTCTTCCCTTCACCCAGGACAAACAATTGCTTCATCAGACGGCCAATTACAATTCGCGTTTTTGTATCACCTAACATGTGTCATTCAGTCGAAGGTGGACATGGAATGAGATCCCACCCCTTTTTCACCGACTGCCAGGAACGAACTCGCAAGCCAGTGGGAGAAACATGGCAATCGCAAGGGGTGGGGGGGAACGGGGGGGGACGACGTAAACACATTAGTGGATGAGGGTGCAGAGCTAAAGGAGCAGCCTAAGAATTGTTACAGATTGGCAGTTAGAGAATATAACTCGATTCCCAAAGGAACCAAGTACGTTCATACACATTTAAGAAGCAAAGTGGAGTCCCAGAAGTGTTAGGCTTGGGTCACAATTTCATTGCAGTGGACTACATTTTAATAATAAGCGTTTTCAAGTAGTTCGCAAAAGGAGAGAAGTTCAAAGACTTTATAAAAACTATGAATACATTTCCTATATCATAATGTGTGATTTTGTTGTTGTTGTTGTAATTTGCCTCATAGCTAATGAGCGACCTCTGTTTTTTTTTTATTACGTCTGGTTGTTATTTGTCGGTTGAATCTTATGTTCTTTCTTTCAACTAATTTCATGACTAATATGTAAAGAAGTCGTTTACAGTTATATGACGTCACTTTCATATTATTAGATCATCATGTTAGACTGCCATGGGCACACACTTTCATACTCACTGTATTTAACGCTTTAATGTGCGCTTCATGCTACACCATAACAATGAGAAGTAAAAACAGAGTGATCGGTTTTGTTGCGGGTTGTTTCCCTCGCTCTGTCGTAGTAGTCCACTAATGGCCAAAAATTTTAGTTAAAAAAGTGAGTTTTCCGAAGAGAACTTTCACTCAAGATTACTCTTGGCAGGTATGGAAATAGGGGAATTCCTTATTTCAGGGAGATTCACATAGATTTTATAATGGCAAGTAAAAAAAAAAAAAAGCGTTATCTAATTTTGTTGTAAACTTTGAATTCATCTCTTTCCCGAGAGGTTCAGATGTTATTGAAAATAAGAAGATATCCTGGACATACAGGTGTATCAGATGATACTATAATAGTGCCAGATAAGAGTTTGGTCTTATCAGTAATACCCCCTTCTCTGAAAAAAAGTTAGGGTGTATAGACAACAAAGGTAGGGTCAAGCTGTGTAAGTTCCCAGAGAAGATGGTGATGCAGTACTCTGAGTCCCTATCTGCTACCTCTCCTGATCCACCTCTGTGATTATGGTAGTTAATAGTGTTTCTGACTCTGCTAGGGGAAATTATTTAATTAAAATTTACCCACATTGAATAAAAACTTAACTTAAAGAATTTAAGTAAGTCTGCTGGTAAATATTTACAATTTATTTATACATTTACTCTTTTCTGTTTGAAAAGGTTTAAAATCAAATATTTTACAAAAGTAAATAAATAAGAACAGTTCAACAAACGTCTTTCACTTGTGTTAATATGTCTATCATTTTGTAGACAGTCTAGCTTGCTTGATCTTTCACTGAAGAATTATTAGTGTTATTATTACAATCTAATTGAAGCTCTATACTGTTCTGTTCGTCACGAACTGGATGCTTTTATTTTGGTGATCAGGAATAAGCTACACAGTTGCCTTGTGAGCAACTTAACTGAGTCACTGCAGATGGCTCCCTCTGATGCTGTAGAGAATCTTCAGATGAAAACTTTCCAACTGTTACACACGATATGGCTTGCCCTCTACCATAGACTGGCACTGCATTCGTTGTAACTTCAGTATGAGAAGCCTCTTCTTATTTATTGTAGGCTTTAGGTTAAAGGATTACACCTGAAACGAAGTCAAACGCAATCCCTGCATTTGCCTATCCATATCCCTCTATGACACAGATGAAGACGATAGACAGTTTCAGACTAGCGTGCTAGCAGATGCACAAGGTATAGTATAGTAGCAACAATCATGTTAGTTCAATGTGATCATAATTTTCCTCTACATTCTTAATTATCATTCGTTTCCCATGATTCGCCTCCCTACGATAATGTGGTTGTGAATAAAACCACTAATTACTATGTCAAATTATACCGTAATTCAATCCCTTTCATCCTTCCTTATGTTCCTGGTAGGTGTCTCATTCCATTCAAGAAATACTTCTTTAAATACAGTTCCAAACTCACAGACACACTTGGCCATCATTCTCAATATTTTGAATATTTCCGAAGGCGGGCTTTGCCTCTAGAATTACACATGAGCCTGTAAGTTTCACCAGTACACACTGTCCATTCATAACACATCTATCCACTTCTTATCGCACATATGGATTAATCAATAGAATTACATATATATATATATATATATATATATATATATATATATATATATATATATATATATATATATATATATATATATATATATATATATATATACATATATATATACATATATATATATACATATATATATATACGAGTAGTAGATTCGTTCTTACCCTCAGGCACACACAGACGAGCCCTTAATGGGTGATTAAGGTCTGCTAACAGGTACAGAAGGCAAACACTTGCATTAACATATGCCCTTCTCTTTTCTGCTCTCTGTATATTCAAATAATAGTGACTGAACCGATTTTGTTAGGCACGTCTATTTATAGTGTGACCTCGGCCGTACGAGATGGGAACCCCGAGGAATGTAATCACGATCAGAAAATGTGGGTACATTTTTGCCTATCGTTCAATTCAGGAAAACTATTTTTTTAATTATCTCCGTTATTCCTGACGCGATTGTATTCATTCAAAGCCTAAATTATACCCGGAATTAGGCTTTATATATCTATGTAATAATCTTTTAGTTTCATAATTGCATTTTATGTTATGCATACTTTACACAGCTAAATTGAGGACAACCTGAAGCTTCGAATGCATTCAACATAAGATTTCTCCCGTCCTATATTATTATTAGTAAAAGTATTATTACTTACGGGTAGAGTAAGATCTCTTATATCGATTTGGTAACCTCTTTCAAGTGGTACTTCTTCCATAATGTTGTAGTAAAGTTCCGAAGTTAATCAGGTTACACAGATTGGGCCTTGCCATCTTTATTTTCCCAGCGGTAGTAAACACAAGACCAAGAAAGCGTTTTCATTGGTTAGTGTATCATATCGTTGTACAATGTATGGCGCGCGATATGGTCAGAATTCTTTAGAATTCGTGATGTGAGACAGACGTCATTTCACGACAGAGCCTCCCAATTCAAAAACGTAAACCCGCTGTAGGAGCTTCTTGTCTGGATTCACACTCACGACATTCTTCCAATATGGGATTCACTCTGCCTTACTATTCTCCTGGTTGATTTCAGGTGGGTCATTTCAAGTAGGCACTACTCAAGAAATCTGCCCCAGCATTCTGAGATCCAGGGATAACCACCGCCTGTTGTGTTAATAAACAGCACAGGTGCTGCTGCCTGTCTACTTGCTGATTATCGACAATTATACCTTTTTCACCCCTCTGGGTCTGTTCAATGACATATTCAGAGACAATGGATGTTCCTCAAATGATCCTGTAGTTATGAGGATGTCATCCACAAAATTAGGTGATGGCTGAGTTTCATAAGGGATCCAGTAATTTCCTCATCACCCTGGATAAAACACTCGGAGTATTCTTCAACCCAACAAGCAACATATGGAACTCATAGTGCCCCTCCGAAGTGCTCACAGCCAGCAATAGTCTGAGCTCAGGCTTGACGGGAATCTGGTAATCCCCTTATCTAGATTCACTAGTGACTCTGTTACTGTAATTATTTCCCAAATCCAGGCAGAGCCTATGTTCACCAGAGGGTTTCCTCAGCTAAACCTCACTGGAGCGATAATATGATTCATATGGCGAAATGAATTTCCTGCACCAAGAAATCAATTCTCCCTTTAGCATTTGCTATATAATATAATCTCAGTCCATGTCCGTGTCAATACTTCCAATGGATTGTGGTGGGCCGGTCAACTACCCATGTTGCCGGTGCCCTTTCTAATGCTAATTTAATAGCCGTATAGTGATGTGGGCTGAGCATTAGGCCAATTGCCCAGTCTCCCACTCCCAATTTTTCTGGGGTTACCCCTCAGTTTCAGTTTCAAAGTTGGTTGACTAACCATACTTCTATTTTTAGCCAGTTCCAGGAATTTCGAGCAAGATTGTGTCGGTGCGGGATGGGTCGTTGCCCCTCTCGGTACGAGACGGAGAGTTGCCATGGTCACTGGTTTATTGGAAGACTGTGTGTGAGAAGGTGCTGGCCTATCTACTATGTCTACCTTATTTGTAATTTCAGGCCTATGTTCGCCCCAATGCGTGTCTAGGTCGTGATGATTTTCCCAACGTGGGGGGGGGGGTGTTTCTCGCTGCATTGTGCACAGGCAGTCACATACCGGGCAATACCTGGCCAACAATAATTCACAGATGATCTTGGCAGGTGGTACCAATTTTCCCATGTCCACCGTCTGATACAACATGTGCTATTTCCATAACTTTTTTACAACATTGCCAAAGTTTTGTTAACTAAACTGTCCATATACCATTTCTGTTACAAATAAGGAAGGGAGTGGAAACCTTAGGCCTTGAGTAAAACGTAAAATTAATAGTGAATGACAAATACTCAGGACCCTCGCATGCAATAAAGAAAGTTGAAGAACACCAGACAAACACCACCATGTAGTGGCTTACCCATGGTTATTATGTAAACACACCTTCCGTGCGACAGCCAATGCAATCGGTAAAGAATCCACTATCCGCTCTGAATTCTACGCATCCCCCATCAAAAAAATGAGTGTTTCATTGGCAGGTAAATAGGATGTTCGAACCACAACCATACACTAACACCAGGGAAGTCTCATTGCAAGTTTTTGCCTTATTAAATGACGCAATTACTTCTGTTGTATTTCATATTCTATAGGCCGGAATTTCATATAACTATGTGTGTCCAGTACACTAGTGATTTTATTAACAGTGATGAACTAAAAATAATAGCCGAAGTTTTCATTAACCAAACAGTTTTTTTTAGGAGGGAATACCCTGAAGGCCTGTAAATCAGTGCAAATTTTTATTATATGAAACCAATTGAACAAATAATAAAGTATCTTCAATCACTCGCAGGAAAATAAAAAGAGGAGTAGAAACACCAGAAAAACAGAAAAACAACAGACATGAGTATTTGAACACTGGACCTTCCGTGCGACAACCCCTCCCAGCCATGCAAGCGAATCACACTATACGCTCTGCAATCTACGCATCATCAAAAAATGATGTTTCAATGGCAGGTCAATAGTGCGAACAACCTGCACGACACAAGAAGTCCTCCATGGGCAGTTCAGCCTATTAATGACGCAATCACTTCTGTTGTATTTTCTATCAAGCAGTATAGGCCGAATCCAACAAGACCCTTAGGACCTTAATACTGTGTCCAGTAAATGATAGTAGACTAGAACAGTGAGAACAGGATAGTGGGTAGGTTTGGTATTGTACAAACATTTATTACAAATAAGGGAGGGAAACCTGAGGTTGTAAACAGTAAATTAATATGAAACAAATATAAAGGTATGTTATCAGGCACTCGCAGGAAATAAAGAAGTAGAACACCAGACAACAGAAAAACAACAGACATGAGTAGGCTTTACCAGGATTTGAACACTGGACCTTCCGTAGCCTAATCCAGGTGCAAAGCGGAACACCAGAACAACTTTTCTAGCCATGAAATACTGGTACTTCGGCAAGTCGAATCATCCAAATCTGGTTATTTGATCATTTTTCAATGGCAGGTCAATAGTGCGAACCACAATACACGGACACCAGAATCCTCCATGGGCAGTTCACCTACTTTAATGACGCAATAGTTTCTGTTGTATTTCTATCAAGCAGTATAGGCCGAATCCAACAAGACCCTTAGGACCTTAATACTGTGTCCAGTAAATGATAGTAGACTAGAACAGTGAGAACAGGATAGTGGGTAGGTTTGGTATTGTACAAACATTTATTACAAATAAAGGGTGAGGAAGTACCTGAGGCCTGTAAACAGTAAATTAATATGAAACAAATATAAAGGTATGTTATCAGGCACTCGCAGGAAATAAAGAAGTAGAACACCAGACAACAGAAAAAACAACAGACATGAGTGGCTTACCCAGGATTTGAACACTGGACCTTCCGTGCGACAACCCCGCCTAGCCATGCAAGCGAATCACACTATCCGCTCTGCCATCTACGCATCATCAAAAAATGATGTTTCAATGGCAGGTCAATAGTGCGAACCACAATACACGACACCAGAAGTCCTCCATGGGCAGTTCAGCCTATTAATGACGCAATCACTTCTGTTGTATTTCTATCAAGCAGTATAGGCCGAATCCAACAAGACTCTTAGGACCTTAATACTGTGTCCAGTAAATGATAGTAGACTAGAACAGTGAGAACAGGATAGTGGGTAGGTTTGGTATTGTACAAACATTTATTACAAATAAGGGAGGGAAACCTGACGCCTGTAAACAGTAAATTAATATGAAACAAATATAAAGGTATGTTATCAGGCACTCGCAGGAAATAAAGAAGTAGAACACCAGACAACAGAAAAAACAACAGACATGAGTGGCTTACCCAGGATTTGAACACTGGACCTTCCGTGCGACAACCCCGCCTAGCCATGCAAGCGAATCACACTATCCGCTCTGCCATCTACGCATCATCAAAAAATGATGTTTCAATGGCAGGTCAATAGTGCGAACCACAATACACGACACCAGAAGTCCTCCATGGGCAGTTCAGCCTATTAATGACGCAATCACTTCTGTTGTATTTCTATCAAGCAGTATAGGCCGAATCCAACAAGACCCTTAGGACCTTAATACTGTGTCCAGTAAATGATAGTAGACTAGAACAGTGAGAACAGGATAGTGGGTAGGTTTGTTATTGTACAAACATTTATTACAAATAAGGGAGGGAAACCTGAGGCCTGTAAACAGTAAATTAATATGAAACAAATATAAAGGTATGTTATCAGGCACTCGCAGGAAATAAAGAAGTAGAACACCAGACAACAGAAAAACAACAGACATGAGTGGCTTACCCAGGATTTGAACACTGGACCTTCCGTGCGACAACCCCGCCTAGCCATGCAAGCGAATCACACTATCCGCTCTGCCATCTACGCATCATCAAAAATGATGTTTCAATGGCAGGTCAATAGTGCGAACCACAATACACGACACCAGAAGTCCTCCATGGGCAGTTCAGCCTATTAATGACGCAATCACTTCTGTTGTATTTCTATCAAGCAGTATAGGCCGAATCCAACAAGACCCTTAGGGCCTTAATACTGTGTCCAGTAAATGATAGTAGACTAGAACAGTGAGAACAGGATAGTGGGTAGGTTTGGTATTGTACAAACATTTATTACAAATAAGGGAGGGAAACCTGAGGCCTGTAAACAGTAAATTAATATGAAACAAATATAAAGGTATGTTATCAGGCACTCGCAGGAAATAAAGAAGTAGAACACCAGACAACAGAAAAACAACAGACATGAGTGGCTTACCCAGGATTTGAACACTGGACCTTCCGTGCGACAACCCCGCCTAGCCATGCAAGCGAATCACACTATCCGCTCTGCCATCTACGCATCATCAAAAATGATGTTTCAATGGCAGGTCAATAGTGCGAACCACAATACACGACACCAGAAGTCCTCCATGGGCAGTTCAGCCTATTAATGACGCAATCACTTCTGTTGTATTTCTATCAAGCAGTATAGGCCGAATCCAACAAGACCCTTAGGACCTTAATACTGTTCCAGTAAATGATAGTAGACTAGAACAGTGAGAACAGGATAGTGGGTAGGTTTGGTATTGTACAAACATTTATTACAAATAAGGGAGGGAAACCTGAGGCCTGTAAACAGTAAATTAATTGAAACAAATATAAAGGTATGTTATCAGGCACTCGCAGGAAATAAAGAAGTAGAACACCAGACAACAGAAAAACAACAGACATGAGTGGCTTACCCAGGATTTGAACACTGGACCTTCCGTGCGACAACCCCGCCTAGCCATGCAAGCGAATCACACTATCCGCTCTGCCATCTACGCATCATCAAAAATGATGTTTCAATGGCAGGTCAATAGTGCGAACCACAATACACGACACCAGAAGTCCTCCATGGGCAGTTCAGCCTATTAATGACGCATCACTTCTGTTGTATTTCTATCAAGCAGTATAGGCCGAATCCAACAAGACCCTTAGGACCTTAATACTGTGTCCAGTAAATGATAGTAGACTAGAACAGTGAGAACAGGATAGTGGGTAGGTTTGGTATTGTACAAACATTTATAACAAATAACGGATGGAACGTGTGATTAAGTCTTATCAACACCCACAACAATCTATTCAGCTATTGAGTTCGGAATCGGCTAACCTCTCTTTACATCTATGCCACGACTTTGGCATTGAAGGTCTGTTGTTTTTCTGTTGTCTGGTGTTCTACTTCTTTATTTCCTGCGAGTGCCTGATAACATACCTTTATATTTGTTTCATATTAATTTACTGTTTACAGGCCTCAGGTTTCCCTCCCTTATTTGTAATAAATGTTTGTACAATACCAAACCTACCCACTATCCTGTTCTCACTGTTCTAGTCTACTATCATTTACTGGACACAGTATTAAGGTCCTAAGGGTCTTGTTGGATTCGGCCTATACTGCTTGATAGAAATACAACAGAAGTGATTGCGTCATTAATAGGCTGAACTGCCCATGGAGGACTTCTGGTGTCGTGTATTGTGGTTCGCACTATTGACCTGCCATTGAAACATCATTTTTGATGATGCGTAGATGGCAGAGCGGATAGTGTGATTCGCTTGCATGGCTAGGCGGGGTTGTCGCACGGAAGGTCCAGTGTTCAAATCCTGGGTAAGCCACTCATGTCTGTTGTTTTTCTGTTGTCTGGTGTTCTTCTTCTTTATTTCCTGCGAGTGCCTGATAACATACCTTTATATTTGTTTCATATTAATTTACTGTTTACAGGCCTCAGGTTTCCCTCCCTTATTTGTAATAAATGTTTGTACAATACCAAACCTACCCACTATCCTGTTCTCACTGTTCTAGTCTACTATCATTTACTGGACACAGTATTAAGGTCCTAAGGGTCTTGTTGGATTCGGCCTATACTGCTTGATAGAAATACAACAGAAGTGATTGCGTCATTAATAGGCTGAACTGCCCATGGAGGACTTCTGGTGTCGTGTATTGTGGTTCGCACTATTGACCTGCCATTGAAACATCATTTTTGATGATGCGTAGATGGCAGAGCGGATAGTGTGATTCGCTTGCATGGCTAGGCGGGGTTGTCGCACGGAAGGTCCAGTGTTCAAATCCTGGGTAAGCCACTCATGTCTGTTGTTTTTCTGTTGTCTGGTGTTCTACTTCTTTATTTCCTGCGAGTGCCTGATAACATACCTTTATATTTGTTTCATATTAATTTACTGTTTACAGGCCTCAGGTTTCCCTCCCTTATTTGTAATAAATGTTTGTACAATACCAAACCTACCCACTATCCTGTTCTCACTGTTCTAGTCTACTATCATTTACTGGACACAGTATTAAGGTCCTAAGGGTCTTGTTGGATTCGGCCTATACTGCTTGATAGAAATACAACAGAAGTGATTGCGTCATTAATAGGCTGAACTGCCCATGGAGGACTTCTGGTGTCGTGTATTGTGGTTCGCACTATTGACCTGCCATTGAAACATCATTTTTGATGATGCGTAGATGGCAGAGCGGATAGTGTGATTCGCTTGCATGGCTAGGCGGGGTTGTCGCACGGAAGGTCCAGTGTTCAAATCCTGGGTAAGCCACTCATGTCTGTTGTTTTTCTGTTGTCTGGTGTTCTACTTCTTTATTTCCTGCGAGTGCCTGATAACATACCTTTATATTTGTTTCATATTAATATCCATTCTGTCCTGCGCCCGCTTTCCTGTAAAGCAAACCATCCTTCAAATAAAATTTTCTTTTCTTAGGCGTGTTATGGCTTTTTGGCAACTTGCCAAAGCAAGGTTTTAATGAGCTATCTTTTGCTTGGGCCTTTTTATCTTTATCGGATGAATGTTTAGGGGTATTCCCTCCTCCTTCCTAGGGGTTGACCTGACCTTTAGTGTTGCCATGTTCACAGGTTTTATTGGGTTCCCTACGAAAACGTATCTCCTTCCTATCACCAGCGGGTAATTAGGATACTCACACACTGCTGCACTGATCACTCCTTCCACGTAGCGAGTTCTGACATTTATCCTTGCTATAGGAAGTGTCATGGTGGCTGTTCCTTTTAATGCCCCTTGTATCTCCACTTTTTCTGTGGTATATTGATCAGGGTACACCAAGGATGCACTCACAACTGAGTCATATTCCAATTCTGAATCATAAAGGCACATTACCTTAGTACCATTACATGTTACTTCTTCACATGTGGGGGGATGATGGAGATCTACCTAACTTGCTGTCGGTTCCTTCCTCCCATTTCCCACTGTTATCATACATGCAGCGTGATATGGAGGGACTTTCCTATCACATTCCAGTGTATTGTGGTGGTTCATTTTACAAATTTTACACCACTTATCTCCCTGTTTATAGGGTTTCTTATCTTGTACCTGAGGGTTCATGTTTCTATGATCAAATCTGAGTTTGTCATAGTCTTGTTTGTATCTGTGTTGTTGGTCTCTATTATCAGACTCATCCTGGTTTGGGGGTGGCCTACTATTTTCTCCTTGCTTCTTCTTAATTCCTGCTATCTCTTTCTCATCTGCCTGATATCTCTCAGCAACGGTTAAAATTTCCCCAACCTCTCTGCACCTTGTTCCATAAGAAATTTTCTCATGTCTGGAGGCAAAGACTCTCTCACTTGTTCCATCATGACCATTTCTTTTAGGTCTTGACACTTTCCAAGAGTAGTCCACTTCTCCAAGTAGGTTTCTAATCTGGCAGAGAATTGGTGGTAAGTTTCTCCAGAAAGTAGCTTGACAGTTCTGAATTTCTTTCTATAAAATTCTGAGTTCTTTTCATAGCGAACCAGCAATGCCTGCTTCAAGATTTCATAATCTTCTTGTTCCTCTCTTCCCAGTTTTGCAAAAACTTCATAAGAGACTACTCTCAGCCCTTGTGATAACTTAACTCTTTCCGTCCACAGTGGCGCGCCACGCGCCAGATAGGACTTTCGTTCCGACCAATGACGCGTGGCGCGCCAGTGCGATATATGTCGAGTTTGAACGAAAAGTTATAAATACCTAGCAACTAGCTGGTTTTTAAATCATTTCATTGTATCCAGCACATGTTTATGGACGTTTGTGAGCGAAAAACAAATTTGTGAAGCTAAAATTGTGTGTTTTATATCCATTTCTATTCCTTTGTTTACATACAAAATGGATCGAGAATCTTCTTCTAAACATCTGCTTTCAGCTGAGCAAGCACGACGCTAATTTCTCAGTGGATGTAGTGGGAGGTTCTTTAAAATTATTTATTTATGTAAGAGTATGCCAGTAAAGAGTTCTGACCTTACAAGTAATACCCCAGTCTTAGAAATAAGCACTGGTGTATTGTTATCATAAAAATAGTCAGACTGTGAAAACCCTGGCCCAGTTGGTAAGAAGTAGTACCAGGATTTAAGGTGTCTCCTCCCTGTGACTATCTTATGATTACTTATATTCTAGGGGATAAGTAAAATGTACATTCACTGAAACCACAAATGGAAGAAGTGAATAAATCCTCAGGTACAGTTAAAATAGTTTAATAATTACACTAATATTCTATTTCTACTAGTTGGAAAAGAGCATTGAAATATATATATATATATATATATATATATATATATATATATATATATATATATATATATATATATATATATATATATATATATATATATATATATATATATATATATATATATTGAAAATAAAGTCACACCATTACTATTATTGTCTGTTTAGACTTCAAGATCTTAAATAATAAAATTACTGAAATCACTGTTATTAGTCCTTTGAATTTAAGGATAACTGTCATCAGTTGACTGAGTTTCTGTATGGTTAATTATTATTTTCAACTATTGGCTGTTTCACATGTATAGGTGGTCAGTGTCAAACAGGACACTTATCTTTCAACTTGACAATGCTGAAACTGAACTGTCCTTTGCTGATATCAGACTTGGTAGGCCCAACAGTATGGATGCCAATGACCAGTTGAAGTTCACTCTTTGGGGTCCTGCACTTTTGTGGGATTGCCTCTGATGAACGACACAGGCTTCTGATACTGGACAGTCTGGTTTGAGTTATTTCATGGAACCCTCAGACTTCAGATACTGGACTTAAAAATGTTTCTGGCGATCCGCTCACAATTCAGGGGTAGTGGCGAAACTCTGCCTCCAGTCTGTCTCAAACCTCTTTCGTTGTCTGTGTCTCATTTTACCGATACGCTATATATACGCATAGCGCGGACGTATCGGAGGGTACCGACGTCACAGCTTAAACCTAAGCCTGAAAAATCCTTCCCGAACAGTGATTTCGGCCGATCTGTGCGTCGACTGAAATTTTGCCTTTCTCATTCTCGGCATATATAATACCCATATTGTTCCATCTTATCTAGTTTTATACAGTTGATAATTCTCTACCTTCCTATCCATGTAATTTCCCAAACTGTTATTTGTTGATTTTAATATTTAGAACAGAAGTGGGTTTACATGCTTTTCCGCGTAACTGTGGGCAGCCGAAATACGCATTTATCTCCGTAAATGAGAACTTCCTACCGTTCCTTCTCATATGCAGTTATACACAATCCTTCCCTGTACTGAAATGTAAAATCCTTTTCATACTGATTCCCTTCTGCTTTTATTTATCCTTGGCGATTTCCTCTGTCTGATACACATTTCGCTGATACGCCGCCATTTTGAAAGCGGTCAATCGATCGTTGACGGGTTTATAAATCTACCTGAAAACGTTTGCAATGACTTGAAACCAATTTGCGACATAGCTCCCCCATATTTTAAGCTGGATGATATCTAGCTTAACTATTGGGTACAAGACAATTGCAAATCGACCATTCCGAGGTTAGTTTTCCTTCTTTCTATCCTCCTCAAGCTCTGTGGGATGGCGACATAGAAAATCTGCGCCCACATTCTGCTTTCCTTGAATATATTCAATAGTGAAGGAATATGGCTGAATCAATAATGACTATCTTAGTAAGCGAGTATTTGCATGACATGATGAGGCCAAAAATGACAGGGGTTGATGATCACACTGGACCACAAATGGTTTGCCATACAAATAGGGTTGAAACTTATTGATGGCCCACACCAATGCTAAACATTCCCTCTCTATAGTAGAGTAATTCTTTTCTGCCGCGTTCAACTTGCGGCTGGCATAAGCAACAGGAAACAGTTCCTCATTCTGGGTCTGAGATTTTTGCAAAAGCGCGGCCCCAATTCCTACATTGCTTGCATCAGTCCGTACTATAAACTCTTGCGTCAGATCTGGTAACTTCAGAATAGGCCTACTAGTGAGTCTATGCTTCAATTCTGAATATGCATGCTCACACTCTGCTGTCTACTTTATTGTGTCAGGTTTTCCTTTCTTTGTCAGATCCGTCAAAGGTGCACATAAGGTGTTGAAGTCTTTGATGTACTTTTGATAGAATCCTCCTAAGGATACGAACGACCTCACATCCTTTTTTGTCTGTGGTCTAGGTGCATTCCTTAACTTTTCTATATTTTTGGGATCAGGAGACATGTTTCCATGACAAATTGTATGTCCCAAAAATTATAATTCCTGACATCCGATTACACACTTTGTTGGACGAGCAGTCAAACCTGTCTCTCTGAGTCTACCCAGTAACATTGATAGAAAATGTAGATGATCCTCAAATGTTTCCGTGGCTATGAGAATGTCATCCATAAAGTTGGTGATGTTAGAGTTGTTCAAGGGTTCCAGCAATTTCCTCATCATCCTTGAAAATACGCTTGGTGCGTTTTTCAACCTGAATGGTAGTACATTAAATTCGTAGTGACCATCCGAAGTGCTAAAAGCCAGCATGTGTCGGATCTCGGGTTTGACAGGAATCTGGTAATATCCCTTACTTAAATCGACCTTAGAGAAATATTTCGCAGTACTTAGCGTCGAGAACAGCTGATTGGTATCTGGTAATGGATCAGCTTGGGTTTCAGTGATCGCATTCAATTTCTGGTAATCGATACAGAGTCTGTGTTCTCCACTTGGTTTTTTCAACAGTACAACACTTGAACTGTAAGGTGATTCTGACTTGGAAATGATTTGTTCTTGCAACAGATAATCAATTTCCTCCTTCAATGCCTGTGCCTTGGCATATGGTATAGGGTAGGTCTTCATGCAGATAGGTGTTGGATCGATGACCTTCATATCATATGTCAATAAGTTGGTGCATCCTGGTTTATCAGTTAACACATCTGCATGTATTTTAAAAACCTCTTTAACTTGCTCCCTCTGTTCCTGAGTTAACTGAGTACTAATTTTGACTTGTTCATATGTCTCAGTCGGTCTTAATGGATACTCTATTGAGGTAAGTGGTTCATGCTTCATTTCGGTTGCGATGGCCAGAGTCATCATATGAGCTACCTCCGTTGATGTCCTGTCATAATATTTCTTTAACAGATTAACATGGTACACCCTTTCTTTGCCCTTCTTGTCAATTTTGTAATTAGTCCTCGATATTTTCTCTAGCACGTTATATGGACCCTGCCAACCAATCTGCAGTGTGTTGTTACTGCTGGGC
The DNA here is from genome assembly GCA_024509875.1 of Oreohelix idahoensis. Lineage (NCBI taxonomy): Eukaryota > Metazoa > Mollusca > Gastropoda > Stylommatophora > Oreohelicidae > Oreohelix > Oreohelix idahoensis. The sequence continues at coordinate 342,693 of JAMPIV010004043.1, forward strand.
AATAGAAGAAGCACTTTTTCTCCAACAGCAAGTTCCCTATCCTTTGCTTTCTTGTTATAGTATTCAGTATGTTTCTTTCTGGCTCTGCGAAGATTGTCATTAGCCAATTTCCAGCCCATTTTCAGTCGAGTGGTCAACTCATTTACATACTGAATTGATGAGGTGACACTTTCCTCTGCCTTCTCATCTGTCCAAGTCCGCAGTAATGCTTCCAGTGGACCTTTTATAGGCCGACCAAACAACAATGTGGCCGGTGCCATTCCTGTGGAATTGTGTGGGACTTCCCGGTATGCGAATAATGCAGCGGGTAAGTGTACATCCCATGTTTCAGGTTTTTCACTTGCCAGCTTCCTGAGAATAGAAATGAGCGTACCATTGAACCGCTCGACTTGACCATTTCCTTGTGGGTGATAAGGAGAGCAATGATAATGTCTGGCTTGAAAAATCCTGAACACTTCTTGGGTTAGCTTTCCCTTGAACTGGGAACCATTGTCCGTCAATATTTGATGTGGGAAGCCTAACCGGGTGAATATGGTCAACAATGCCTCTGCCACATGCTTAGAATCTATAGATGCCATGGCTACGGCCTCTCCCCACATAGAGCATGTATCAACTAGAGTTAAGATATAACTATTCCTTCTCTTAGTCCTAGTGAGGGGTCCAACAATATCCACTGCAACTCTCTCGAATGGAGTACCCATGATTGGCATTTCTCCTAGAGTTGCTGGTGTAGTCCCATGCTTGGGGGCTACACGTTGACACTCTGGACAAGATTTAACATATCGTTTGATATCTTCCGTGATCCCTGGCCAGTAATAGTGGCAAGCTATCCGTTGACTTGTGGCACAAATTCCCATGTGTCCACTAAATGGAATAGCATGTGCGAGCTCCATAACTTTCTCCCTGTATGACTTTGGTACTACCAGCTGTCCATGGCCTTGAGGTCCTGTACCAGCTTTTCTATACAGTAGTCCATTTTTCATATACAAGTCTCCTTTTTCTGGAGGGTTATGGGCCTTTGGCAATTTGCCAAAACAAGGCTTCAATGTGTCATCTTCTGATTGAGCCTGTTTCATCTGCTCTGGCTGAGTATTGTTAGGATTTTCCTCCTCGTTTTTGGTGCTCGACCTGGTCTGGACTGCTGCCAGGAGAACAGGTTTTACTGGGTCACCCAAAAATACATACCTACACCCCAATATCAGCGGGTATATAGGGTCATCTATCACTGCGGTTGTTATCACTCCTTCCACGTAGCAATATTTCACATTGATCCTAGCTATAGGAAGTGTCATGGTTGCTGTTCCCTTAGTTCCCCCTTGTATTTCCACGGTTTCTGTGGTAATTTGATCAGAGTGCACTAGGGTTGAACTCACAACTGAGTCGAAATCCAGGCCGGAATCATATAAGCACATGACTCGATTGCCGTTTACGGTTACGAGCTCACTCACAGGGGGATGACGGAGGCTATTCAGACTCCCTGTCAGTTCCATCATATCTGTCCTATTCCCTGTTGCTAAACATGCAGCGTGATGAGGGGTTTTCCTTCTACAATCTACAGTGTTGTGGTTGCTCATCTTACAAATTTTGCACCACTTATCTCCCTGTTTGTAGGGTTTCTTTTCCTGAGTCTGAGGGTTCTTGTCCTTATTATCACATCTTGGCTTATTTCTGTATGGATGATCCTTCTGGTCAAACTGGGTATTCTGCGGTGGTGGCTTATATCCTTCTACCTGCTTCCTTTCTGTTCCTACCAATTCAGCTTGAGCTGCTTGGTATCTCTCTGTACATTTCAAAATGTCTTCCAGCCTCTATGCTCCTTGTTCCATAAGGAATTTCCTCATTTCTTGAGACATGGAATCTTTCACTTGCTCTAACATAACCATTTCTTTCAGATCCTCGTAGGTTTTCTGATACTTACCTAAACTACTCCATTTCAACAAATACGTTTCTAGCCTAGCTGCGAACTGGTTATATGTTTCTCCAGGTAGAGGTTTAGAAGTTCTAAATTTCTTCCTATATGCCTCAGAGTTCTTTTCATACCGGATCAGTAAGGCTTGCTTTAGCATTTCATAATTTTCCTGATCTTCTTTGGGGAGTTTCAGAAACACATCATATGCAATACCTCTCAATCCCTGGGATAACTTTAGACTCCATTTTTCCTTTTCCAGTCCATATGTAGAGGCTAGCCTTTCATACCTATCCAGGTACGACTCAATTGCGTCCTCCTTTTCAACAAATGGATCTAGGTGGAAGTTCATGGCCCCATTTGCTGTGTTCTGAAAAGAGCTATTCGCAGAATGAGGTGAGCTATTACCATGGGTGATAGTCCCAGCCTGAAGTTCAAGATCAAGCTGTCTCATTTTCAGCTCATGGTCTCTCTCTGCTTGTAACCTCCTTTCTTCTCTCTCAGCTTCTAATTTCTTGACTTCTCTCTCCGCTTATAATTTCTTGGCTTCTCTCTCCGCTTCTAATTTCTTGGCTTCTCTCTCCGCTTCTAATTTCTTGGCTTCTCTCTCTGCTTCTAATTTCTTGGCTTCTCTCTCTGCTTCTAATTCTAATTTCTTGGCTTCTCTCTCTGCTTCTAATTGCTTTGCTTCTCTCTCGGTGTACTTTTCACATTCCGTCGTGACATACCGGATCAGAGCGTCACCATCCATGCCAAGCTCTTTTCCCACCTGCAGTGTAGCAGACCTAAATTTGACCAAGTCAGCCATGATGTATCTGTAGTCTAGTAGGGCAAGCGATCTTACTCAAACTAATTTACTACAATATAATTAACTTAAAATTAAAGTTAATTAAACTGACTTCACCATATATGAAACAGCTTTCTTTATCTGTACTCAATGGTACTCCTAAAAATATAATTATTTCCTACTATGTTACTCTTTCCAAAAAATTTTACAAAACAAAGTTTTCCTACACAGCAGAAATAGAAAGTTGGCTCAGGAATATCAAAGATATATCATGGACGAGCCCCCACTGTAGCGGGAGGTTATTTAAAATTATTTATTTATGTAAGAGTATGCCAGTAAAGAGTTCTGACCTTACAAGTAATACCCCAGTCTTAGAAATAAGCACTGGTGTATTGTTATCATAAAAATAGTCAGACTGTGAAAACCCTGGCCCAGTTGGTAAGAAGTAGTACCAGGATTTAAGGTGTCTCCTCCCTGTGACTATCTTATGATTACTTATATTCTAGGGATACGTAAAATGTACATTCACTGAAACCACAAATGGAAGAAGTGAATAAATCCTCAGGTACAGTTAAAATAGTTTAATAATTACACTAATATTCTATTTCTACTAGTTGGAAAAGAGCATTGAAATATATATATATATAAAAAAAATAAAGTCACACCATTACTATTATTGTCTGTTTAGATTTCAAGATCTTAAATAATAAAGTTACTGAAATCACTGTTATTAGTCCTTTGAATTTAAGGATAACTGTCATCAGTTGACTGAGTTTCTGTATGGTTAATTATTATTTTCAACTATTGGCTGTTTCACATATATAGGTGGTCAGTGTCAAACAGGACACTTATCTTTCAACTTGACAATGCTGAAACTGAACTGTCCTTTGCTGATATCAGACTTGGTAGGCCCAACAGTAGGGATGCCAATGACCAGTTGAAGTTCACTCTTTGGGGTCCTGCACTTTTGTGGGTTTGCCTCTGATGAACGACACAGGCTTCTGATACTGGACAGTCTGTTTTGAGTTATTTCATGGAACCCTCAGACTTCAGATACTGGACTTAAAAATGTTTCTGGCGATCCGCTCACAATTCAGGGGTAGTGGCGAAACTCTGCCTCCAGTCTGTCTCAAACCTCTTTCGTTGTCTGTGTCTCATTTTACCGATACGCTATATATACGCATAGCGCGGACGTATCGGAGGGTACCGACGTCACAGCTTAAACCTAAGCCTGAAAAATCCTTCCCGAACAGTGATTTCGGCCGATCTGTGCGTCGACTGAAATTTTGCCTTTCTCATTCTCGGCATATATAATACCCATATTGTTCCATCTTATCTAGTTTTATACAGTTGATAATTCTCTACCTTCCTATCCATGTAATTTCCCAAACTGTTATTTGTTGATTTTAATATTTAGAACAGAAGTGGGTTTACATGCTTTTCCGCGTAACTGTGGGCAGCCGAAATACGCATTTATCTCCGTAAATGAGAACTTCCTACCGTTCCTTCTTATATGCAGTTATACACAATCCTTCCCTGTACTAAAATGTAAAATCCTTTTCATACTGATTCCCTTCTGCTTTTATTTATCCTTGGCGATTTCCTCTGTCTGATACACATTTCGCTGATACGCCGCCATTTTGAAAGCGGTCAATCGATCGTTGACGGGTTTATAAATCTACCTGAAAACGTTTGCAATGACTTGAAACCAATTTGCGACAGTGGACAGAAAATAACTCGAGGGACACTGATTTTAGAAGTTAATTTTAGTAATTCCAATGAAGACATTGTAAGACTTTGTGTCAGAATATTCATGAAAGTGATCATTCTGAGGTCGATGTCGATCAGCTGATTGAACATGCATCAGGTAGGGCTGGTATAAAAAGAGCAAAACTTTCAGTCACTAAAGGAGAACGATAAAGAGGCAAAAACACCATTGTGACCAAAAGTAAAGCTATGAGAACTGCCACAAGTCTAGAGGCAGGTGCATCCTCACAAAATGTCCCAGAGTGGTTAGAAATTGCTGAGGGGATGACACAAAATTCATTTCGCTTTTGTCCAAAGAGAACACCAGGTGTGACTGAGGGGTTTGACCTGTCAACCCCATTGAAATGTTTCAGTGTTTTGTTTACAGATGAGGTTCAAGATTTCATGTCCCAGTGCAACAATGATTATGCCAGACTCAAATGTATTCAAAATAACCCTGCGAAACAATATTCATTGTATTCTCGGTGGACCAAAGTCACACGCCATGAACTTGATAAGTTTATTGCTGTCCTAATAAATATTGGGATTCAGAAAAGACCATGCATTCGCGACTACTGGTCTACATCTGCAGAATTTTATACTCCTTGGTTTCTTCAGATGTTTTCAAGAAGTAGATTTGAAGCATTATATCATACAATGCTTCATGCCTCTGATGAAAATTCACATGGAAAAGAAAAGATTGAACCTTTTATGAACATGTTGTTGCAAAAATTTCAGAGTGCGTTTTACCCATTCCAAAATCTCAGTTTGAATGAAATGGTAATAGGGTATAAAGGCAGATGGCAATATAAGCAGTATAATCCAAGGTTTTCCTTGTATCTTCTCGGGCCAAAGTGGAAGCACATTGTCAAACCAAAAATGATAGATAAATACAACAATTCAATGAATGGGTGTGATCTCCTGGATCAAAAAGTTGGTTATTATGTCAGCGCTCTCATTATTCCACTGGATGTCCAGACCAGCTACATCTACACCCACAATGTTTTTATGACTAACATAAAAGCATGTGAATAGTGGCAAATTCTTCTGGGAAATGTAAAATAGAATATAGTTGGTGTAAATAATATTAGTCATAGTTGTTTTATATTTACAGAAATTTGTGGTGTAGGAAAAAAATCATATAAATTATATATTTGAAGTCATTGTGGTAAAATGTGTTGTGTTTCAAAATGGATGTGCACTGATATTCTGAGATTTTTCTGCTTTGGATTAAACTGGAGCTGACATATGTGAGTACAGTTTATTTATCTTTTTTCCAGTTATTTTTGATTAGGTCTACACTTCACATAACATGACAGACTCTTTTCCTACATCAAATAATTATCTACAGCATTTCACAAGATTCTTCATCCAATTTCCCACATGTTGATGTATAACATCAACACCTAGTTAAATAAAATGTGTATCTACTGCCTGTTTTTAAAATATAACCTGAAGAGAAAAATTGCACACATTTTGAGCGGTTGTTTTTACAAACATATGTGCTTTTGAGAACAAAAATCATAAAAATTACATCTATGAAGTGATAGTGATAAAAGTTTCTAGATATGTTTCAAACTAAATGTGCACTGATATTCTTAATATGTTATTGCCATATATTAATTGGGAGCTGAAATATTTAAGTTTAAGTACGCAATTTTATTTTATTTTTTAAACATTTTTAAAATCAAGTCTACACTTCACAAGACATAACACACCTATTCATATCAATTAATTATATGAATCAATTCATAAGATTCTCCAGTCAATTTCACACATTTAAATGTATAACATAAACACCTAGTTAAATGAAATGTGTATCTACTGCCTGTTTTTAAATATAACCTGAAGAGAAAAATTGCACACATTTTGAGCTGTTGTTTTTACAAACATATGTGGTTTTGAGAAAAAAAATAATAAAAATTACATCTATGAAGTGATAGTGATAAAAGTTTCTAGATATGTTTCAAACTAAATGTGCACTGATATTCTGAACATTTTATTGCCATATATTAATTGGGAGCTGAAATATTTAAGTTTAAGTATACAATTTTATTTTATTTTTTAAACATTTTTAAAATCAAGTCTTCACTTCACAAGACATAACACACACCTATTAATATCAATTAATCATATGAATCAATTCATAAGATTCTCCAGTCAATTTCACACATTTAAATGTACAACATAAACACCTAGTTAAATAATATGTGTATCTACTGCCTGTTTTTTAAATATAACCTGAAGAGAAAAATTGCACATATTTTAAGCTGTTGTTTTTACAAACATATGTGGTTTTGAGAAAAAAAATCATAAAGAGTACATCTATGAAGTGATAGTGATAAAAGTATCTAGATATGTTTCAAACTAAATGTGCCCTGATATTCTTAATATTTTATTGCCTTACATTAATTGGGAGCTGAAATATTTAATTTTAGGTACGCAATTTTATTTTATTTTTTAAACATTTTTAAAATCAAGTCTACACTTCACAAGACATAACACACACCTATTCATATCAATTAATTATATGAATCAATTCATAAGATTCTCCAGTCAATTTCACACATTTAAATGTATAACATAAATACCTAGTTAAATAAAATGTGTATCTACAACCTGTTTTTTAAAATATAACCTGAAGAGAAAAATTGCACACATTTTGACTGGTTGTTTTTACAAACATATGTGGTTTTGAGAAAAAAATCATAAAAATTACATCTATGAAGTGATAGTAATAAAAGTTTCTAGATATGTTTCAAACTAAATGTGCACTGATATTCTGAACATTTTATTGCCACACATTAATTGGGAGCTGAAATATTTAAGTTTAAGTATACAATTTAAAAAAAAATTTTAACACTTTTTTAATCAAGTCTGCACTTCACAAGACATAACACACACCTATTCATATTAATTAATTATATGAAGCAATTCATAAGATTCTCCAGTCAATGTCACACATTTAAATGTATAACACAAGTACCTACCGAACTTATGTATTTGTCCACTGTCTATTTTTAAAACCTCACCTGTCTGAAAGAATTGCATAAATTTTCAAGCCTGGGTAAAACCCAAAAACAGCCTGGGGGGAATGAGTTAAGGCTCCATTTCTCTTTCTCTAGGCCATAGTTAGTTGCTAGCCTCTCGTATCTACTCAGATAAGACTCAATATCATCTTCTTTCTCCACAAATGAATCCAAGTGAAAGTTCATGGCTCCATTTGAGGCACCTTGACTTGCACCAGTGTCAGAGGTAGTTGGGCTACTTACATTCCCTGTAACATTTCCTTGAAGTTCAAGCTCTTTCAATCTCAATTCATGTTCCCTTTGCAACCTCTTTTCTTCAGCCTCCCTTTCAGCAACTTGTCTTCTCTCTTCCCTATCAGCTTCTAGTTTCTTAGCCTCCCTATCAGCTTCTAACTCTTTAGCCTCCCTATCAGCTTCTATCTGTAATTTTTTTTCTGTTTCCAACTTCCTATCTTCTCTTTCTATATATTTATCACAATCAATAGTAACATATTGAATAAGGGCCTCCCCACTTAATTCAAATTCTTTTGCCGCCTGCACAGCAGCAGACCTAAACTTTGCCAAATCTGTCTTACTAATAGTTTGCAGACACTCAATCACTACTATCAACAGAAAAAAACACACACTTAATTAATACAAGGCTAATTAATTACAACACTACTGTCAGCGTATCCAGTCACCAAAATTTTGTTTAGTACTCAATTGTATTTCACTGCGCTTTATTTAGCTTAAGTTTATTCTAAATTTTATATTATTTTTAACTTTTAATCCTACTCTAACTCAGAGGATGTAAGTAACTATAAAAGATTGAATGTCTCAAAGAAAAGACCCCAGGGTAGTAAATGAAATCCCGGACTGAGACAACAGATGTCGCGAGAGGTTCAGATGTTATTGAAAAATTGAAGATATCCTGGACATACAGGTGTATCAGATGATACTATAATAGTGCCAGATAAGAGTCTGTTCTTATCAGTAATACCCCCTTCTCTGAAAAAAGTAAGGGTGTATAGACAACAAAGGTAGGGTCAAGCTGTGTAAGTTCCCAGAGAAGATTGTGATGTAGTACTCTGAGTCCCTATCTGCTACCTCTCCTGATCCACCTCTGTGATTATGGTAGTTAATAGTGTTTCTGACTCTGCTAGGGGAAGTTATTTAATTAAAATTTACCAACATTGAATAAAAACTTAACTTAAAGAATTTAAGTAAGTCTGCTGGTAAATATTTACAATTTATTTATACATTTACTCTTTTCTGTTTGAAAAGGTTTAAAATCAAATATTTTACAAAAGTAAATAAATAAGAACAGTTCAACAAACGTCTTTCACTTGTGCTAAGATGTCTATCATTTTGAAGACAGTCTAGCTTGCTTGATCTTTCACTGAAGAATTATTAATGTTATTATTACAATCTAACTGAAGCTCTATACTGTTCTGTTCATCACGAACTGGATGCTTTCATTTTGGGGATCAGGAATAAGCTACACAGTTGCCTTGTGAGCAACGTAACTGAGTCACTGTAGATGGCTCCCTCTGATGTTGGAGAGAATCTTCAGATGAAAACCTTCCAACTGTTACACAAGATATGGCTGGACCTCTACCATAGACTGGCACTGCATTCGTTGTAACTTCAGTATGAAAAGCCTCTTCTTATTTGTTGTAGGCTTTAGGTTAAAGGATTAAACCTGAAACGAAGTCAAACGCAATCCCTGTATTTGCCTATCCATATCCCTCTATGACACAGATGGGGACGATAGACAGTTTCAGACTAGCGTGCTAGCAGATGCACAAGGTATAGTATAGTAGCAACAATCATTTTAGTTCAATGTGATTGATACAGACGATCCGGTTAGCATAGCATGTCTGTTATCAAAGTATCATGGAAGCTGCTTTAGACAGTGGAATATCGAATGAATAAATAATGTTCAAACTCGCTGTCCATGACTGGATTGTTCTGGTTCTCATTCATTGATTATTATCGTGCTGTAATTATTTAAAACGCGAATGTGTGAAAAGGATAACTAACAAGTGAATCGCTCAATGATCAACTTAATAAGTTCGCCTTGTTAGAGTCCACGAGAAAAACAGTTTATTACGGAAGAACACACATATTTGACGACATCATTAATATAGTTCATGGTAAGCATATATGACAAATTGAATACTTGCAAACATCCTATTACGGGTCCATGTCGTACTTGAAAAACTGTCAAACGAACATCATGGCTATATACTCGCGCTGCTGGGTTTCAGACAACCGGTAGTGAGCGCATGTGTCTTGACGAGAATGAATCAACTACTTAATCATTTATCTCTTCATCAATTACAATGGACTGACCCGTGTCCGTACTTGACTAAAATATAAATATGTGCAGTAGCATCATGCACAACCCTGGAAGATTAACAAAATCCGTCTTCACTGCTTGACGGTCAATACAAAAGGGGTACGGTAACCTAGTCACCAAGTGTGACCATATCGACGCTAACACGTCATGACTTGACCGTGCATTTCGCGTTCATAACTCCGTAAAGTATGAAGATCAATTTATGTTAATTCCATTGACCCTAAACATGCGCACTGCCAATTCTAGCAGACGCCATCAATAAAACTACCGTAACAATTCCCTGCCCGCCGTGGGAAAAAAATCTATTAGATAGATTTTTTTACTACCTTACTCAATTATATGAAAAATTTAATAAAAACCCGACATATGGCCTACGATGTTCTGTCTAGAACAGTGTCGTGGTCATGTCGATAATACATAAGTCATATAACATTATTAAACAAAGGGGTGTCAACTGTCGCTAATAATTAGCTATTGAACTATTGAAGACTGTTGTGAGTGAGTAATGAAGTGTTATGTAAAGAAAATTATTCTAACTAATTAAAATCAAACTAATCAATGATAGTAAGTATGTAATGTATTAATTAATTAACATCTAATTAAAGAACCTGATAGATAGTGTCATAATAAAAGACATGAGAAGTAAGGACAAATAAAGTAAAGAAAGAGAAAAAAAAATATAAATTAGTTTAGTTATATGTGTTTACAATTAATTATTAGTGTCGTGTAATTACAACATAATTAACTTAATGATATAATGAGAGAAAATAAAATATTAATACATTTCATGTGAACATCTTAACTAAATGCATATAAAAGCTATCTCATTTATACATAAAATATTTAGAGTATTTGCTTGTGTGATTTTTTTTTTCTTTTTCATCATTTCTTTCTTTGACATATTTTCTTCTCTTTTTTCTCATTATTTTTAATCACACTTCAATTTTATTATACTCTTCATTAATTTAATAAATATTAAACTTAATGTCGGATGTGATGATCCATCCGTCGTTATGTCCCTTGCGAATCTATGGAAAGTTCCTTAGAAATGTAATACTGTTCAACTAAACTTCGTTCCTGATTGAATATAAACTTGATCGTTTTGAGTTAGTCAATTTCTGTAACCTAACGTTATATGTCCAGCTTGGATTCATATCGTATTCAAGACCATATCGTAATGAGTTAGAGAACGATTGGACACTAACCAAAGTCCAAACGTTAGAAAAGACCATAGAAATTTGTTTCTTGCTATCACAAATTTTCTTTTGGAAACTGAATATCTTGAATGATTGAATTCGAATTATTTGAAATGTTTTTCCATATAGAAGTGGTTCATATCAATTTTGTCGCAGGAATCAGTTAGAGTTCCAAAATCGCTCTTGTTTAGCCGTTAATCTTTTAACTTGTAGACAATAATTATTCAACATCCGTTGGGTGTCTTGAAAGTGCATCCGCCAGAATGTTTTCTTTTCCGGGTATAGCTTCGATGACAAAGTCATATGGCTGAAGTAGAATCGAAAACCTGGCAAGTTTGGGGCTTTTGTGGTTAGAGCGTCGTAATGAAGCAACCGCCTTCTGGTCGGTTTGAATGGTAAAAGGCGCTCCCAACAAGAATTTTTCCAACCTTGTGATTGTCCAAACAACTGCCAGCAACTCCTTGTCAACAGTGGAGTATTTCGTTTCAGGCGATTTCAGTTTTCTTGAAATATACATAGTCGGATGAAGTATATCGTTGTGATATTGAAGTAGGCAAGCTCCGATACCGTAATTACTGGCATCTGTTCGAAGAAAAAACTTTTTGTGAACATCTGGCAACCGTAAAATTGGTGGCCTAGAGAAGATTGTCAAAATGTTATTAAATGTTCTGTCACAGTCTGTTGTCCACGTAATTTTATTTGGTTTGTCTTTTTGCAATAATGAAGAAAAGACAGCAGTGATTGAAGACAAATTGGGAACAAATCTGCTATAATACTGGACAAGACCCAGTAGACTTCGAACTTGTTTTTTATTTTGTGGGACTGTTAACTTTAAAATTTTTGATACATTGTGGGGAAGGGTTTTGATACATCCAGACCCTATAATATGTCCAAGAAAAGTTATTTCGTGTAAAGCTATTTGCATTTTACATGGTCTAGCTGTTAAGTTGTTAGATCTTAAAATGTCTAATACTGAAGTTAATCCTAACATGTGTTCATCAAATGAAGGACTAAATAGACAAATATCATCAATATATGTGATAATGTCAGATCTATCCGCCAACATTTTTCGCATCATGCGAATGAACGTGGCTGGTGCATTCATTAGCCCAAAAGGCATCACATTCCACTGGTAAAGACCTTGTGGAGTCGAGAATGCTGTATAGTATTTGGCTTGTTCTGTTAAGCGAATCTGCCAATATCCCTTGGTTAAATCGATTTTTGTAAAATATGTTGCTGTAGAAAGACGAGTAAGTAGATCGTCAATAAGAGGGTGAGGTTCACTGTCTGCGACCGCCTGTGCATTAAGTTTTCTGTAGTCAACGCAAAGACGTATATTATTGTCTTTTTTTCTAACGATAACTAACGGTGATGAAAACGGTGAGTTACTGTTTTCTATTATTCGTAATGCTAACATCTGATTAAGTTCCTGAGAAGTTTTATCTTGATAGTGAATAGGAACTGAATAAGGACGGAGTTTTATAGGTGTGTCGTCCTTCAGTATAATGTCATGAGAAATGACTGATGTACGACCCAGTATATCAGTCAAGACATCAGAATACGTCTCTAAGATTTTACAAACTGTAGTATGTTCTTGAGATGTTAATGAAAAAGAAATAGTGACATCTCTCCATGATTCAGAAGATTGTAATTCAGGTATAGGAAATGACATTTGGATTTCAGGAAATGATGATTCCTCTTCCTGAATCACCGAAAGATTAGAATATTGGCAAGAACCAGTAGCTTGATTGTCTAAATCCTGAAAAATAGATTGTAGATGTTGAGGACGAGTGAAGAACTCTTTCAGCATGTTTATGTGGTACATTTTTTTCTGACCTTCAATGTACAGTATGTAGTCGACGTCAGAAATTCTGTCTACAACCTTATATGAACCGTTCCAAGTGATTAACAGTCTATTGTCCTTTTTTGGGAGTAATACGAAAGCTTCGTCACCAGGAATTAACTGGCGTAATCGTCTATTTTTATTTTGGAACTGTCTAGATTTATCTTTTGCTGCTTCTGAGGAAGCTGTTGCTCTTTGACAAGCATCTATGATTTGTCTACGTAAATTAATAACGTATTCATAAGATGACTGGGTTTCCTGAGTCATCTTAGAGTCGAGTAGTAAGTCCTTGATCAGTCCCATAGGACCTCTTGGTGGAGCACCAAACACTAACTCGAACGGAGAGAAACCGGTTTGTTCATTCGGAACCTCTCTGTACGCAAACAAAACTGCTGGGACAGCCCTGTCCCAGTCTTGAGGGTTATCAACTGTAACTTTATGCAATAACTGTTTAATGGTGTGGTTGAGTCTCTCAACTGCGCCATTACTCATGGGATGGTACACACTACTGAAGTTTCTCTCTATATTAAGAGTTCTCATAACCTCTTTCATTGCGTTAGACACAAATTGGGGCCCATGATCCGAAAGTAATTTACTTGGGAACCCAATTCTAGAAAATATTAGGAACAAAGCATCAGCTATGTCCGATGTGGTTATATTTTTAAGAGGTATGGCCTCTGGCCATCGTGTTCATAAGTCGATACACGTTAATATATATCTGTGACGTCTTGCAGTTGGTAGAAGTGGACCAATAATGTCCATTGCCATTTTATCAAAAGGCCGCACCGATATATCACATGCCTGAATGGGAGCATTATGGAACGCTCCACGAGACTTGACTTCCTGGCAAATTACACAGGAACGTACATACGATGATACGTCTCGTGATATTCCCGGCCAGAAAAAAGACGACAACACTCGAGACCGTGTGCGAGTGTAGCCCATATGACCCGCGCATTGGGAATCATGTGCATGCCGTAATATGTATGTTCGTAAAGGAGACGGTACCATGACCTGTTGTTTCAATTTATCCTGGTCCATACAAATTCTAAGTAAGATACCGTTTTTAATAGTGAACCAATGCTTAATCTTATTGTTGACAGCAATGTCATCATACTTGTTTACCAATGTAAAAAATTACTTTAAAGAATTATCTTCCCTTTGTTTGAGAGCAAACGAGTCTCTGTCAATTACCGATTTAGTTTCATTGTCAGTACAATCATCCACTTTGATACTTGGAGTATTCTCTTTTATTAATTCATGAGCCTGAGCTCGTGTGGTTACCGCATTGGCCGTAGCCAAGTTTACTCTTTCCCATTCTCAGATTTCCTCAGGTGTGCAGTCCTTGCTGCCGTGGATACGTCCGATTGTGAGATCAGCATTAGGACTCTGAAGTAAACATACTTTAACTTGACCTGAAAAAAATGGGATGTTAATATCTATAATTGTCGTGGGATAATATTCAATGGTCCCACCAAAAGTTATACAACGTACAAACTCATTAGTAGCATAGCGAGGATGTACTAGTGATTGCCGGATGCCGATCGTGGTTGACCCGGAATCTCTTAACACTGAAATTATGTTTCCATTGAACAGTCCTTTATTAAAAATCAGTGTCCCAGTTCCATCATTTGCAGTGAGACTAATTGCAGGAATAGTCTGTGTAATTCTCATAGGCATTTGGCTGGACTTCTGAAAAATAGCATGGCATTATGGACAAACATTTGCCACATTATTATCAACAACACAACATGACGAAGATGAATGCGTTGGATTATCACTATTATGAACAATTGGGGTTGCATTGTTAGTCAATGCTGCCCCTGCAGTATGATCAAATTTATTTTGATTTCTGGAAGTAGGACGTTGTCTGTTATGACTACCTGAATGATCATTATTATTATTATTACCTCTGCCATTAAAACTCTTATTTCTTAGTCTGTAATTGTTATTACTATTATTATGCCACTTGTTATTACTATTATTGGCATTACCATTAAATGATTTATTCCAATTTTATTTCTTTTGATAACTATTGTTATATCTAAATTGAGGTGCCTGGTTTCTAAACTGTTGTCTACCCCGGTTAAAATTCCCACTATTGTAAGAATTATTTAGTCCTTGATAATCATTGTAATTATTTCTTCTATTTGAAAAATTTCTGTCAAGGCTCTGAGCTCTTGATCTTTCAAAACCATGATATGCCATATTGGAGGCAACTGGAAGTGGTTCCCTTACTTGTGTATTGGATATGCTAATATTGGGATGAGCAGTGCAGTAATTTATTGCCATTTTTCTAGTTCCTCTAAAGTCGGAGGTTTACGTTCCTGTAAGAAAGAAAAGAATGGTGAACTTGCAGAAGATAGGACCTTATCCCTAAGGATTAAATCAACCAACTTGTCATAAGATTTTTTCCACACCAGCAAGTTCGACCTATCTGTTGAATGTATTGCGTATATTCGCAGCGAACCCTGTAAAGTCTTAATTTGATTCTGGCAGGAGAGTTTTAAATTTAATCCTACATCCCTCCTCGTCCAAATGAAATCGACGTAGTAATAAAGCCTTAATGGCATCATAATCACCAGCTATTGTTGGATCAACATTCTGAGCTGCGCTTGCAGGTGCACCATCTAAAAATTCACTAAGTTTTAGTGCCCATGCAGTTTTATCTAATTTATTAACCTCACAAATCTTCTCAAAACGTAAAAGCCAGGCCGATAAATCATCAACATTCAATCTGAATGTCGGTAATTTGAAGTGATAATTGCTTCTAGTTTGGTTAGGTGCAGACATATTTTGGGAATTATCACTATGTCTAACAGTAGCATTTTGTGCCTGTAATTTCGCTGTTTCCAACCTGATAAGTGCCAACTCTTTTTCTTGTTGTCTTATAATTTCATCTTGCTTCCTTTTATTTTCCTCTATTTCTCTTATTCTGTTTTCTTTTTCAATCTCTTCCCTTTCCTGTTTTGCTATCCTTCTTGCTTCTTTGGCCTCACGTTCTTCTTCTTGACGCTTCAATTCAGCTTTTTGTTTTTCTAATCTGGCCTCATGTTCTTCTTCTTGACGCTTTAATTCAGTTTTCCTTTCAAGTTCCTCTGCCTTATATTTCGCAAGTTCCGCCACTGCGTATGCTTCTAGAGCTTCTCCTCTTTTTCCAAAATCTTTACCAATTTTAACAAAATGGTCTAACGTAAGCATTTTGTAATTTAATAATCTATTTATTTAATCAACTATCTGTATTAATCAACAATATATATTACCATCAATTACCTATGTGTGCCCAGTGGCCAACGTAGTATTATGAATAGATTAATGTACCAAGTATTATCCACTATGCCTATTATATTCAAGGCAAACCCTCACTTTATAAGTATTTATCCTTATATAATGCTATCATGCCCTAGTCATGATGCATAAAATGCATAAGCAATCGTGAATTGGACTAATGCTGCAAATTGTTGCAATTAATTTATCAAGTCCATTTTTTTTTTTTGAAAATTAATCAAAATATTTATATTGTAATATTACCTAATTAATTTACACTATTATTATTACATACTCAATTTATAAGTTAATAAATACAAGACAATTAGTCAACTAAAATGTTACAAGACATTAGCACATCACAATTGACAAATGCAAACGAAAAAATGATTATATTGAAACAAGCCAAAATCGGAAGTAAATGTTAAGAAGAAAAACTAAATCTAGGTTACAACACATACACATTAAATGATGACGTAACAGGACTCATAACTGACAAATATTTTACAATTATAAAATAAATGACAGGCAGATTAGAATGAACGGGATAGTTTACGAACAAGTTACGAAATGAATAAAATGAAACTCAATACAGCAAAATTACTACAAATATAACGTTACTTTACAACTAAAACATATAAGGTCAAATAACTTCAGAAGCAAACACATAACCTTCTTATTTCAGGGTTTTTGGTACTGACATTAACGTAGTACCAAGCTCTTGGGAACTGATCGATTCCTGACACTGTTTGCATATTTCGGGGCACATACTGGCCTCCATTGCTTTTCAAGAAGTGTAACAGATTGTCCAGCGAGCATATGAAAAGATCTACCGGTGTTATCCTTCGATGATAAGTGCCTGTTCGGCACCAGGAAGCTCAACCTCTAATTTTAAAATAAAGACTGTAAATATTAAATAAATACAAATTCCACCAGTGTCAAATGAAAAGAAAATACACAATAGGGGGTGATGTTAACCAACAACCTACCATTATATACCAGTATTAACCTAAGTTAGAAAACCACATCTACACACTATAATATAATAACATTTGTATTATGGACAGAAGATCCATGGTGTTATTTAATTGATGTAAATAATTCTTTTGATTTCACTTTTGATTGTCAGTCCTGATTTAAAACAAACTAGAACAAGGACAATAAATTGTAAAAAATTAACGTTTACCCAAAATTCAACCACTGTTTTACTTAAGATAGTCTTTTAAAGTGTATTTTGTATGTGATTGTGTTGTGTTGTATAATAAAATAGTTGTTTATATGTTTAGTTGGTTAATGCAACATTACATTACATATTCATAACCCTAGACATCAAACGTAGTCATCATACATTCTAGTCAAAGAATAATCCTGAATGAGATCATAAAGGTGGTAGCAGAAAGGTACCTGTAAACTTACCATAATATTTGTTATATTCAGGGACCTTCACAGCTGACCTCATTCAGTACACTAAGAGTACATAACAATAACATTTCTTAACATCAAATCCACCACACTATTAGAACCACTATTTGCACAAGTCTGGAAAACAGGAACAACACCAAGGAGTGGAACAACGGAATAATTGTCAAATTGCCCATGAAGGGAGATCTTGCAGACTGCAATAATTGGAGAGGAATAACTCTTCTCTCAGTTCCCAGCAAAATACTAGGCAGGATAATTATACAGAGAATTTCAAAAGCAGTAGACCACAAACTGAGGAAAGAACAAGCAGGATTTAGAAAGAACAGAAGATGTGTAGATCATATATTTACCCTCAGGAACATTACAGAGCAGTGCTCAGAATAGCAAAGACAGCTGTACATTAATTTAGTTGATTTTGAAAAGGCTTTTGACAGTATACATAGGGACAGTTTATGGAAAATACTGAGGGCTTATGGAATTCCAAGCTGCATAGTGTCAATCATAAAAAGCCTCTATGCCAACTTTACGTGTTGCGTTGGGCAGAGCAACGTAACTTATGAGGTAAAGACAGGAGTATAACAGGAATGCCCCTTATCAACCACTCTATTTTTAACAGTCATAGACTGGGTGATGCGCCAGACAACAGAAGGCAGTCTAAGAGGAATAAGATGGACTACGTTTTCTACATTGGAAGATCTGGAATATGCAGATGACATTGCACTACTAGAACATTCACATCAACACATCCAGGAAAAAACGGATAAACTTAATAAGTATAGCCAGCAGGTGAGCTTGAACATCAATCTAAAGAAGTCAGAGGTCATGACGCTCAATGTGAGCAACCCTGAGCCTATATCAGTAAGGAATCGGCAACTGGAACAGACACCTTCACATACCTAGGATGCATAGTAACACCAGACGGCGGAGCAAGCAAAGACATCAACAACAGAATGAACAAAGCAAGAACAGCCTTTTTTAATCTAAACAACATCTGGAAGTCTTCTCAGTACAGCACAAGCACAAAATTAAGATTATATCAGAGCTGTGTGCTTTCTGTGCTTCTCTATGGTGTGGAATGCCGGAGAGTTACAGAGAAGGAAATGTCGAAATTGTCCTCTGTTCATACAACATGCCTAAGAAAAATTCACCGAATCTTTTTTCCGAATACCATCACAAACCAAAATCTACTTACTCGGAGCAAGCAAGAGGTCATGCACACCATCATAGCTGGCAGAGCTGGAGCTGGGTTAGCCATGTCCTCAGAAGAGACCCCGATGCCATCACAAGAACAGCTATGCTATGGACCCCTGAAGGAAAACGAAAGAGAGGCCGATCCAAAAACAACTTGGCGGAGGACTGTGGAGGCTGAGATGCAAAGAATGAATCAGAGTTGGGGCGCTGTACGAAGGATGGCCACCAACCGAGCAAAGTGGATTCAATTTGTTGTTGCCCTACAAGACGCCACCAGGCGTGATGGCCACTGACTGCTTTGACGGTCGGCGGCAAAGGATCAAAGAAGAAGAAAGATTGAATGGCTCTGAAACATGAAGAACAGAAAAAAACTACGAATAAGTTACACACTTTTATAAACGGCTGCTTGCATTGGGCTTAAGTGTTGATATTGTACAGGAAGCTCACCAACGTGCAAATGATGACAACAATGAGACAAACTATAGTGTTAGTATTTAATCGCAGACAAACACATGCATGGCCGAAAACAACTATTCCACACAACAACGACAAAATCATATAACGTCCTTCGCTACTCCAGGTCAGTAAAAAGAAGACAGGACTCTATATTTAGTTCTAGCCAAGCCCCTATGGCCAGCACATTTTGAATCATGAGCATGTCGTAAAATGAAAGGTCTAACCTTAGTTAACACCATATTTTGTTTGCGCACTGATGAAGAATCTCTAAAATTGCGAATTAAAATATGATTTTTCAATGTATACCATTGTCGTGAATTGTCTATCAAATTCACATCATCTGATTTGACCAAGTGAAAAAGTTTTTTCAAGGAATTATTATTCGTTTGCATGTCACTAAAAAATCTTTACTGATAATTGGATGTACATCCCCATCGACATTCAACCCAATTCTTATTGGATCTGGGCATGAGCCTGTGCCCTTGTAATCACCGCGTTGGCTGGCAGCAAATGCTGACGTTCTCATTCTACTATCTCGTCAGCCGAGCAATCCTTTATATCATGGACATTGCCCAGGATCAAATCAGCCACTGGCTGCTAGAGGAGACATACTTTAATGTTACCCGAGAAGAATGGAGTGTTCAAGTACACCTCGGCCATGGGATAGTGCTCTACCGTGTCTCCAAACGTGGCACATTTAACCTCATCCCCTGTGTAACATGAAGGGTTTACAAGAGATTTTCGTATTCCTACAGTAGTGCAACCTGTGCCTCGTAAGACTGAAACGAGTTTGTTGTTCATCAAACCTCTGTGGAAATTAAGTGACATTTCACCATCGTGTGAAGCGAATGCAGGCAGAGGATGACCACACAACAGTCTGGATACCACATCTTGCTGAAATAGAGTGCTGCATTCAAAATACTGTGAGGCGTTAGACAAATCGACAGAAGAAGCATTTCCATGATTGGTATTGTCATTATTTTGAGATATCATGTCTGTATTGCTATTCTGAGCTGAATTAGAATTAGAGTATGTGCGTTCTACACTACGAGAACTATATGAATTATTGTTCCTCCGGTAATTGTTGCCAATACCTCTTCCATCATTTGGGGTATTTAAGTGATTAAGAGAGGCAAATTGGTTGCCTTCTGAATAATAAGATCTGTCGCCTCTATTGCTGTAGGAATTGTCAGATCTGCGCCACCCTCTGTTCGATCGATTGTAGTTTTGTTGTGGTCCAGCATACCAAAGTCCAAAGTTCCTTTGATCAGGAGGTGATCGATTACCAAAATTGTATCGTCCCATAAAATATCCAAAGTTCCTATCATTGTTGCGACAAAGTTCCTATCCACATTTTGAGATCTATATCTGGGGTTATTCATATGCCAACACTAATTTCTTGAAGAGTAGTCGATAGCCATTTTTATCAAGTTGATATTTCTTTAAAAGCAATGCTTTGACAGAATAATAATTATTCCTGTTTTCCTCATACATGGTACATACTTCTATTAAGGCTTCTCTGGTTAATAGTGACATCAAACGACTGCACAATGAAGACGTTTCTAATTTGTGTTCATGGCACACATATTCAAAGCTGTTCAAAAAGCAAGAAATATCATCAATATTTTGTTTGAAATTTGGCAAATGCAATTTAAATGAACCAGTAAGTTCTTTTCTTGAAGAACCGTCAGCATCATGATTATTTTGTCTATTGTCACTTTTTAATCTCAGTTTCTCCAACTCAATGGTGGCCATTTTTTCAGCATGTTCTAATTTCTTTTCTTCCAGACCCATCTCATCCTGCCTTCTCTATTCTGCAAGGGCTAATCTTTCCTTATCTTGCCTTTTCTCTTCTCTCTCTATTTCGTCTCCTCTCCTTTTCTCTTCCCTGGCTCGTGCTCCCTCTTCTGTAGCACTTTCCTCTAACCTCTTCTTCTCTTCTCTTGCCAATTTTTCCATGGCAAATTCTTTAAGGGATTGTCCTTGCATCCCAAACTCCTTACCTTGCTGGATAAAATATTCCAGAGTAGACATGTCGTATGGTTACATATGAATTACTTAGTCTAAGTTTTAATGTGGGTACTGCTGAGCCATACGCAGCCCTAATGCAAATTCTCCCAAATGCCAAAATTAATCGAATATAAATATCATTAATTCAATTTTAAACAATGTGGAGCAGATGATACGAACTAGATGGAAGGGACAGTAAAATAAGCAAAATAGAAGAATGATATATAAAATAACACTGGTATACACACATTGTGGTGCCTTAAATTTTATAGCTGTTCTTGGGTAATTTTGGGTTGCTGATTCCAAAAATGTAATTAGATTTTTTCTATCAGCTCTAGTTTTTGAGATAACTAAGAATGACCACATTAGTAGGGCAATTGTTATGTATAATCCTAGAGTTAGGTGCTATCAGTGGCATTTTGACTTTAGTCTGCATTCATATTATATGTAATTACTGTGCATATATTACCAAAAATGTAATAAAACTTTATCACTAGCACTTGTTTAGTCAACACGCAAAAAGGGTCTTTTCGAGGACTTCCTTGAATGTGATATGCCCGGACAGTCCCGCTTAAGGGTCCAACAGTAATCTGCCATCATGTGGGCATCCAAAAGTCCCTGGTATCTCTCTTCCATTGTTTTTATATCTTGGTGAAATCTTTCACCTTGCTCCTCACTAAAGTCGCCAAGATTCTCCGGAAATAAATGTAAATGGTTATGGAGGTAGTGCAATTTTATGATCATGTTGCATCCAAGTTTACAAAAACTCGACAGCATGTTTCCAACTAATTCAGAATAATTGTCTGCTTTAAAGTTACCCAGAAAGTTTTGCACAACTAAAACAAATGATGACCAGGCTGTGGACTCTGTTTTGTTCATGGAATCAATTCAATTTGGATCGTTTATTAACTTTCTAATTTGAGGTCCATCAAAAATTCCAGCTTTAAGTTTGTCTATGCTCAATTCTGGAAACTTTCTGCATAAGTAATTAAAACAAGTACCATCTTTGCTCAGTGCCTTAACAAATTGCTTCATCAAGATAAGCTTTATATGTAATGGTGGCAGTAGAACTCTTTTTCGATTAATGAGAGGCTTATTGACAATATTGTTTTCTCCAACTTTAAATTCATCCCTCAACGGCCACTGTTTCTTTGTCCAGTGCATATCTTTTGCCCTGCTATCCCACAAACATATAAAGCATGGATATTTGGTGAATCCCATTTGCTGGCCAAGCAAGAAGTTCATCATTTTAAGATCTGCACAAACTATCTAGTTATGTTCTAAATACTTCAATTTTTCCAGAACTGTGCTTATTGTAGCATACTCCTCCTTCATTGTAGTAGAATGAGCAATTGGAATTGAGCCATATTTGTTACCATTGTCTAAGAGAACACCCTTCCAACTTCTTTTAGAGCTGTCAATGAAAAGTCGCCACTCATCGGGTGTATAACTTACACCCATTTTGTTAACAAGACCTCCTACATTAGTACAAAACAAAAAGTTGTTTTCTTTACAAAAGAATGAAATAAAACCTTGCTCTCTGCTGCCATAAAATGTAACCTTTGTTTCAGCAGTCAGTAATTTTTTTTTCTTTCAATCTTGAAGGCAAAAGTTCTGAAGATTCCATGGAGAGATATAGGTCTCGGATTAGATCATTTAGTTCAAGCTGGTCGAAGCGTTGAGCATCTGAAAAATCATCTTCGAAATCACTATCACTGTCACTTGTCGTTCCACATGCCTCTGCTGTCTCATCTTCTAGCAGAGAATCCGAAATCTGACTGAAAGTTGGAATTGGTATGTCATCTCCGTGTGGAACAGGTCGCCTAGCAGAAACTAAATATGGATATTTCCACTTTTTGTGATTTTTTCCATTAATTCCCTTAATATTCACAACATAGAAATAACAGTCATCATGGTGGTTCTTGGGCTCTCTCCAAACTATTGGAATTCCAAATTTTAAACATTTTCTTTTCCCACAAGTTCACTGTCGCAGGTGCTCAACACATGTTTTGCAAACAATATGAGGAGCCCAAGACTTGTCCTGGTCACCTAGTTTTACTTTAAAGTAAGCAAAGTATGCCTTTTTCACAAAACTTTCTTTCTATCCTCTTCATGATAATCCGCCAGAGGATTTTGCTGGCATGACTTATTAAAGCAATGGTGCGATAGCTGGTACACAGTTTTAAATTGCCTTTCTTTGGGAGAGGGATACACACACACACATACATATATATATATATATATATATATATATATATATATATATATATATATATATATATATATATCACCCGTGTGTTGCCGGGGCCCGAAAGGGGAGCAAAGAATAGTAACACTGCACCCTACCACGCATGTCGTAAAAAGCGACTAAGGAGGGTTGGGCATGGGGCTGTTTACCCCATCCCGTAAAAACTTCGCACAGTGGGCTGATCACCTGCTTGCCAACCAATCTGATTACGGAAACAGCGATAGATTGTTTGGTCTGTTTCTGTTCCACAAAGACGCCACTAGGCGTGGTGGAAACAGCGATAGATTGATCAATTTGTTGTTGCCCTAAGACGCCACTAGGCGTACTGGCCACATACTGCTTTGCCGGTTGGTGGCTAAGGATGGAAGAAGAAGAAGATATAACTAAAATTTATAAAAGTCCGCAACATATATATATATATGTTGCGGACTTTTATAAATATTATAATTTTAGTTCTTTCTTAAGTTTATGTTGTATCTGTTCAACTTCACCGCAACCGTGGGTTTATTATTATTTTTCACGTATTAGTGTGATCGAGTGTTAATAATACTTTCTTGTGTATTCTTCTTCTTCTTCTTCGTTTGTCTTGAAAAGGACGGTGGTTGCGTTGTGTCTGTTTACGCCTAAGCTGTGATATCTGCACCTTTCGGTCGACACATCCGACTTCTGCACGGCATTTTTTAGGACCGGGTTTGCCTTCCCATTTCGATCCACACTCGCTCAGCCAGACTGCACAGCTGCAGACTGTTTCCAGGACCACCACATGGAGGTGGAGTGCGGTCTTGACCAGCTCTGGTTCGCTGGTCCTGACGCAGGCAGTCAAGCTATGTGTCGTGGAATATTCTAATCCACATAGATAAATTATCAGGTAAATATAAAGCCTAACAAATACATTTAATAAAGAAAAGAGCAATGGTAAAAGAACAGTGCTGTCACAATGACTGTACTCGAAATCCCCTTGTTTTCTACTTCGTCGGCAAATTGTAACGCTTTCACGTTGATAGTAAAAGCCTACTGTGTCGCTGCACGTTTTCTTCAATGAAACGTGTACTGTATTTCTTGGAAAAACCTTGAGATACGCAAGCTGATCAATGACCTAGATTTAATATTTCATTCATCCCATACACGGCGTAACTAAAAGACAGATAAAGCAGGAGAGAGAGAGGGACGAATGAAGGCAGGAAGCATGCAACACTACACGCGTCGCGCGATACACAATTGCTGCCATCACGCGTGTAAGGCCACATGCACTAACTTTTTTTCAGACGGACAGTGATAAAAACACTAACCTTCCCAGAGTTAGGTTTTAAAAAACCTGGAAAACGCTTATTAGGAAAGATGACATTAGATGGGTTTACGTTTGAAAACATGACAGTACCCAGACACCACATGGGGATGGAAGTGAACAGGAGGTGGTAGAAAATGCACATTTTGAACGCAGCCACCTAGCTCCCTTAGATTGAGATATTTGGATTCCTTAGGGCTTGCTGACACAGAATATGTTAAGTGTTACGCAAATAGTCCAGGAATTAATAAATTATAACCAAAATAAAATAGTGGGGATGCCTGACAGCATGAAATCATTTCTGCTCATAAAATTTTTTTATAACGTGTTTGAAAAAACATTACGTTACAGAAATAGCCTACCATGTTAACTCCTATTTGATTGGAGCGCCACAAATGTAAGACTAAACACGATTGGTCAGGCTATAAATACTATCTTGTGTTGTCAGGGGAAACGTGAAAAGGAGTATTTTTTTTTTTGAAAAGATGTGTAGACATGGTTTCATTGGTTAGAGCTGCGAATATACTAAATTCAGAGCGTCTGTTCATTGCCACATCTTGTAATAAACCTACTAAGAAGCAGTGCGTTGAGCACCAGTGTATATTTTTTATAAAATAAAGCCTGGGACATCGGCAGATCGGAGTTGTGCTATATTCATTGCCAGTCAACGAAACTGTTTATTATTTCCATAAATTGTGGTAAGCTTGAAATATTCAATATCTTTTAATGAAAATTGAATGTAAATTGATAATTTATGTCTGTATATATGTGTAGTTCAGTAGCGAACATGATGTAAAGCTTATAGAGCTCCAGCCTGAACAGAAGGTGTCGGAGGAAAGTAAAACTGCATGGAATGGCCAAACAGTACACTGACACCTAGATTATTGACTAGAAAGAAATAATGCTGGAATTGCAGAGGCGTAGTAACCATTAGGGAGGGAAATACTGGTATAAAGTATTTCAGATGAAGCTGACAGTTGGCCTAACGCCCTGAACTCAATGTTTGTGATGTATTGTGCTCAGTGTAGAACTAGAGTATAAATTAGTTATGAAGTAGGAGGTACAACCTTCTTGTTTCAGGGACCGTGGTCTTAAAGTTATTGAGCAGCACCTGGTCAGAGCTTTGCTGAAGCCAGAGGTGGACAGCATACTCCTTGGTCCATATAGCAACCAGTGGGGTGGCTCCAGACTCATTAAAGTAATCGAGCAGAGGAGTCTTTTACTGCAGTCATCACGAAAGATAAGAGAGTGTGGCCATGGAGCTCAACATTATGTACCCCCATCTTAAAATGACACTGTAAAATAAAATTAAGAGGGGAATTTAATTGTTTTAATGCCAGGAACTGAGAACATCTCCAATACTAGTTCCAACAAAGACAAACTATTGAAGTCATGATGACAAATACCAACAGAGCTTGAACAAAACAAAACCAGTATTACCTCAGATTACTACTACACAACTGACACACATAGGATACTATTAATAATATATGTCACTACAAGATTCATATTGATAAATTCTGTACATATAACTTGTAATTAAAATTGATTGTGATTCCTGGTTCCCTTTGTATTTGAATCAGGACACATATACATTCATGACAGCACTGAATACATATTGTTATTTGAAAAGTTATCAGTGACTCCTTTAAGATATCCTCGTAGAGTGTTTTATGTATGTGAGTGTCACAGTGTTGTCAAGTGTGGTGGAATAAATTAAATTGTTTATCTGTCTGTTGTTGTTATGACTTACACTTCATCATACACATACCCTAGACATATAACGTAGTCATCACACTATTCCAGAATAATTCTGACTGAGGTATACATATGTGGCAGCAAGTAAGGTTATCTATAATACACTACTCTTATTAGATATAGATACCTTCACAGCTGATCTCAGTCAGTACACTAAGTCCCCTATAAATATTTATAACATCCCACTTCACCACATATATTGGGGTCTCGCTCTCGGGATTTTGAATCTTTCCCTATTACAAATATTGGGGGTAATTCACTTCAGGGAATAATAAGAATTAAAAGGTATCCTTGGGTGAAAATAAATAAGGTTGAGCTCACAGTGCCTGTGTTGTCCTAAGTTAGTTAGTCATAGATAAAATTGTTTAGTTACATATTTTAGACATTTATCTGTTAGACAATGGCCGACCTGGCAAAATTTCGATCTGCTGCTGTACAGACTGCGAAAGAGTTAGGAATGGACGGGCAAATTATGATTTCTTATGTCACTGCGGAATGTGACAAATATATTGAACGGGAAGAAAGAAGATTAGAAAAAGAGGCCGAAAGAAAATTAGAGGCTGAAAAGGAAATTAAGAGGTTGCAGATTGAGGCTGAGGCTAAGAGGTTGCAGATTGAGGCTGACAAAGAGGCTAAAGCATTGGAAGCCGAGGAAAGAAGACAGGCTGCAGAAAGAGAAGAGAAGAAATTAGCTGCAGAAAGAGAAGAGAAGAGATTAGCTGCAGAAAGGGAAGCAGAAAAGGAGGAGAAGAGATTACAAAGGGAACATGAGTTAAGACTAAGGGAGTTTGAGTTTCAAGGCCATGCTCCTGAAAATGGTGCCAGTCCCTTTGCCTCTGATGCCACTGCTAGCCAAGGAGCCTCAACCTCAGCTTTGAATTTTCATTTAGATCATTTTGTTGAGAAAGACGATGATATAGAGAGCTATCTAAATAGGTATGAACTATTAGCTACCACATATGGGTTAGAGAGAGAAAGGTGGAGCTTAAAGTTATCTCAGGGACTTCGTGGGGCAGCTTATGAAGTTTTTGCAAAAATGAGCAGAGGTGATCAGGAAAATTATGACATGCTAAAGCAGGCTCTTTTGTTAAGATATGAAAAGAATGCAGAATTTTATAGGAAAAAATTTAGGAATGCTAAACTACTGTCAGGTGAGACCTATCACCAGTTCTCTGCACGAATAGAGACATACTTGGAGAAATGGACTTCTCTGGGGAAAACCCAAGATCTTAAGGAAATGGTCCTTATAGAGCAATTAAGAGAGTCCATGGCTCCAGACCTGAGAAAGTTTCTCATGGAACAAGGTGCAGAGAGGCTGGGTGAGTTGCTAAATGTTGCTGAAAGGTATCAAGCAGCTCAAGCAGAGGTAACAGGTAATAAAAAGAAACAAGTGGATAACTTTAGGGCACCACAGAACTTTAATAAATTTGATCCTAGGGATCAAAACAAAGGTAAGCACCAGTTTGATAGGCCACGGTATGAAAATAAAAATAAATTCCCACAATTCGATGAAAGGAAATATGATGAAAGAAAATCTTTCAACCAAGGAAAAAGGTGGTGTAAAAATTGTAAGATGGACAATCATGACACTGACCGTTGCAGAAGGAAACCTGTGTATATGGCAACCCTTCAGGTCAGGTCGACCTCAAGACAGGAGGAGGATATTATGTTGGATACCACTCCAGAAGAGATGAGGAAGGCACAGGCTGGGGATAAAACACTCAAGCCTTGTTTCAGAAAATTGTCAACTTGTCATACAACTCCAGGCAAGGGAGATTTTTACATGAAAAACAAGTTGATGTATAGGAAGACTGGAGCTAGATCCAAAGGTCAGGGACAGCTGGTACTTCCTAAAAGATATAGGGCAGACTTAATAAGGAGCCTACATGTGAAACCAGATGGGGACCATGAGAAGATAGGTACCATCATTCAAAAGGTGGCTCACAATTATTATTGGCCCAAAGCAAGATGGGACATTGAGAATTTTGTAGAAAGGTGTAGCATAGCACATGAGGGAACACCCACAAGTGGAAACATTGATCAGGACCTGGACACGCCACGGGGCAAAAGTAGGCCTGAAAATAAAAAGAGAAATAAATTTGATAAAGTGGACCAAATGGAATGGGAAGCCCCTTTTCCCGGACAAGCTTCACTTAACTGTTTTACAATGGCCACTATGCGGAGAGTGCAAAAAGATGTCTTACCCCAGGATAAGCCGAAAATCCCTCAATCGGACTTAAACAAACTGGAGGAAGAAGATGTAGAGAGGAAATCTCTCATCAAGAATTTTAAGTGGGGAGAAAGCCCCAAAAGAAAAATTGGTAGCGGTCGTTTTGTGAATGATAATTCTGGGAAGAAAATCATCACTATAGAGCTTCGAGTGGAAGAGACCATACCGGTGCATGGACAAATAGGTCCACAAAATTAAAGGTCCATATGTAGCTTTGTTAAGAACGTGGACTGATGAAAAGGCAGAGGAAAACATTACATCTTCATACCAATATGTGAATGAGCTGACCACTCGTTTAAAAACTGGCTGGAAACTTGCCAATGAAAATTTGAAACAAGCCAGGAAGAAACATGCTGCCTATTATAACAGGAAGGCGAAAGACAGAGATTTGGCTGTGGGAGAGAAGGTACTGCTTCTTCTCCCCGGGAGTCAGAATAAGTTACAGATTGGATGGCAAGGTCCATATACAGTTTTAGAGAAGGTGTCTAGAACAAATTATAAGATAGATAAGAAGGGGAAAGAAAAAATCTATCATGTGAATCTCCTGAAGAAATATTTGGAAAGAGAACATCAGGAAGAGACACACTTGTTGACCTTGTCCATCGCCATGGAGATGAAAAAGGAACCACTTTCATCATTTGAATATCCATTACACCCCTGTGAGACAGCAGCACAGGTGAAAATCAGTACACATTTAACGAAAACTCAGAAAGAGAGAGTGCAACAGGTTCTAAATAATCATGCAGAGGTGTTAACAGACCGACCAGGGCATACAAACCTATTGGAATATGATATGAAACTGATAGACCCCACACCTGTCTGTATGAAACCATATTCGATTCCGTTTGCTAAAGAGAAAGCTTTGAAGGAAGAGATAGACTATCTGTTGAAGGAAGGAATTATTTCGCACAGTGAATCTTCGTATAGTTCCGGTGTTGTACTCTTAAGGAAGCCCTCTGGAGAACATAGACTCTGTATAGATTACAGGAGACTGAATGCTATTACAGAAGGACAGGTGGATCCATTGCCGGATACAAATCAGCTGTTTGCCAGACTAAATAAAGCTAAATATTTCTCAAAAGTGGATCTGAGTAAAGGATACTATCAGATTCCAGTAAAGCCTGAGGTTAGACCATACCTAGCTTTTAGTACCTCAGAAGGACACTATGAGTTTAATAGATTGCCATTTGGATTGAAGAATGCGCCTAGTGTCTTCTCTAGAATGATGAGAAAATTATTGGACCCTCTGAATAATCCATATATAACAAATTTCATGGATGATATCCTTATAGCAACAGAAACATTTGAGGAACACATTGACTCTCTGAATATGCTGTTTAATCGACTTAGGGAAGCAAATTTAACAGCCCGACCAACCAAATGTTGCGTTGGATGTAAAGAATTGGAATTTTTGGGACACACAGTTTATCAGGGAAACATGACCCCTGACCCAAAGAATTTAGAGAAACTAAAGAAAGCCCCGAGACCACAAACCAAGAAGGACGTGAGATCCTTTGTCTCATTATGTGGTTTCTACCAGAAGTATATCAAAAACTTTAATTCCATATGTGCACCGTTAACTGATTTGACACGAAAAGGACATCCAGATCGCATTACATGGACACCACAATGTGAAAGGGCTTACCAGGAATTGAAGGAAAAGCTCACAAGCAAACCTATTTTGAAATTACCTGACTTAAGTCAAGAATTCATTGTAAGAACGGATGCCAGTAATATTGGGTTAGGTGCAACTCTACTACAGAAATCAGATGCATTGGATGGGGAATTAAGCCCAGTGGCATATGCTAGCAGAAAGTTGAATAAAGCTGAAATCAACTACTCAACTAGCGAAAAAGAATGTCTTGCAGTAATATGGGCAATAAAGAAATTCAATATTTATCTGTATGAGAAGGCATTTAAGTTGCAAACGGATCACAAACCTTTATCGTTTCTAGCACAGGCTAGGCATGAGAACTCTAGGTTACTCCGATGGTCCTTACTTTTGGCTCCATATAATTTTAGCATTGAGTATATATCTGGAAAAACAAATTTGGGAGCGGATTTTTTAAGCCGCCATCCGTGTGATGAGAATCACCCTAAACCCCAGAAATAATAATAAATTTCTCTATGTGTATATAGAATAAAGGACTGACATATAATGTCTGTTTTAAGAGGGGAGATGTCGTGGAATATTCTAATCCACATAGATAAATTATCAGGTAAATATAAAGCCTAACAAATACATTTAATAAAGAAAAGAGCAATATTAAAAGAACAGTGCTGTCACAATGACTGTACTCGAAATCCCCTTGTTTTCTACTTCGTCGGCAAATTGTAACGCTTTCACGTTGATAGTAAAAGCCTACTGTGTCGCTGCACGTTTTCTTCAATGAAACGTGTACTGTATTTCTTGGAAAAACCTTGAGATACGCAAGCTGATCAATGACCTAGATTTAATATTTCATTCATCCCATACACGGCGTAACTAAAAGACAGATAAAGCAGGAGAGAGAGAGGGACGAATGAAGGCAGGAAGCATGCAACACTACACGCGTCGCGCGATACACAATTGCTGCCATCACGCGTGTAAGGCCACATGCACTAACTTTTTTTCAGACGGACAGTGATAAAAACACTAACCTTCCCAGAGTTAGGTTTTAAAAAACCTGGAAAACGCTTATTAGGAAAGATGACATTAGATGGGTTTACGTTTGAAAACATGACAGTACCCAGACACCACATGGGGATGGAAGTGAACAGGAGGTGGTAGAAAATGCACATTTTGAACGCAGCCACCTAGCTCCCTTAGATTGAGATATTTGGATTCCTTAGGGCTTGCTGACACAGAATATGTTAAGTGTTACGCAAATAGTCCAGGAATTAATAAATTATAACCAAAATAAAATAGTGGGGATGCCTGACAGCATGAAATCATTTCTGCTCATAAAATTTTTTTATAACGTGTTTGAAAAAACATTACGTTACAGAAATAGCCTACCATGTTAACTCCTATTTGATTGGAGCGCCATAAATGTAAGACTAAACACGATTGGTCAGGCTATAAATACTCTCTTGTGTTGTCAGGGGAAACGTGAAAAGGAGTATTTTTTTTTTGAAAAGATGTGTAGACATGGTTTCATTGGTTAGAGCTGCGAATATACTAAATTCAGAGCGTCTGTTCATTGCCACATCTTGTAATAAACCTACTAAGAAGCAGTGCGTTGAGCACCAGTGTATATTTTTATAAAATAAAGCCTGGGACATCGGCAGATCGGAGTTGTGCTATATTCATTGCCAGTCAACGAAACTGTTTATTATTTCCATAAATTGTGGTAAGCTTGAAATATTCAATATCTTTTAATGAAAATTGAATGTAAATTGATAATTTATGTCTGTATATATGTGTAGTTCAGTAGCGAACATGATGTAAAGCTTATAGAGCTCCAGCCTGAACAGAAGGTGTCGGAGGAAAGTAAAACTGCATGGAATGGCCAAACAGTACACTGACACCTAGATTATTGACTAGAAAGAAATAATGCTGGAATTGCAGAGGCGTAGTAACCATTAGGGAGGGAAATACTGGTATAAAGTATTTCAGATGAAGCTGACAGTTGGCCTAACGCTCTGAACTCAATGTTTGTGATGTATTGTGCTCAGTGTAGAACTAGAGCATAAATTAGTTATGAAGTAGGAGGTACAACCTTCTTGTTTCAGGGACCGTGGTCTTAAAGTTATTGAGCAGCACCTGGTCAGAGCTTTGCTGAAGCCAGAGGTGGACAGCATACTCCTTGGTCCATATAGCAACCAGTGGGGTGGCTCCAGACTCATTAAAGTAATCGAGCAGAGGAGTCTTTTACTGCAGTCATCACGAAAGATAAGAGAGTGTGGCCATGGAGCTCAACATTATGTACCCCCATCTTAAAATGACACTGTAAAATAAAATTAAGAGGGGAATTTAATTGTTTTAATGCCAGGAACTGAGAACATCTCCAATACTAGTTCCAACAAAGACAAACTATTGAAGTCATGATGACAAATACCAACAGAGCTTGAACAAAACAAAACCAGTATTACCTCAGATTACTACTACACAACTGACACACATAGGATACTATTAATAATATATGTCACTACAAGATTCATATTGATAAATTCTGTACATATAACTTGTAATTAAAATTGATTGTGATTCCTGGTTCCCTTTGTATTTGAATCAGGACACATATACATTCATGACAGCACTGAATACATATTGTTATTTGAAAAGTTATCAGTGACTCCTTTAAGATATCCTCGTAGAGTGTTTTATGTATGTGAGTGTCACAGTGTTGTCAAGTGTGGTGGAATAAATTAAATTGTTTATCTGTCTGTTGTTGTTATGACTTACACTTCATCATACACATACCCTAGACATATAACGTAGTCATCACACTATTCCAGAATAATTCTGACTGAGGTATACATATGTGGCAGCAAGTAAGGTTATCTATAATACACTACTCTTATTAGATATAGATACCTTCACAGCTGATCTCAGTCAGTACACTAAGTCCCCTATAACTATTTATAACATCCCACTTCACCACACTATGAGTCGCTGACTGCGGTCTCTATTGCTGCGTCTTGAGGTCCCATTATGTATTCAATTATTGTAACATTCTTTAGTTCATCTTGGCATTCATACTGATGTGTTAAATTGTTATACTTGATCAATAGTTGGAACAGTAATGCATTGACTGTTAACTCACCAAACTGTAAATTCCATGAAGATAATTTCATAAAAACTTGTTAATCGAACAAAGTACTGTGGTACGACTCAATCATTTTATTAATCCGTAGAACACATCACAGTATGGAATATATATGTATATAATATAATATAAGTAAGTAATATACACATATATATATATATATACCTGTATGATGGAGATGTTCTTTGGATGTGCTACAATACGTATGGTGATAAGCCTGCTATTTACTGGGGTGCAGCTGGTGACAGAGTTCAATCTATCTTTATGTACAATAAAACCTACTCCATGCTGATGTTTGGACTCATCTCCACTA
Organism: Oreohelix idahoensis; assembly: GCA_024509875.1. NCBI lineage: Eukaryota > Metazoa > Mollusca > Gastropoda > Stylommatophora > Oreohelicidae > Oreohelix > Oreohelix idahoensis. The sequence continues at coordinate 376,472 of JAMPIV010004043.1, forward strand.
AACCAAATTTTGTGACCATCATCCGTTATTGATTCACCTGATCCTGTCCATCTGACTTCTGCTAGGCCCAGGATGTCCCACGAGTATCTAACAAGTTCATGTGTTAGTTCTCTGACTTTTCCACACGCATATAACGTGCGTACATTCCAAGTTCCAACAACACAACTTTCTCTAGGAAGTTTCAAAACAGGTGTTTGTACCCCATTCGCTGACTTAACACTCTCAAGGGGCAATGAGGGCGTGGTCGTTGTTAATCCAGGCCTCGGCCGATCCGGCATATTATTACTGAGTTGACTTTCCATCATAGAATTTCAGTGGGCAAGAGGTTTGCTTGGCAGTGCCCATCTCCTCTCCATGTATCCTTGCAGGTACATACACAAATGTACCTAGAGCAATCTGGTTTTAAGGCGTCAGACACTCGCCCATCGCCCCTTCTCCTGTTAGTATTAAACGGTGCCGCCACGAGAAGGCCAGGAGCTGGACTTTTGTTGTCAGAGGCTATGTGTTACGCACGCCTTAGGAGCATTTGGTCAGATATTGAGAGCTCGTCCTCAATTCCACTCCTGGCTGTGACAACAATTGGCACCAACTTTGAGGCAACTGTTGGTGGAAAATTTGCAGCTCTCGACTTTCTTGAGGATGATATCAACTCAATCACAGAGAACATGAAAGACGTGCTCATTGAATCAGCAACAGAAATACTTGGTAAAAGAAAGATAATAAACAAACCATGGGTTACAGATGACATTCTGAAGTTATGTGATACACTGCGGGAAATTAAAAAGATTAAGAAAGAGGTTCCTGAAGCAGCATGGCAATACAGTATGGTGAATAAAAATATTAGAAAGAAAATGAAACAGGCCAAAGAAAAATGGGTAGCTAATCAATGTGAGTCCAATAATACGGGGCTAATAAAAGGTAACAGCAAGGCAGTTTTTGACACATTAAGAAGACTATCAAAACCCCAACAGTCCAGGGTAACTGTCATAGAAGATAGCAATGGGGCTCTGCTCAATGAAAAAACAGCTGTAATGAGAAGGTGGACAGAATATTGTAAAGAATTATATAACTGTAAACTCGACACTGACTATAGCATATTAAACAACATTAAGTGTGAAAACAGGGAACTCGGAAATACAGCAATATTACGGGAAGAAGTGGAAGAGGCTATATGTTCGATGAAAGGAGGGAAGTCACCGGGTGTGGATAATATCCCAGCAGAGCTCTTGAAATATGGAGGATCAGATATAGTAAAAATCATGACAACAATTTGCCAGAAGATATGTAGTACTAAAAAATGGCCAAAAGAGTGGGCGCAGTCATTAGTAATACCGCTTCCAAAGAAAGGAAATCTAAAAATATGCAAGAATTACAGAACCATTAGCCTTATTAATCATCCAAATAAAGTGATGTTAAGGATACTTTTAAACAGAAAAAAACAGAAATCAGAAGAAATCTTGTCCGAGGAACAGGCTGGCTTTAGACTGTCGTAAATTTGGATAGGTATTTAAGATAGATTTGGTCCCGTCTGAATAGAACTGAAAAGGTGGTAACTCAGTGAGAAATAAGGTATAAGAAATAGATTTTACGAGTGAATAGTTTAAGGGTAGAATCTGTCACTGGATTGAGAAGATACTCTAGTCCAGCCTATCTTTACGACTGTAATTTGTTGTCAGACAATCCTACTCTCCGTACATAAAACATATACCTTTAACCACTCACACACACACACACACAATTAAGTGACGACAAGACACACAAACGTGAAAACTAAAGTAAATGGAGTATGGATATGGGCTGAGCTGACCAACACAAGTAATTAAGTTTTATTAAGTTTATTATCATATAAACTACTCACAACATCAAACATATATATCTATATCAATGAAATCATAGGTTACAAAATTTGGAAAATAACCCCATAAGTGTTATCCCCTCTGTTGAGAAGAAAAATCCCGCAAGAAGTTAATAACCCCAAAAGGTCAAAAGATTAACGCTAGGGTATAGAAATAGACGATAAAGTAAAGAACAGAGTTCCTAATTAATCTATCCTGTAAAATAACAGTATTAGCGAACAAAAAAAGAAGTGGGTACAATGATTATACAAATAGAAATATTCACTCCTCTTATTCATACTCTGTCAATCTGTGGCCACATTCAATCTCGCTTACCTACTAGTTGTTTACCAACATCTTGAACATATCATCATGGTATATGTAACAAATCCAGTGTGGTGTTTCGCTGAAGTGAGCCCCAGTTCCTCCACGAATAATTAATCCTCCTAATGGGGAAAGCTTACTTTGGTGGTGATTATTGGATATGGAAATGTCACGTCAGATAGTTCAGTTAGCGAAATAATTACCAAGATCTAGTGTTCACAGTGGACAGTAGTTAGTACTTCCAATAGTTTAAGGAAATGTCTGGTAGGTAAATCTTTCTGGATAAATCCACTTGACAACACAATGGTCAGTAGTCGGGAACAATGTTATGTTTAGATATTTCGCCACAGCGGGCTGATATAATTGAATGGAAAAATATGGATATTTGGTGTCTCCAGTTATAATTAATTCTTATTGTCTATACGTTTGGACTCTCTCTCTCTGGATGACGCAAGAGGACCGCACAGGTCAACATCGAAGACCCGATAAAGACTAAGAATTGTTACTAGTTGTATTTAGACTTAGACCGCTGGCAGGCTGGTTTGTGATCAGTACTAGATTTAGGAGAAAACAAAACATTTAATCACAATATCAATATCCTATCCTGTCACGCGTACGGTAAGATCTCTTATCCATTCCGTCATTTAATTAAATTAAAAGCACGCAGGTCTTAGCTTATCTTAACTCGCTTCGCTCACCTGTTACGGGTTGGGTTTTTAGGTATGCGCCTTTTCCCCTTCCCGCCCCGGTAAACTCTCAGCGCACAATATCAGGGATAATTTAGTTATGACTACTTTACAAAAATCGCTTGTCATTACTAGCTATTTGTTTCGCCACATGATATTTCATTAGTCACTTACACAATTACACGTAATGAATTAGAAGTAAATTTGTATTCCGTCAATAGTCAGTCTCCTAGTGTATTTATCAGTCAATTAAAACATCTCTTTCTGGGTGATAGCGATTAGTTACATTTACATTACAGCTGGCAAAATTAGCTATATGTTATTTAATACGCTAGTCAATTAACACACAGAAAACCCCAGTGAATTATAATGAAGAACTTAACACATTAAATCACTTAACTGCTAATATATATAACCGCAAATCAGAAAAATGAAACAATCTCCACGGAATCTAAATAATCCACTTTTTACAATGGCTCTAGAATGGCAAGCTAGATGTTTCCAAAAATTCTGTAGCGACTAGATAACTGACTTTGGGTGGACGGAGTATATATACGGAAAAGCTGCTATTTCACTAACTGGTGCAAGAAATCGCGCCTTCGGTCATATCAGGAAAATCAACGCGTTCTACTCCCGAGATAAAGATTTTCTGCTCTCCGCTGCCGACCAGGAACATAGACGTCGCTCAGCGAACGGACCGTCTTTGATCTTGTCTCTCTGCTATAGATCAGAGATTACCTCCCCTGGGATCACGGACAACGAATGTGGTCGGTAAATCTTATTATCTCCCATTTCCTTGGCTTTAAGTCCCCTGAAATGCTGGACATCACATCGTTTGCGGCAAAACTCCTGCCCACCCATCTCTACCAAAGAACCCAATTTTCTATCCGGGCTCTCCTGTCTGTCAACAATGCTAATTGCCGAATCAGCTCGCGTGATAATTTATGATAAGCAAATTATGCTTTCGCTGGCTGTTATCTTAACCTGTACGAACCTAGGTAAACGCTTGTCAGCCTGTAAACAGAAGAAATAGGCGTGGCTTCAAAGATGCGTCTACAGTCAGTGAATTTCGTCAGCGAATTGTATGTTTTTGCGAAGCAAAAATTATAACCTAAGATGGGGAAGCAAGGTGGACGGGTCATGTCCACTATTTACATACATATGTGACATAGACCAAAAAGAAGTACATCAGAACAAATCTTCAATATTAGGTTACTGATCGAAAAACGTCTCCAGCATCAACGCGATTTATACCATAACTTCATCGATTTCACAAAAGCCTTCGATAGAGTCTGGCTTGAAGGCCTATGGCAAATAATGAGAAAATTCAATTTTGATACCAACATCATAGTTATCATTGAAGCACTATACAAGTAAGTTCTTCACGAAGGACAGCTTACAGAACCGTTTGGGATAAGAACAGGAGTGCGACAGGGATGCCTCTTGTCTCCATTTCTTTTCTTGCTGGCAATAGATTGGGTTATGAGATCATCGACAACACACAACAGAAATGGAATCCAGTGGACTCTGACTAAGCAGTTGGATGATCTGGATTTTGCTGATGACTTGGCTCTTCTGTCCCATAACCGTAATCAGATGCAGGACAAATTGAAAACACTCGATGAGAGGTCACAGCAATTGGGTCTGAAAATACACAGGGAAAAGACAAAAATAATGAGAATAAATGCAGGTAATGATAACAGGGTTGAACTTGAAGAAACACCAATTCAAGATGTTGAATCATACACATATCTTGGCAGTAATATAGACAAAGTTGGAGGGACAGACAGCGATATCAAAATAAGAATACAAAAGGCAAGAGGAGCTTTCATTGCATTGGGAAATATATGGAGATCAAGAGAAATTGGATCCAACACGAAAATAAGAATCTTCAACTCAAATGTGAAGTCAGTCCTATTGTATGGCTCGGAGACATGGAGAACAACAAAGACAACAACCAAAAAGCTACAGACTTTCATAAATGGGTGCTTGCGTAGAATAGAGGGATTAAAATGGTATGACAAGGTTACCAACGTGGAACTGATGACAAGAACTAGACAAGTGCCAGTGGAACAAGAGATGAGAAGAAGACGATGGCGATGGATAGGACACACACTGAGGAAACCTGTTGATAGCATTACAAGGCAGTCCTTGTTCTGGAACCCCCAGGGCAAGAGAGGCAGAGGAAGACCAAGAAGTACATGGAGAAGAGAGTTGGAAACAAAGGTGAAAATGATGAGGAGAACATGGAAAGAACTTGAGATGATAGCACGGGACAGGAGGACTTGGCATGTGTTTGTTGAAGGCCTATGCTCCTTTGGGAGTGGAGGGTTATGAATGAACTATACAAGTACGCAAGCAGTGCTGTTTTTGCAAGCAATGACATTGGAGAATTTTTCAAAACAACTGTAGGAGTTCGTCAGGGATATATCCTGTCCCCAGTGCTCTTTAATATATCTTCTCTTCTTCCGTCCTTAGCCAAAGACCGACCAAGCAGTCAGAGGCCATCACGCCTTGTGGCGTCTTAAGGGCAACAGCAGATTGATTTTCTCTGTTGTAGTTTCCCATCACGCCTAGCGGCGTCTTTAGGGCAACAACAAATAGATCCATCTGCCGTTGTTTCCGTAATCGGTGTGACAAGCCAACGGGTGATCAGCCCATTGGGCTCTTTAATATATAACATATTATGCAGGAGGCTCTCTACGATTATAAAACAACCATATCGATTGGAGGCCGACCTCTTTGCAATCTACTTTTTGCTGATGATATCGATCTTACAGCTGGAACAGAATCAGAACTTCAAGACCTTACCTCTAGACTGGAGAAAGTAACAAGAACGTATGCGATGGAAATTAATATAGAAAAAAGCAAGATATTTGTGATTAGCCATAAAAAACATCTTCCGACCAACATTACATTAAATGGGCAAACGTTAGAAGAAGTTAACACCTTTAAATATCTGGAGTCCACTATATGTAGTGATGGAAGATCAAGTAAAGAAATCAAGACAAGACTTGAGATGGCCTCAGCTGCCATGACAAGGCTGAATGTGATCTGGAAAAGTAACATCAGTTTTCCTGTGAAGATCAAATTATACAAATCCTTTGTATTATCTATTCTCTTGTATGGGTGTGAGGGCTGGACACTCACTGCAGATACGGAGCGAAGGATTCAGGTTTTCGAGTATAAATGTTATAGAAGAATTTTGCGCATTTGCTATAAAGAGCACAAAACAAATGTCTATGTTAGAGAGAAAATAAACACCCATGCAGGCCACCAAGAAACAACTTTTGTCAGTAGTGAAACGTCAAAAGCTCGCCTGGTTTGGGCATGTAACTCGTCATGACTCCCTTTCGAAAACGATCCTCCAGGGAACAGTCGAAGGTAAACGGAGAAGAGGAAGGCAAAGAAAATCCTGGGCTGATAACATCAAAGAATGGGCAGGGCACGGTTTTTCCACACTTGTACGCATTGCTGAGGATAGAGAGCAGTGGAGGACCCTGTCTGCTGATTCTTCCACCATGGCACCCCTACGACCCATGACGGGTTACGGGTTGAGATGATGATGAATATATATATATATATATATATATATATATATATATATATATACGCAATACGTTTATCTCGTTCAAAGGAAGCACTGAACATCACAGTATCTAGATTTATCATTTACGAGTACTTGACCTAGAGCGGTCATCTCAACCGTCGAAATTATCCTAATTGTCTATGTTCATAAATATCAGCTAGACACTGTCCTATTCTTCTTCTTCTTCTTCTTCTTCGTACACTCTCAGACGTCCACTTGAATGTTCTCAAAGAAAGCAGTAGTCAGTTTGAGGCTATTTGAATCCCCCGTAAAGCTTTTCTGCGAAAGGAGCTGGCGTCGACCATATGCGCTTTCTCTGTACCGCCTTTAAGGGGCAACTTTGAAGCAGATGTTCAGCAGTCATTTTATCAGTGCCACAGTTACACTGATCGGTAGCTCCTATCTTTAGCTTGTTGAATAGATGGTATCTCAATCTGTTGTGGCCAGTGCGGAGTCTGAAGATTACCACTTGTTCTCGTCTGTTGAGCTGGTAGTAAGCATCATTCTGTGTGTGACCTGGATGTTCTACATTCCATTTATTTCTGTATCTGATTCTGATAATACTCTTTGCCTCCTCGAAAGTTATGCTTGCATCAGTCTGAGGTAGATGGGAACCTTCTTTTGCCATTCTGTCAGCCTCTTCATTGCCGGTGATGTTACAATGAGATGGGATCCATTGGATCATAACACATTTGAATCGTTGACAAAGTTTGTGGAGCACTACTCTGAGATCATCCAGGTCTGTATTATTTTGGCTTTTCAACGTTGCAATTACTGACTGTGCATCAGTAAAGAAAGCAACTTGTCTCTCTGTGCTTTCTTCTGTCAATATAACCTCTGCTGCAGTTTTCAAGGCCTCTGCCTCTGCTCTGAAGTTACTTGAGAATTGTCCTGTTGCCACTGACAGCCTTTTTTCTGCACCAGTGCTTAAGGTCAGAAAGACACCCTCCCCTCCATTTTCGGTTGCATTTGTTGCTGATCCATCTGTGTGTGCATGGGTCCAGGTGTTGCGTGGATAATGTTTCTCTACGTACTTTGTCGCTATGTATTTTCTATCTGTTGCAGTTTGGCTCTTTTTACTTTCAATTCCAGGAATGTTTTCTATCATTTTAGGGAAACAATTTTGTTTCCAAACTGGAAGCTTGTGTGCAGTGTAGATGGGTTTAATAGTGGATATTTCATTTATGGAAACTGCTCTCATCTGTGGTTTGGTTGATTCTACAAAGTTGCTTCGTTTGAGTCTTTGCCTTCTAAGAGCATTCATTCTATGGCGCATTGGGTGGTCTGTTAGTATTTTGAACTTTTCGGCCTGTTGCTGAGCCCTGCAGTCTCTTCTATCCTCCATTGGCTGAAGGCGTGTAATCTTTACGAGTTCTTTTATAGGTGTTGACTTCATGCCTACCGTTATAATTCTCATTGCTTGATTTTGGAGTCTGCTAATTTTATCAAAGTTTGTCTTAGCTGCTGTTGCCCATGCTGCTATGCCATATTCAAGGACTGGCCTCACTCGCCCTGTGTACAACGTCTTCAGCACTTTCTCATCTGCTCCCCAAGTTGTTCCAGCAAGTTTTTTTCATAATTGCTATTCTTTGTCTTGCTCTCGTTCGATTTCTGTCAACCTGTTTGTTCCAAGTCAGACGGCGATCAAATATAATGCCTAGATAGTTTGGATTTTCATTTAAATGAAGATTTTCTCCGATTAGCACTAGTTTGAAGCTCTGAGGTCTAGTTGAGAGGGAAAATACCGTGCACGTTGTTTTCTCTTCATTTATCTTTATGAGCCATGTTTTGGATCACTCTTCCAGTGATGTTAGTGCTTGCTGCATCAGAATGGGTGCAGTAGTGATACTCTCTTCGGAGATCCACAAGGCTAAGTCATCTGCAAATGATGCATTGTGTGCTATTGAATATTTTTAGTTATGTCATTTATGTATGCAAGGAACAGTGCAGGTGACAGGACTCCCCCTTGTGGGACCCCATCTCTAATATGAACTTTTTACTAGTCTGTCCTTTCAGCTGTACTCTGGCGATTCTATTCTCAAGGTAGTGACCAATCCATTTGTACATTCGCCCACATACACCACTTCTCTGCAGTTTGACTTTCAATCCCTCTTTCCATACTTTATCGAAAGCTTTTTCTAAATCTACCCAAACCACTAGCACTGTCCTATTCAAACTGTTTATGCAGCGTCACGTCCCAACTATGCTAAATCTTCAGCTTGCCATTAATATCAAGACACACTGTCCATTTCCAAATCTCTGGCTGAATAAAGTATTCTAGTTTTGGCTGCACACGCCATAATATCAGTACCGCTTTCATAAGCGGTACATCTTACACCGCGTTCTAATTTAGAATATCGCGTGTATATCTGCGTTTTTAATAATAACGCCGAAATATATCTTTGGGACTTAAAAGTCCTTATTCACTTCTTATTCTATCAGCTATGAAGCTTACACACTGACGGTTATACAATTGAGTTGAGACTCTACACATAGATTAGTGGACTATGCCACACAATATATACACGCTGCCATAGGCCCGAAGGCTACACCAATATTCCTTTGTTACTAGGCTTAAAGCGTCATCAAACTCTTTACGCGCACCGTTTGAAGTCTAACTAGATGATGTGCTGCAGGGTGCGTCCATCCAAATTAAGATAAAACCAAGATGCTAGCAAACCATGCAACAATTTTCAATTATATATATATATATATATATATATGAAGGTTTTTAGGGTTTTCTTATATAGGGGAACAGGCCCCTCTAAGAGCCTCTTATCTCTGTCCTCTTGTGTGCAAAGAATCGGCGGAACTGCCCGTGACAAAGCCAATAGAAAAACGAAGAGTTTCGTAGATGCGAAAGGATAACAGAATTATAGTCTCTCTCTGCTGGCGGGGAAGTTTTTGAGAAGTGGCTGGGTCCGTAAAGTGTCCTAAAACCGAGCTGCTTAGAGGACAAGAACAGGCGCCAAGCCACCGCTGCTTGCTTTCTCCCGTCCAATTCAAAAGGCATAAGAAGAAACGTGCCACCCAACAACACAGAGTTTGGTCAGGTAGTGGAGACGAAACAAAAAAGTTACATGAGAGGAGCTACCTTAAGGGGCTGTCTAACTGAGAATTGACACGCATTAAGGCTTGGATATACATTAAAATGCCATTAAAAGTAGCAGAGGTAGGTACAAAAATCAGAGGTAGGAAAAGCGCGTTTTGAAAAGCCTGTCGACAAGACGTCTGAGTCAGCTTATCACATCAGGTATGTGACCTTAGCCGCCGACTGTCAAAACAGTCAGTGGCATCACACGTGGTGGTGTCTTGTAGGGATGTCAAGGATGGCGCAGGCTGAGTCAACTATTCGACAGGTGACCACAGTTGTAAACATATTCAAGGGAGAGGAGTGGAGTAAGTCTAGTGAGAACTTGGCGACCTACCAACAGATCATCTTTGGCAGAGAATGCAGAGCTTGGGGCAAAGGAAAAGCAGAACTGGAAATTGATCAACTGTTAAATGAAAATGTTGGGAATAATAATGCCGTTGTGTACACTAATGGATAAAGAAACGATATCAATTTGCCAAAACTCATGACAAGACATTGACTGATGATATAGACCAGAATTTCAACACCATTTCAACAATATATAAGGAAAGCAGCCAATCATGCTTGGGATTCCAGGAAAGGAAGAAGCAAGACTGGATAACACCAGAAACATTAAACACCATAAAACTGAGAAAGGAAATGGAAAGAAAGAAAACAGAAGCGAAGTCCCCCAGATTAAAGCAACTATATAGTAAACAATTAAGATTATATCAGAGCTGTGTGCTTTCTGTGCTTCTCTATGGTGCGGAATACTGGAGAGTTACAGAGAAGGAAATGTCGAAATTGTCTTCTTTTCACACAACATGCCTAAGAAAAATTCACCGAATCTTTTGGCCGAATACCATCACTAACCAAGATCTGCTTACTCGTAGCAAGCAAGAGGACATGCACACCATCATAGCTGGCAGACGCTGGAACTGGGTTGGTCATGTCCTCAGAAGAGACCCCGATGCCATCACAAGAACAGCTATGCTTTGGACCCCTGAAGGAAAACGAAAAAGAGGCCGACCAAAAACAACCTGGCGGAGGACTGTGGAGGCTGAGATGCAAAGAATGAACCAGAGTTGGGGCACTGTACGAAGGATGGCCACCGACCGAGCAAAGTGGAATCAATTTGTTGTTGCCCTACAAGACGCCACTAGGCGTGATGGCCACTGACTGCTTTGACGGTCGGCGGCTAAGGATCAAAGAAGAAGAAGCAAAGTATGCCTTTTTCACGAAAACAGTAATATGCTTCCTATGTTCTTCTTTGAAAGTGTACTCTCCACAAATATAACAAAATAAATGCGGTGAAAGAAAACATGCTCTTCTTGAAGATGATGCCATTCTCTGTTAGAAGTGTAATAAAATAAGTAGCATACTAACATGCATGCAGTGGCTTAAAATCTAAAAAAGGCAATTCTGGGAAGATCCTTGGAAAACTGAAAAAGAGTAAACAAGCAGTTTTCTTTTGTAAAGGACTAGAAAGCAATAGTTTTTTTATATAGCCTTATATAGAAAATATTGTAATAATACAAACATGTCTGTATCACAAAAACTAGAGCTGCTACAGACAAGTAAATGTGATATTTGGATTGAGCAGGCCTCATTTATGTACAATCAAGAGTAAAATGTTTGGCACCAAAAACAATTTTGTATTTTTTGGTAGGGCTGTGTAATGAATAATATACCAAATTAAAAATAACTAGCTTACTTCTACATAAAAGAACACGACCAGGATGTGAGACAACGTGTAAATGTATACATCAATCAACTGAACGATAGTCAGGGAAGACCAACAAAATACAAACAATAATGAGAAGAAACTAAAACCAAAGAACAGACAACAATAACAAACTACAAGGAAGACATGACGTCACAACTAAACAACTAGTGATGATAATGATCTCGCAGTTAACACAAAACTCTCAATCCCTGTTCGCCGGGTTTCACTGGAAGATTATATATCTGTGCCCTACAGAACGCATTGAATTTGTGCCCTCCTTGCGATGGGATGTTCTCACAAAGTCAAGATTCCAACGCCAACCTCGCACGTTAAACACAGATACACATAAAAAGTATCCATAAAAACGAGAAGAGCTCTACCAAAGTATTTCACCAAACTCAGACCACGACAAATAGACCACTTAACTTAAAAAAATGATCCATCCTCAGTGATACACTGATCCGGATCTCAATGGTGCCTCTCTGCACACACATGGTATAGCTTGCTTCTCCGTGGTCGAACCAGTATTACACAGACGATTTCGCCATATTGTCTTGTTGGCTGTACCTGCAGTGATGTAAGCTGTCTGTTTGCAATCTTCTATCGGCTTGAAATATTTGAGTGGAAATCAATTCCGCTACACGGTTAGATGAGTACTTGATAACTGTTGAGGCCACTTCATGATGTGATTTTTATCGCGGCAACTTATTATTAGTACCGGATTTTTGTCACACCATGTCGTACCTCAACTGAATGCAAGAGATACATGAAAGCGGTCGCTGTGAGATGAGTATCTAGGTATGACGAAAAGGGGAGAGTTGGATGTGACGTCATAGCGTCAAGATGTGTGCCTACAATGGCTTGTGTATCAGCCCGTGTACTGGATTGTGTATTCACCATATATTCAGGAGATAATAACAAGCTATATGCTTGACATGATAGGCATAAGATAATGCCAGGATTATAAATACGGGACGACAATTCCCAAGACAAGAAATATGTTATAACCAAATTATATGAAGTAATATAATTAAACAGTTGATATAGCGGGATGTCTCATTCCCCGAGGTCACAAGGATTATTCAAAATGAATATTGATTATACCGGGACGCCATTTCCCCCCAAGAAAAAAGAATAAAATTAATGAATAATTGTTATACCGGGAAGCGACATACCCCAAAGTTTATGGATTGATGTGGATTTGATTTGTGAATATTTGAGATACTGGGACGCTCATATCCCCCGATGTTGATGGAAAAATATAATGCCGGGACGCTAAATACCCCGATGGAAATTGCAAATAATAAATGATATTATAAAGATATCGACAATGGAAAAGTCAAATGACACTGTTAGAAAGTCGAATCAGGTTAAAGCAAGACTGTATTACAGAGAGGGAGCACACATGCCATGCTCGTAATTGTGACCTTGTTAGTGTGTACTTACTAGTTATTAAACTGTTGCCAAATCGTCCAAGCCCAGAAGTTTATTCAATCAATCACGGTTCGTTTACGCAGTTATTAACTTTATGCAGTACTTGAGATTTTGACATGGAAAGGTGTATACAAGAAGAGTGGCTGCCAGAATAGTCAACAATATAAACCAAATCAAGATGAATGAATTTTCACATCTTTAATAACACAAATAGACCATAGACAACAAAAGAATTCGGGCAATTTCTCCATACCTTAACAGAGGAGAAATAACTGGGGGCCCGTCCGATAACTGGCAAGCTTGTCTACGTGGACTCCACCTTCAACTACATCTTGGGACATCAAGAAACAAATTTTTCCTCCTACGAATCTGAATTCAACTGAGGCTGGACTACTGCACTGAACTTTTACGCAGGACTTCTATCATTTGAAGAACTGTACGATCATAATTCGTCGATAAAAACTGCACATTCACTAAATTTCACGATGGAAGATGACATGTAACAGCTGCTCCTTGAAGATGCATCAAAGATCGTTGACCTGACCTTGAGGACTGTCAAGATTCAACACTTCAACATCAAATTGATTCGGTTCGGACTGTGCTTCTATGCATTCAAGATTTCAATACTGGCAAATCACGCATTTTCGATGTTGAACGTTTATGGACAATCTGGCACTTTTTACTCACTGACGTCATCAAAGCCGGCAAACGTTCAAAAGACCTTCTGTTAAACTTGGAGTCAGGCAATGTTTTCGTCCATTTATGTGTTCCTGAGGTCGAACTGAAGCACAAACACACTGATTCCTTATCTGCAGAGATTCTGAGTTCAACAAGAAAGATAAGTAGTGTTTTAATTTATCTGATGCTTGACATTATTTGATCATTTCAGCATCTTTGCCAGTCAACATCCATTCTTGCATGTTTTCATCGCTTAGGCCTATATGTTTATCTGTATAAATTAAAAGGGAGGTGGTGGCGCTCGCTAATTGTAATTTTTCTTCGGAAATCTTACAAATGACGATGTTCTATTAGGTTATTGTTGGTTGTCCAGTCAAAGAAAATAACAGTGGAAATTTAGTCTTTGACTGCATAGCAGACATCAGTATTTGTATAGATTGTTTCGTCAAGTCTACGTGATACATTTTCATTCACTAATTTACGTAAGTGGGTCACTTGTCCGTACAGCTGTTTTTCTATCACTCTTGTCTCATTGTAAAATTTGACGATTTGCTGTTTTTGTGCGTTCTTTTCTGTCTTGTTTATTTTACAAGTAATTATTCCAAGTTGTTGTTACTTGTCAACATGTCTTTGTTTCTTTTATTTCCTTTATATTTGTCTTGTAATGTGCTGTAATTTGACATGTCAATTCATTATCATCTTCATTGACTTGTGCCATTCTTTTTCACTGTGCTCGTCTCTCATTCTTGATATGTTCCTTCATAAGATATATATTCAGTCAATGCCATAATTTATTGTACTTAATTAAGTGATATTAAGGGGAGGTTTGACACTTGTTGATTCGAATTAGAACACAAAATGTCTTCATTACCAGAATTTATTGACATAGGTTTGCGTTTAGGCAAATCTGGAGTTGAGCTAGAGGCTTATGCTGAGAAAAACTATCATGACTATTTGGAACGTATGGAACGGAAGGAACAAACAGAGTTTAAAAAGCAGGAGCTTGATCAAGCAAGAGAATTAAAGGAACTTGAAGAGAAGAAATTGGTTCAAAAAGAAAGAGAACAAGAAGCATCCAGAGAGTTAGAACGGGAGAAAATGGAACTACGTAAGATGGAACTTCTTTAGTTGGATCAAGCACACAGAAATGCTATAGAACTTCAGTCATTGAAATTACAGTCCGATAAAGAAAAAGAGATTGAGATTGCAAAGATTAATGCCCAGCATATTGATGCTAATCAACAGGGGTCCAATAGCAATAATTTTAATTACCCAAAAATTAAATTACCTAATTTTGATGATAAAAGGGATTGCGCGGACTCGTTTATTGTGAGATTTAAGATGAAGGCTTTGGATTTGAAGATCCCAAAAGATAGGTGGCCTATCGTTTTTTCAGACTACCTCACAGGTGAAGCAATGAGATGTTTCATGTCAATTGATGAAACAAGTCGATCTGATTTTGATATTGTTGCCAATATTTTGATGGCAAAATTTCAGCTCACTGAGGAGGGTTTTCGGTCCAGATTTCATTCTGTGGTTCCGTCCAAGAATGCTGATTTCAGAGAGTTTATCTCTTCTATTAAATTGTACTTGGGCCGTTGGATAGATTTATCGGGGATCAATAAAACATTTGATGAATTATTTGACCTAATGCTCAGGGATAAAGTTGTATCTACCTGTGGCGCAGATTTTGTTAGTTTTTTGCAGGAGAGAAAGCCTAAATCTATCAATGAATGCCAAGAATTGGGGAGAAATTATATGTCTGCACATCCAAACAAGGAAATTCGTAAAGTTTCTTTTGATGATGCATTACCTGTATGTGTTTCGTACCACGACGGAAGAGTAGGTGACCACCGTTCTCGCCCAAGGAGTTTGGAGGGCAGATATAAGAGTGATTATAGATCTTCCTATCGAGGACGGTACAATTTTCCTCGTCGTCAGTCATCAACTCACTTCGGTGGATACAGATATTCCAATTACTCTAACCGAGGTCGTGGACAACACTTCGGTAATAGCAGTGATGATATACATCACAGAGATTATAGAAGAACTTCAGGTGAACGTTCAAGTGGTAATGGTAGGTGTCATTTTGGTTAAGTAAACAATAAGCACGGCAAATAATGCAATCACAAAGCTGATCACAAAAATGATTGTAAACAGGCAAAAGGGAAATCAGACCATGCTAACGTATGTACCCCACTTTGTGGTCACGATAGCCATGTTGAACAGGCTAATGCATGCATTGTACGCTCAAACAAAGATAACAATTGCGCTGAGTGTAACACACTTTATGAGCCTGGTGCTCAAACTAGACTTTTGTGTGGCCATACTTTACCGGCTATGTCTGTCTGTGACTTTATTGGTCGCCTTACATTACACAAAGGGTTTATAAGTGACAAACCAGCCACTAGTCTTCGGGACACGGGTTGTACGATTGTCGGGATACGGAAATCGCTATTAGATAAATCATCTTTTATAGGAAAGTCACTGAAATTCGTGACATTTGGAGGTAACATTGAATGGTTTCCCATGGCAAAGGCGGAGATCGAGACACTTTTTAAATCAGGGACTGTACTCGTGTGTGGCTTGGAGAATCCTGTAAGTGACGTGATCCTTGGTAACATTCCAGGTGTGAAAGACTGTTCACCTGAGGAAATTGCAGAGTGGGTCAGCAAGCACCCATTGGTGGCGAATGCGGTCACTACCAGAGCTCAGCATGAAGCGAGCAATGTGACCGATGTATCTCCATATTTAGGGGAGGAGACGCCACTGAGAAATGCTCAAAACATTTCTCCAATTATCTTTACACTGAAATAACAAGAGAATGAATCTTTAAAGAAATTATTGAGTTTGGCTAAAACAAAACAAATTAAGGTCACTAAGAACTCATCATATTGGTTTGAGTTTCGTAACAATGTTTTGATCAGATGTTTTAAAAAGGGAGATAATCATGAAAAGAGACAGATTGTTGTACCAAAGAGTTTCAGACCATTAGTTTTAAATACAGGTCATGATTTACCTATGGCAGGTCACTTGGGTCGTAATCGGACTTTGTTTCGAATTACTTCAAGTTTTTATTGGCCTGGTATCAACACAGATGTCAAAACATATTGTCGATCGTGTCCTACCTGTCAAATAGTCGCACGCAGGGGTAAGAACCAGACGGCACCCTTGCAAGTCACAGATGTTCCTGTGTGCGCATTTAAGAAACTAGCTATAGACATCATCGGTCCACTGTCAGTATTGTCGGATCGAGGTTTTCGGTATATTTTAACGTGCATCGATTTGTGCTCTAGATGGCCTGAGGCCATACCTTTAAAAAACATTAGTACCATGTATGTTGCAGAAGCTTTAAACTTGGTTTTCACAAGGATAGGTTTTCCTGAGGAAATACTGTCTGATAGAGGGACACAGTTTAACTCTCAACTTATGAGAGCGATAGAGAGCTCATATCGCATAAAACATTCATTCACAAGTCCTTATAGACCAAGTTCAAACGGGGTTTGTGAAAGCTTTAACGGTTCGCTTAAGTTAATGCTTGGGAAGGTTACAGAGGCATACACTCAGGACTGGGATAAGATTCTCCCATCGGTTCTCTTCGCTTACAGAGAGATCCCTCATGAGAGTACTGGGTTCTCTCCCTTTGAACTTGTCTATGGAGCGAATCCGAGAGGTCCGTTATATCTTTTGAAGGATTTAATCTTTGGTACCTCTCATGATGACGCAACTCGCAGTGGTTACGAGTTCGTGGTTGATTTACGACAAAGATTGGTGGATGCATGTAATATTGTATCACAGAGTATTCAGACGGCAACTCAAAAATTGAGGTTGTTACATAACCAATCTCGTACCTTAAGATCATTTTTCCAGGGGATGAAGTCTTACCTCTCCTACCTATTAAGGAAAATAAGTTGTTGATTTCATGGCAGGGGCCATACAAAGTGGTGAAAAAGATCACGGATGTTGATTACTAAATTGATATCAGAGGAAAAAGTAAAACGTATCATCTAAATATGTTGAAATTATACACTCCAAGACCATCGGAATTGGTAGATGTCTTGGATGAGGATCATCGATCCTCATGTGCTGTTGTTCAGTCTGAGGATGCCACATCTGATATTCCTTTGGAATTTACTTTACCTTCTATTTCTGCTCATGAGACGTGGCAAGATGTGTCTATTTCTCAGGCACTTTCGCATTCTGAACAAATTCAGATCCGTGATGTTTTACGTTCTTTCTCTGACGTATTTTCAGAACATCCAGGTCATATTGACCTAATATCGCACGAGATCTTGATCACTGATTCCACTCCAATTAAAATCAGACCATATCCTATCCCTCTTCATTACAGAGATATGGTAGATATGGAAATTTCGGATATGCTTAGAATGGGTATTATTTCACACTCGTCATCTTCGTATTCTTCTCCAATGGTATTGGTGAAGAAACCGGATGGATCTCTACGCATCTGTATTGATTTTAGGAAACTAAATCAACTTACAGTTTACAGATGTTGAGCCTATCCCAATCTTGGAAGACTTTCTTCCACAGCTGGCTAACGCTACATTCTTTACTAAACTGGATTTGGCAAAAGAATACTGGCAAATTCCGTTGTCTGAAAATTCTAGACATTTGACAGCATTTTCCACACCAAGAGGTTTATTTGAATGGAATTATATGTGTTTCGGGTTGGTGAATGCACCTGCGACATTTGTTCGCATGATGCGCCGTTTAGTTGGCGATAGACCCGATGTCATCACATATATAGATGACATTTGTTTATTCCATAACACATGGGAAGAACACATTGTAGGCTTCATTTCTTTGTTGGAACAGTTAAGAAAACATCATTTGACAGTTAGACCTTCGAAAGTACAAATAGATTTTCAGGAAATATCTTTCCTGGGTCATAGAATCGGTAATCATCGGCTTTATCCTTCGGAGGGTCTGGTGAATAAAATTCTGAACATTCAGGTACCGAAAAATAAGAAAGAGGTCCGAAGTCTGTTAGGGTTATTTAATTATTACCATAAATTTATTCCAGACTTTTCTTCTATCTCTGGTCCTCTTTCGGAGTTGACGCGCAAAGGTGCTCCTCTTAAAGTACTGTGGTCAGATGCTTGTCAGTTAGCATTAGATAAAATTAAAATACTATTCTCGAAGCATCCAATTTTGATTCTGCCGAATATCCATGAACCATTCTTTATTCGCACAGACGCTTCTCAGATGGGAATAGGTGGCAGTTTGATGCAACTTGTCGACGATGTACTCCATCCTTGCTTCTTTGTGAGCCGGAAGTTGTCTGTAGCAGAAAAGAAATACTCGGCGGGTGAAAGAGAGCTCCTTGCTCTTGTGTGGACGATATCAAAACTGTTAAGATATCTGATTGGAAGAGGGAACCAAAGACGCAGCAATAGAGACCGCAGTCAGCGACTCATAGCTTGACTGCTTGCGTCAGGACCAGCGAACCAGAGCTGGTCAAGACCGTTCTCCACCTCCACGTGGTGGTGCTGGAAACAGTCTGCAGCAGTGCAGTCTGGCTGAGCAAGCACGGATCAAAGAGGGAAGGCAAACCCCGTCCCAAAAAATGCTGTGCAGAAGTCGGATGTGTCGACCGAAAGGTGCAGATATCAAAGCTTAGGCGTAAACAGACACAACGCAACCACCGTCCTTTTCAGGACGAACGAGGAAGAAGAAGAAGAAGATTGGAAGAAAGTTTTACGTTGAAGTGGATCATCATCCTTTGACGTCGATGAAACCGAAGGCGTTTAAGAACTCACGTAAATACAGATGGTTTCTTCTTTTACAACAATTCTCATTTGAGATCAAACATATACGGGGTGAGGACAATTGGTTAGCTGACCTGTTGTCACGGTTTGCAGCTCACCATGACTGATATATTTCACATGGAACTTTCTATCCAGGTGTATGGTTCCGGTTTCTTTGGACATCATATTGTGTCTTCTGGACTTGATATTTCGTCTGGATAATTGGACTCAAATTTTATTGCAATTTTGTTTATTTAATAATTGCTCTTCACAATTTTATGTATATCTGTCTAAATGCCTGATACTTCCCATTAAATTGCTTGTATGTATGTTTTCTCGGTACGTAAGGTTGCTTGTAGTTGTGCCCTACAGGATCTTGCGCGTGTCCTGAAGTAAACACTCGGGAGCGTGAGGGGTAATGTTGAGGCCTCTTCATGATGTGATTTTTATCGCGGTAACTTATTATTAGTACCGGATTTTTGTCACACCATGTCGTACCTCAACTGAATGCAAGAGAAACATGAAAGCTGTTGCTGTGAGATGAGTATCTAGGTATGACGAAAAGGGGAGAGTTGGATGGGACGTCAAAGCGTCAAGATATGTGCCTAAAATGGCTTGTGTATCAGCCCGTGTATTGGATTGTGTATTCACCACATATTCAGGAGATAATGGTAAGCTATATGCTTTACATGATAGGCATAAGATAATGCCAGAATTATAAATACGGGACGACAATTCCCAAGACAAGAAATATGTTATAATCAAATTATATGAAGTAATATAATTAAACAGTTGATATAGCGGGATGTCTCATTCCCCGAGGTCACAAGGATTATTCAAAATGAATATTGATTATACCGGGACGCCATTTCCTCCGAAGAAAAAGGAATAAAATAAATGAATAATTGTTATACCGGGAAGCGACATACCCCGAAGTTTATGGATTGATGTGGATTTGATTTGTGAATATTTGAGATACTGGGACGCTCATATCCCCCGATGTTGATGGAAAAATATAATGCCGGGACGCTAAATACCCCGATGGAAATTGCAAATAATAAATGATATTATAAAGATATCGACAATGGAAAAGTCAAATGACACTGTTAGAAAGTCGAATCAGGTTAAAGCAAGACTGTATTACAGAGAGAGAGAGCATACATGCCATGTTCGTAATTGTGACCTTGTTAGTGTGTACTTACTAGCTATTAAACTGTTGCCAAATCGTCCAAGCCCAGAAGTTTATTCAATCAATCAAGGTTCGTTTACACAGTTGTTAACTTTATGCAGTACTTGAGATTTTGACATGGAAAGGTGTATACAAGAAGGGTGGCTGCCAGAATAGTCAACACTATAAACCAAATCAAGATGAATGAATTTTCACATCTTTAATAACACAAATAGACCCTAGACAACAAAAGAATTCGGGCAATTTCTCCATCCCTTAACAATTACTCATTTCATAAAAACGAACTGACTTAACAGCTTCGTACATCTTGATTTTAAAGATTTGAGCTGGACTTTTGAAAACAATGATCTGAGACCGGCGCTTGCTGACAACAGAAAAAAGTACCAGATTCTGCGTACTCGTTGTTCTGTGCAAGCAAGTACGGTTCGCCGTTGGTACACTTTTGCTGGGAATGGCAGGAGCAAATGTTCTTGTTCAAATGTCGTGGCTTTTCACTTCGTTCCCCATCATACTGGCCTACACGATTAATGATGTAACATGTTATGTCGTGCTGATAACGCACATGTAGAATGCGAACACTACAACTGGAAATGACGTAGCCCAGTCCGATAAACGTTCAATATTCTTTAATATGACACTTCACAGTGTGACAACGCTCCACAGTTTCCAGAGTCAAATGGTCAAATGAGATTTCATATACACAGTCCTCTGTCCGTCCCAAAGGCATGAATACGTATGCAAACAAGCCGTCAGTAAAGTTCTGCGTCCACAAATAGTCTTGTAGCCATCGTAACGAATGTTGACGGAATAATATACGCTACCTTCACATAAATTGTTGCCACAAATCACAGGCGTGAATTAAGATACAGTCATCATAAGATCTTAGAATAACTAGTGGACTTTAACACATATCAGGAGCGCACAAAACAAAGCCTTCCATCTCGACGGACACCAGCCAAAAGATCCTAAATTGACCGTTATCTCTCAGAAGCAGAAGTCGCATACGTCATAATTTATTTAAACTTACGTCACAATTAACATCAATGGTGTGGTTTTAAAATCGATGCGTTTTCGTGCCACCTCATTTTGCATGCAGCGGCACCTTCACTAGTGAGCGCAAGCCTGAGTGCAAAATGAAGTGTAACATTATATATATATATATATATATATATATATATATATATATATATATATATATATATATATATATATATATATATATATATATATATATATATATATATATATATATATATATATATATATAGTGTGTTTATGATGTATGTGTGTGTGTCTTTTCGCTTATTCTTTATCCTTCTTAAGTCAGTCTCCAAGTCGCTTCTCTGTGTATTTTTAAATATTTCTATTCCTGGTACAGTGCTCAATAAAGAGCGAAGACCGTCTGTCTTAAAACATCTTCAGCTGGTTTCTTAATGTATCTGTTGCTATAGAATGTATTAAATCTTGTGAGACGCTGCCGATAGTATTTGTCTACATTTATTAAATTTGCTGTCGCAGTTCTTCGTTGAATGCCTGAATAAAAATCACACACAAACAAAATACCATTTCAACGCAATAACAGTCCATCTCTCATGAAACACTGACATCTTGTCCTCAGAATAACTAAACACAGTCATATATCTCACGTGGCAAATAATCGAGTTGAATTCTGGGCGATAGTACAGCTTTTCTGCCACCGCAGAAGACACCTATATACTTATCGGCCCGATGAAAACCTCAACTCGCTACCACATCTAGAAGCCAACTGATTTAATCTAAAACGTCGATTTGCAACGACGACTAATTTCGAACACTCCAGAACAACTTTGTCTAACAAACAACTCACAAAGACATAAATTCTACGTGCATAAATCTCTCGCTCACCTTGTTATAACCAGACAATCAAATCATCAACAATCCTCAACCACGTGATGTAAGCACAACTCTTGACACCCTCTTCTCATTCTATCGATTATTCTCCTAAGACTATAAATTAAAAGTCAGCTAATAAAAACAAATCTCATACAAAAACTGTAACAGAATTTTCCCTTTTAA
Organism: Oreohelix idahoensis; assembly: GCA_024509875.1. NCBI lineage: Eukaryota > Metazoa > Mollusca > Gastropoda > Stylommatophora > Oreohelicidae > Oreohelix > Oreohelix idahoensis. The sequence goes on from JAMPIV010004043.1 coordinate 398,829, forward strand.
CCAACCTAACGGCTACATTATCTGTTCCACCTGTAAAAAAAAATGTCTCTAGGAAGAAATTGTTTTCCTTCTATCAAAACCCATCTCATCTGTACTAAATCTTTCCTTAACCTACTCAAAGTACTTTATAGATTCCTGAACGCTACCTATCCCCTATATGAGTTGTCCCTATCTTCTCTGGTGCGTACCTTTCCACATTAGACTGTCACTTTCTCCACCGTCCGCTATAATTTGTGTATTAATATTAGACAAACATAAAGGTATGTTTTCAGGCACTCGTAAGAAATAAAGAAGTAGAACACTTGGACAACAGAAAAACAACAGACGTGAGTGGCTTACCCAGGGTTCGAACCCCGTACCTTCCGTACGACAACTCCGCCTAGCTATCAAGCGAATCACACTGCCCCCACGGCCAGCTAGGCATCCCCAAAAAAAGATGCTTTGCTGGCTATTTATCAGTACGAAACACACAAGATAACACCGGAAGTATACAGTGGGCAACTCAGCCACTCACGTCTGTTGTTTTTCTGTTGTCCAAGTGTTCTACTTCTTTATTTCTTACGAGTGCCTGAAAACATACCTTTATGTTTGTCTAATATTAATTTACTGTTTACAGGCCTCGGGTTTCCCTTCCTTATGTGTTGTTTATGTTTATAATTTGTGTATGCCTAGACTCCTTCCTAGTCTCAAGTCTCTTTTAAAACAGTCTCCTTGTCTTCCTCTTTTCTTCGTCTCTTTTGTCTCCATCTCATATACTTTGTTTATCTCTCCCTATTTGGTACTGCATGTAAGTTTCCTTCTCTGGAACCTTTCTTCTATACACTGCATACTTCAATGTCTCCACATCTTTTTTCCTTCTTCTCATTTATTTCTCATATAACTCTGCCATTTTGCTATGGCCTTTTAGCCATGTATTTGTTCTCTCCAGAACCCTCACTCTCATGTCTTTTCGTCTCATTTCTAGTTTTCCCTGAGTTTCTCCATTATATATTCGTTCCCTCTGGAACCTTCCTCTATATCTCTGCCATCTCCTCTATGGCTTCTCATATTCCTTATACTCTTATATCTTTGCCATCTCCTCTTAGGCTTCTCATACTCCTTATAATCTTATATCTCTGCCATCTCCTCTATGGCTTCTCTTACTCCTTATACGCTTATATCTCTGCCATCTCTCTTGTGCCATTTCCTTCATGGTTTCTCATATTTCTCATACTTGTTCTCTCTGGAACTCTCCATTTCATATTACTCTCTTTGTGTTCGGAGAATACTAGCTTCTCCCAAAGTCTTCTCAAAACTCTGGCAACCGCTGCGAAATCTCTGTCCTCCAAGACTCCATTATCTCTTTCGTTCCCGTGGAACTACCACTTCTATATTCTCTTTTGTCTCCACATTCTCGCATTTTCTTCATGGCCCTCATCTGTTTCATCTCTGCCCCTTTCACTTAGGCTTCTCAATATTATGTATCTCTGTAATTTTCTCTATGCCATCTCTCCATATACTCTTATATTCTATATTGTCTCCCAACTGTTAAGTTTGCCACTTCGCTTTGGCTATTGAAAACTCGGTCGAGTATGTTTGATATGTGTATTTTCGTACCATTTAGAGTTAGGGTTGGGGTTAGATTTAGGGTTGGGGTTACGGTTAACCCTAATCCTAACCCTAACCCTAACTCAATACACATATTGTACATACTCGACGGCACTAAAGATAAAGACTACCGAAAACTCTTCATATTTTATACTCGCCATTTTACCTATGACTTCTCAATTCTTTTTTCTCTTCTCTGCTCCACCGTAGTAGTTTATCGTACAGACCTACTCAGTTCGTTCTTATGCTCGGTGTAGAACGATTGCATCTAGTTTTCACACAACTAGACTACCACCGCAATCTCCACTCCTTTTGAACCATCTCTATCCACTATACTGGTTCCTTCTCTGAAACTATCTGTATAATTTCTCTTCTCTACCATCTCTATAGGGGGTAGGACTGGAGTGTGTAAGGGATAGTACCTCACGGTGAGAGGCAGTCACTTCCTCTTTTTGAGGAAGGCCTGGATCCTATTTGGTTCCCCCACTCCAGTTCAGCTCACGTATGGCTCCTCGAGTCTGCTTGTGTACGGCAGCACCACTCCCTGGGCAACGGCTTTGGCTGGCCGGCAAACATACGTGAGTAAATTGAAAAAGGTAAGTTCCCTTTAAATAGTACTCACAATTGTTGGCCGAACGGGCGAATGATCAATAATACATTGACAACGGCTTCTAGGACAGGAGTTGGAAAGGCCTGGTATCGGGCTGAGGGCGCACCACGGACGGTAATGGGAAGCGGCCAGAACCATCCAGAAAGCAATGGCAAACTACTGGATGTACAATGCCAAGAAATCCATAATGGCTAATCTGAATACTACGCAAAGATCTGGTGCTGAATCCCCCAGGCCAGGCAGATCATATTTAACCGGGGATTAGATCGTTGGCAGCGTCAGTACAGGTAATCGTGATGACGGCCAAAAGCTTGACTGTGTTACCATGGAAAACCATGTCATCAGTCTTAGAAAAATAATCAAAATAGGAACATGGAACGTCAGAAGCTTATACCAAGGAAAACAGTTCATAGTGAAGAACGAGATGGAAAGACTAAACATCGATATCCTGGGCATCTCAGAGCACAGATGGTCAGGCCAGGGACACTTTTCGATTCCATCAGGAGGAACGTTCATATACTCAGGCAAAGAGAGAAGAGGTCAAAGTGGCGTCGGCTTCTACCTGTCTAAAAGGACAGCTGCCTCCCTATTAGGATATAACCCCTTAAATGACCGCATTGTCACAATCAGACTGAAAGGAAAAAGAAAGAACATCCCAATTATAGAAACATATGCTCCAACAGCAGCTGCTGAAGAACATGAAATTGAAGATTTTTACAATGAACTGCAACACGCATTAGAGAAGCAAATAAGCAAGATATTAGTATAATAATGGGAGATTTTAATGCCAAAGTTGGAAACGAAAGATTAGAACATGAAAAAAGAGTGAAAGGAAGTTATGGATTGGGCCAGAGAAATGAGAGAGGAGAACGCTTGACAACATTCTGCCTAGAAAACAACTAAGTCATCACAAATACTCTTTTCATGCAACACCCTAGAAGACTATATACATGGACGTCACCGGACGGAAAAAGCAAGAACCAAATAGATTACATCTTAATACAACAAGGGTGGCGATCATGTATCTCATCCATCAAGACGCTCCCAGGAGCAGACTGTCACTCCGACCATGAACTTCTTGCTGCAAACTTCAAGATAAAACAGAAAAAAGTCGTTACAAGCGACAAAGTAATACGTTATGACACAAGCGCCATACCGGAAGAGTACAGTGTCAATATTCAGAACAAATTTGACGTTCGTATGGCAGTACAGGAGGAAATGACACCAGATGAACTTGCCAATAACATCAGAGATGTTTACATTACAAATGCACAGAGGTTAATTCCTAAAAGAAGTATAAAGAGACGAGAATACATCTCAGACGAAACACTGAAGTTGGTGGTAGAAAGAAAAAAAATAAAGTCCTAAACAGATACAGAAAATCAGGAGTTGTACAAGGAATACACAAAGCAGATTAAAAAACGAGTCAGACAAGACAAACAACAGTACATAAACGACAGCTGCAGGAAAATAGAGGAAATGTGCGAACAGGAATTGAGTAAGAATATGTTTTCTGAAGTAAGAACATTGAAGAACAGCAACTTTAAACCGTCACTTCGAGCAATAAACGACAAGAAAGGCGACACGTAAAGATATTCTGAACAGATGGAAGGAGTACTGTCAAGATATGTACACGGAAATAAACAAAGCGGCAGATAACAACATCATGAATGAAACGGAACGTGAACCAGAACCTAGCATAGAGGAAGTCCGGAACGCAAACAAACACTTCAAAAGTGGAAAATCTCCTGGTTGTGATGAAATAACAGCTGAAATGATACAGGCAGGAGAAGGCAGCGCTCGTATATACCATGCATTATGCTGTAAGATCTGGCAAAGCGGAATTTGGCCCAAGGAATGGAAAAGATCAATTTACATACCCTTGCCAAAAAAAAGGGCAACCTGAAACTGTGCACAAACTACAGAACTATAGCTTTTATAAGCCATGCCAGCAAAATACTATTACAAATCATAATGAAAAGGATGCATCAAAAGCTAGAAACAGAAATAAACGAAGTACAGGCGAGTTTTCGACCAGGTAGAGGCACTAGAGATTATATATTCAATATGAGGATCATCATAGAAAAGTGTAGAGAATTCAACGTTGACCTACATATTTGTTTCATTGATTACACCAAAGCTTTCGACTGTGTACAACATCAGCAGTTATGGACTATTATGGAAAATATGGGATTTCCAAACCACCTCATACAACTCATCGCACTGCTGTACCAAGAACAACAGGCAGCCGTAAGAATAGAGGGGGAAACATCAGAATGGTTTGAAGTACAGAAAGGAGTAAGACAAGCTGTACCCTTTCCCCTTACCTGTTTAACATTTATGCCGAGAATATCTTGAGAAACGTAAGAGATGACCAAGAACACACAGAGTTTGACTCATTTAACATCGGCGGGTATCAGATCCCGGAAATCAGATATGCTGACGACACAGTCCTCCTATCGACCAACCCAGAAGGACTTGAACAATTAATTATGTCCACCAAAAACACAGCGATGCCCAGAAGACCACCAAGAAGACCAAAGTATTGACAACAGACAAAGTAAAGATCAAACCAGAAATTGAAATTGATAACGAAGAACTGGAAAGTGTTAATGAATTCGAATACTTAAGATCAATCATCAACAGCTCTGGCGACTGTGCAGTAGAAATTAAAAGAAGACTTGCAATTGCTTCACATAAAATAATACAGATGGAAAACCTATGGCAAGGCACAAGCAAAGAAACAAAGTTATAACTGATCAGAGCATGTATATTCCCAGTAGCAACATACGGCTGCGAGACTTGGACACTCAATAAAACTGTTGCAGAAAAAAGGTTACATCATTCGAAATGAAATGCTACAGAAGGATGTTGAGAATACCTTGGACAGAAGAAAAGACCAACAGAGAAGTATTGCACTCACTAAACGTACAGGAACATTGGCTCCTAAATACCCTGGCAATAAAGAAGCTGAAATTTGTCGGTCATATAAAAAGACATAATAGTCTGGAAAAAATAGTGATGGAAGGCATGGTCCCTGGAAAAAGGGGAAGGGGTCAACCTAGACGACTGTGGACCCAGGACATCACAGAGAGTCTGAACTTGTCTTTGGCTGATGCAGGTCGACTTGCCCAGAATCCTGATGCGTTCAGAGCAGCTGTAATGGAGACAACGTTCTGGAAAGAATACGTCACATGATGATGACCATCTCTATGGTCTCTCACGTTTCTCAAGTATCTTCACTACGGCTTCTCGATGTCTCGATTTTCAAATCTCTTATTGGACAGGAACCGGAAGCTTCCTGATGCACAGTCAGTAATTGCAACGTTGAAAAGACAAAATAATACAGACCTGGATGATCTCAGAGTAGTTCTCCACAAACTTTGTCAACGATTCAAAAGTGTTGTGATCCAGTGGATCCCATCTCATTGTAACATCGCCGGCAATGAAGAGGCTGACAGAATGGCAAAAGAAGGTTCACATCTACCTCAGCCTTATGCAAGCATAACTTTTGAGGAGGCAAAGAGTTTTATCAGAATCAGTTACAGAAACAAGTGGAATGTAGAACATCCAGGGCACACACAGAATGATGCTTACTACCAGCTCCACAGAAGAGAACAAGTGTTAATCTTCAGACTCCGCACTGGCCACAACAGATTGAGATACCATCTATTCAACAAGCTAAAGATAGGAACTACTAATCAGTGTAACTGTGGCACTGATAAAATGACTGCTGAACATCTGCTTCAAAGTTGTCCCTTATATGTGGTACAGAGAAAGTGCATATAGCCGACGCCAGCTCCTTTCGTGGAAAAACTTTACGGGGATTCAAATAGCCTCAAACTGACTACTGCTTTCTTTAAGAACATTCAAGTGGACGTCTGAGAGTGTACGAAGAAGAAGAAAAAAAATCTGTTATGGCTTCTCTTACCCATTCTTCTTCTCCTCATCTATTCTGACACTTCTCTGTCTTCTCATATCCTATCTTCGCCTTTCTCCCATACCTCTAGTCTAACCTATTCCTCTTACTTCTCCTTTACTCCTCATCTCCTCCTCTACTGCATTACCCTATCGTTCAGGTGTACTCGGTTATATTTACATGTGTTCGGTGCAGAATGATTACACATAAATCTCCTCAAGACTTAGCTATCGCCGCCATATTCTCCCAATTCTATGACTCTCCTCTCATAGCCTCTTCCACCTCCCCTACTTCATCTCACCCATCAACTCTAACATCTTCATCATCCTAGACTCTCTGGCTCTAAGCGTTTCTAACGCTATCTGTTTATCAATACTTATATTTGTTTCCTCCTTTATTTCTCTTCTGACTTCCCCCACACTTTGCTTCCTCTCTACCTCTCTATCTTTTGAATCGCCAAAATATTTCTCAACCTCTCTATTCCTTACTTCTTTCACCGTTTTCGTCGGTTTTTCCTCTGCCTCCTCCTTTCTCATACTCTCTGAGTTCCTCGCTAGTCTCGGATTTATCTCTGCTTCTCCTTTCCTATTTCTGCATCTCTCTGTATTTCCCCGGGTATTTCTTGTTTTATCCTGTCTGCTCCAACCGACAGCCTTGTTTCTTCCTCTCCTTTCTTGTCCGCTGACTTCTGTTAGTCTCTTCCTCGGGACTATTTGATCGTTCTCTCCGTCGATCCGTATCTCCTCTGCCTCTACTATTATTCCTCGTATTTATCCCTTTATTTCAACTCTTTGATAGGTAATAACTCACTTCCTGCACCGTTGTAATTTTTCTTGGACTTATTAAATTTCTTATCAATATATCTGTAAACTGCAGTGATCTCCTTTACTACTTGTCCTTTACCTCTACTTGTTCGTCCATGGGAGCTTCAATCCTTGTCCCTGCGACTACCATTGCAATCTTTGTCAGACTCTGAAAAGGACGTGTTTAAACTTTGTTTAGACACTGTTATGTCTATGATCGACTTTTTCTACTTCTCTTGACATACTCTTCCTCTTTGGTCTAACCTCTAACTGTGTTGTATTTCTCAACTTTGCAAGACGCCTATCATAATCGGACGAATCGTCTGATGATGTCCAACGTCTCTTCGTCCCTCGTGTAATCTCTTCCTCCATCTCTTCCTGCTTCTCTATATCTCCTTCTGCCGTTTCCTCCGACTCCTGTGGGTCTCCCTGTGTATTTTGTTGTTCTGCGTTTCTTTCCTGCCCTTGTTCTCTTAACCTCTCTGCTCTATCCTGCTACCTTTGTTCATATTCCATTATTGGCATGTCAGCCTGTGACAGATTATGAAGATAACATTTCATATATCTAGTTCTTTTTCTACACTTTTCTTTTACCTAGTTTCACCTACGCCTGTTTTAACTTAAACCTTCCATATTTAGAGAGCTGTCTTTTCTTTTTCCAATTAAGCACGCCTAATTTATTTTTGTTCGCTATTTTCTTTGATGTAGGTTCAACCAGCAGACCTATTAGCTACGTTGAGCTGTATTTAACGCCAGCGATTAAAAATCGTTGTAATGGATCAGATGGCGATCTAAGAACAGATTACTTGGAACAAAGGGACAGACAATTGCTATTATCTTCACCTGAACTGTTCGTTTGAAAGTAATTAAACACGGCGCATTGCCAGATCAAAGGATACTGCTCGCTAGATGGCTCATACGAGCAGAGACGTGTAAAATTTGCACTGATTAACAAATTACATTTTGCCTGATTCTGGTTTTCGACTCTAGCGTGAAGAACGGCTTTGATTTACACATAAGCCGAAATCTGAACGAAGATTCTCCGTAAGTGCTATTATCTGGCAGAGAGTCTGATTTCGTTCAATAGTGTAATAGTCTCTTTGATTTCAGAGATATATATACTAGAGGATTCTAACTCTAGTTATCCAGTACTCCATAGATTCAGAAGACATCTAGCTACGATTCTAGAATCACTTGTAAAAGTAGAGTCTTAGTTTTTCGGTGGAGATAGTCTCAGTAGTTTGTGTGAAGGTAATTATTATACTAGTAGTTGGAGTGATTTAACTAGTTAAATCGTCAATTATATTTCTCTAAGATTTTTTGCAGAACGATTTACTAGATAGGTCCGAAATATATTATCTCTCTAAGTTTTACTGTGTTACAGTGGCTAGCAGAATAAATAATAATTTCTAGCTAAACTTTTCCAGCTATGAAATAAATTTAAGTAACTGCTAATAACCAGTCAGCAAATATTTTAACCAACTAGTAAAGGCACCGTTCATCATGAGTATTGACGAAATATGTATTTATTTCTAATTCATGATAATCGTTTTTTTTTTAATGACTAGAATTTATTTCACGGGAGTTTTGACCGATAAGACTAGCTTTAAGCGTGTAGTTTGTAATTTAAAGTTAAATAACCGTAGTGAATATATTATATTTTACGCGAGGTAGGACAGGAGTGAGAATACTATATTATGGTTTGTAAATGGATAGAAAGAAAGCAGGAATGAGTGGTTCTTTGATCGTATAATTCATGTACCCACTGTATATATTTTTTTAATGCAAAGTTTTGCTAATACTGTTTCCCTTTCAGAATAGATTAACGTATAAACTCTGTTCTTTACTGTAGAGGGAAATTCTAGACCATAGCGTATAAATCGTTGACTCTTTGGGGTTAATAACTTTCTTCTTAACGGGATTGTGTCTCAACAGAAGGAGGGATGAATACACCTATGAGTCTAACTCTTTAATTAATTCATTAACCTATGTTTATTTGTATTTGATTTAATATTCAACATATTGCTGTTGTAAAGTTTCTTTATGATAAATAAAATTTACATAAACTTTATTTATGTGGGTCGGTCAGCTTGTCCCAAAAGATCCCTAATCCATTGATGTAGTTTTCACGTCTGTGCGTCTAACTGTCGTCACTTATGTGTGTATGTAGGTGAGTGGTGATATATATATATTAATATATATTATGGTTGACTGTCTGACTAACAATTTCTGTTGTAGAGATAGGCTGAATGAGAGAAGCTTCTCGAGTTCAGGGACAGATTCTACTTACTTTTCCACTATCTCACTCTTGAAAATCTATTTCTTTACGTTACCTTCCACTGAACTATCACCGGGTCTAGTCTATTCAGAAGGGACCAATCTATGTCTTAATTCCCCTATCAAAAATCTACGACACAGCCTCACTCTCGGAGATATCTCTCTCAGTTCTTAATCTTCTTGTTTCTTCTGTGATATCATTATCCTGCATATTGTCCTGTGTATCCTGCATTACCTCTCTCCCATCCTCCTCTGGCGTATCTCTTCTTGTTCTTGGTGTATGTTTTGTGGGGGTGGGGTTAACCAATTAGATGTTAACCTAGGTTATGCATGCACTTGTGCCCTAGTAATAGTCCAATTATTCCTTTGTGGGTCTTCACTGGGCGTATCCCCATTCGTCGCGTCCTCTTCGCGGAGGCTCGGTGGTACTACCCAATATGTGCTCCTCTTGTTTCCATCCAAAGGAGGGATAACTATAGGTTTTTATCTTTTTATCTTGATCTTGCTTCCAAAATAAATATGTGGTGTTCGATAATCGCTGTAGAACTTGAGACCAGGGGGTCCATTTATAATCAAATTACGAGTTTCTGACCTGATTCTTATAGCACACAATATCTCCCGGTTCAAACTCCTGCAACCTTGCGTTTTTATTTGTACTTTGCACCCGTTTCTGCGCTGCCTTTCTCGTGTTCTTCTGTGACTTCGTGTGTGCTGTATGCTTCTGTTGCATATGCAGGCAATCTCGTTTTTGGACCAACTGTCGGGGTATATACCTTCTCGGCATCCCATCACCCTTAGGGTCTATGTATTAGACTGTTCCGTCCTGTTGGTTAATGATTTAGTTTCTGGCCATCTTGTTTCCTTTTTCGATGTTGTTTCTTAGGGCTACTAGTTCGGGACATTTTCTTTGTTTTACTGCAAGGTTGAAGTGTTCGGTTTCTCCTTGTTCCTCCAACAAACTTTCCTCCACATCGGACAACGTCTATAGCTGTCTCCGGTTAGAATTTATCACATTCACCTGTCGGAAGTGGTCATTTATTATCTCCGGTACGCCTTCCCGTTCTAATATTTCAGCTTCGTCCTTGTACGTATACGTGATAATAGGTCTGCACATGTGTTCTGTTTTCTCTGGATGTATTGGCTCTTAATGTCGCAGTTTTGGAGGTTCAGTGCCCAGGTTTGTAAATTTGGGGGCTGCTCTACTGTTTTGGTGAGCCATGTAACCAGTGGTTGGTGATCCGTTCTCACCGTGACGGATGGACCGCGAAGTAAATTGAGAACACCTCTTTCTCAATAGTGGCCCACGTTCGCTGCGACTTACTCAACTTATGCGAAACGAATACAATAGGTCTTTCGTTCCCGACGTTTGGTATTATCTGTTCCTCATTTTCTAATAATGGTTGGAACAAACACGCTCCTATGGCTGTTTAGGATGCGTCAGTATACAAGATCATCTCCCTATCTGGGTCGGGGTGTGCCAAGAATGGAAGCTCCTTTAATGCATTCTTCACGTATTTAATGGATCTTTGACATTGCTCCGTCCATTTAAAGCGGGCATACTTTTTCTCGAGGTTAATCAATGGCTCCGCTGCATGGGAGAAGTTGACGAAGTGCTTCCAAAAGTATCCGCAAGTGCCCAAGAATCCTCTCACCTGTCTGGCGTTCGTCGGTGTTGGCATTTCCCGAATCGCTTTGACTTTGTCCTCGTCCGGTCTAACTCCGTTTTTGTTAACCACAAATCCGGGTACTTTGTTTCTCTCTGCAGAAAATTACATTTCGTCAACTTTAACTTTACATTATCTTGTCTCAGCATGTCGAAGACTTTTCGGACGTGATCCAGATGGTTTTGCACTGATCCTGCAGTGTGCACTAGAATGTCGTCTATGTAGGCTATAGCGAAACTCTGCATGCCCTTGAGGACTTCGTCCATGAGCGCCATATATGTGGCGGGACTGCCTTTAAGTCCAAACGGCATGACGTTCCAAGCGAACGTTCCCACATGAGTACAAAATATGCTTTTTTTCCTTCCTTCCTCTGTCAGTGGTATACACCAGAATCCAGATCTGGCAACCAACGTCGTGAACCATTCTGATTTCCCTAACATCGCTAGGATGTCATCTATCCTCGGAAAAGGGTATGTTATGGTCTTCGTAATGCTGTTGAGTGCTTTGTTGTCACAACAGTATCTATGTGTGCCGTCCTTTTTAATAACTATAACAATAGGCGATGACCACTCTGAGCGCAATCTTTGTATAATCCCGGTGGCTATCATATCTTCAATAGCCTTCTCCACTATATGTCTAGTGTTCAGTGAAGTTCTATAGGGTTTCTTGCTGACGACCTTTCCCGGTTTCGTCTCAATATCCATCTTCACCGTTTGTGTCCTTCCTAATTCCATATCGCTAAAAGCTAACACACCAAGAGCGGGCGCACATATAATGTACTTCCAAAGAGTTCTGTCGTGTTGAGGGTGTGTCTTTATTTGCTTCTGTATCTCCCAAATCCTTCTGTGAAGCTTTTGTTGACTGTTATCTCTGTCTTGGTAGTACCTGTTTCGACTTCTTACGTTATTGTTTCCTTCCTGCTGATTATGGAATGATGTACATCCATTTGTTTTGTAGATCGCATTCCCTGTATGAATTAACCTTGGTGTTTCCAAATGACGCTATCCACCTCCTCATACCTACGTCCCGTTTGCTTTTGTCCCCTGTGCTTATTGTTGCAATGTTAGACCTCTCGTGAATGATTTCCGTTCCCATTCGTCCAACTTGGATTTTCTCCTTCTGCGAACTTATTTCTTCTTTTTATGTGACCGAACCGTCCCTTTTGTTGTCTTTTCTGATTCGTCGTGACCCTTGATCCTGTTGGTTCTTGTTCATGGTTTCCTTCTCGATCTTCTATTTCTTATACTCTTCCAACCACGAACCCTCTAGGTATCCTAATGGTCCTACCTGTGGTATTCATTACCATCATGGGGAATTATCAATTTTTCCCAATCTGTACTATTTCTTCTACCATGGATAAAATGGGCTCATCCAGTATATCTGTATCATCAAACTCGGCAGTCATGACCGTTTGCCCATATCTAAAATATAGGGATCGTTTAATCTTTCCCAGGACTATGCCCACTCTATTTGGTTCTTATGTGACTTGTCTTTGTCCTGATTACAGACGAAATATGTATATCGTCATGTAGCTCGACGTACTCATCCTGGATCTTGAGCGTGTGCAGGTCGAAATACAACCGGAGGGTGTGCCTGTGTAGAAAGTCACGTCCTAGGATGAAATTTCTGGCATCCCTTTCACTATCGTGAACGTGTGTTTTACCGTTTTCGCATGAATTCCAATTCGCATCGTAGCTGTCCCCATTACTTTTAAATTCTCTCCTGATATAGTCATGAGTTTGTCATACGACCTCCTGTATTTTACAGAACTCCTTATTTGTTTGTAGAGTCCAAACTTAATGAGAGTCACAGTAGCCCCTGAGTCCACTAGTGCTCTATATTTCCTTCCTTGAACTTCTATGATACGTGAACATGGATCCGAGCTATAGGCCAACTCAACTGCGGTTGTTTCAAGGCTCCTCTCTATGTCTAGTTGCTGACGTTCTCTACAGTTTATTTCTGCCATTCTCACTTTTCTACTTTCTAGACTACTCCAGTGTGTGCCTTCGTTATTTCTCTGCCGAGACCTTCCATTATTCGTGCCCACACCGGTCTCTCTCATTGAGCAGGTCTGTCTTTTCCCTGTACGTGTTTTTGCGTGTCGGTGTCTCCCGCATGTACCTGTGTTGTGACTGCGAGTATTCTGAGTGTGTGTACGTGTGTAATTGAAACAGTCTCCGTTAATGGGGACTGCATAATTTTTACTATGTATGTGTACTGAATTTCCAACTTCCCTATGTGGCTGTCGTGGCTCCTGACGCCTGTATCTACTTACGGCTGCTCTATGTCCAGGCTTACCACATACGAAGCGTACAGGTGCATTGTGTTCTTCACATATTGGCCTATTGTACATTTCATTTACTCTTCCCTGCCTCCATATTCCTCCTTGATTGCACTGCCCTATCTCCATCAGTTCTTCCCGCTCTTCATGTGCCACTGTCCTTCCTAATCTCAGATCCAACCTCCTTCTCACGTTTTCTTCCGCTAAGGCTAACTCTCTTAGGTTTGGTGGATCCTTGCGAAGTAAGTGCAACTTCATCGGAGTACTGTTCAATCCATCCACAAATATTCCTACCAGTTGCTTCTCGACTTCTTGATGGTTAATGTCATGTCCTAGGAAGGCATCCTCCGCCAGGTTCAGTAGCCTGTCGCTAAACATTTGTTTCGAATATTGTCTTAAGCGTCTAAGCAGTGTCCAGGCATAAGAGTTGTCTGTGATTTTTGAGTAACTTCTAATCAGTTCCTTCTTTAAATCGGCCCTAATTTCATTTGGGAAGGTTTCCATTCTACGCCTGATGAAGTCCGTCACCAATCCATCTGTGGAAAGTTACGCCACCTTCTTGAACAAGTTAATATCAAAATATTTCACATAAAAATAATGCATGTAAATATCTCATACAAAAAATACCATCATATAAGACCCCTGATGACACAAATATAAGAGACAAGATTCTACATGTAAACAAAACTATAACTAATTTTAAAGTATAAATTAAACAACTAAAATGTTCGTTTTATACTATTAAAGTGTCTTGCTTGTCTTTCTGTTCCGGGAAATGCTCTCTCTTGATCTCGCTGCTTTACTTTGTTTATAGCGCGACAGAATTTCTTGAACTTTATGATATCGAATTTCGCGAAAGTATGTCACTTTGTATGAATCTTTACTCGGACGCGTGTGTCATGGCACTATAAGTGTGTCAGATGCTTCATCCATGCCTGTCAAGGTATACCCGTGGTTAAATTTGAGTGTACGTAGAAAACGTCTTCATCTTGTGGCATGACCTCTTGACTATTGCTGTATCTTCTTCTCTTTGGCGACTTAATTATTTTGTTTGATGCAGAACCTCTGTAGCAACCTGTTAAATGTACTGGTGTGTGCTGCAATGTGTCCCGCGACAACTCAGGTTCGAATCCTGGTCACTGTTTAGGTTAGAATAAATAAGGTTTACGTTATTGTTACACACCCAGATATATGTCCAGTTATTTGTGAGGAAATGTGTCTGTCGGTGGTCAGCTGTAATTTTTGCACAACTTTGTATTTTCATTGAATGCTTCAGGGGCTTTGAAGAATAACGATTTTCACGTGCGCCGGGGTTATTCTGGATTCGTCAAAAGATAGACGGAATATTCTCCATGCTCCTAGATTTTGGAGATATGTTAGTGGCAAGGTATATATTTTGAAGGCCGCCACTATTGATCAATTATCATGATGGTTCCCGAAGCTTAACCAGAACTCTTCGTAATATATAGTGTTTAACAGAGGCCTTAGTTTTTCAGCCATTTTGAATGTTTCCTTCCTCGACACAGCTAAGTAATTTTTTTACGCATTTTATTAGTGTTGTTCATTCCTGTCTTCGTTTCGTTGATTATTTACTTTCTTGTTTCGACATGTCTTTCTGGTTTCACGATTTTCTTGCATTATTACTGTTATCGTTTCGCTCATCACCGTGGCTTCATCTGCTTGTATCGCTCATTTGACGTTTTCCTCATCATCACAGACCTTTGTAGTACCTATATGTAGTTCTTGTCCTTGTCACCTGTTCGTAACTGTGGCTGACGAAGGGTAAAACCCGAAACGTCCCTTGTCTCATGTGTACCGTTTACTTGTAAAACTGATTTCATACCATATTATATTTTTTAATTTATATATTTCTTCGTAATATATGTGCAGGGAAGTACCGTAATTATTGTTTCCTCAACTTACTAACTTCTGCTTCATTGCTTGGGTGCTGGGGATTTACCCGCACTGCTTGTCACAAAGGCCAGAGTCAAAGTGAGAGAAATCTTAACTGAGGATAATTGATTAACAAATGACATTGTGTTATAAGCACGGACTTTGTGCCTGAATTGCTATGTTTTTTTTCCATGCCACGCATTTTTATCTTTTACGTTGATGGAATCGTCCTGTGAAGCCAATTTAATAAATAATGTTTGCCTGTGGACCAAACCACCTGCCGGCTCATGTTGTTAGTTTTCATCCTGAAGAAAACTCATTATCATTCGCGTGGTCAGTGCGATGCTCTGAATGATTGAATGACTGGACATATACTAGAATCGTAACAATTGTACTAAATTTCATGGTGGGCAGTGTTTGCTGTGGAATAAATTTTTCTTCAGGACTTTGTCATTGTCAAGCAAACGTTTACACCGGTTGGCATTTGGGCTACTTTGCATAACGACCTTTCGAGTGCGCATGACTGCTGTACGTACTTCCTACAAGACAACACCATTGTTCTGCTGCATTCATGCCTTGTTTTCAAGATCTGTCTACGTTTGTATGCAGGGCTCCTACAGTCGTGGATCAATTTTTCCATCCTTCAAGATTATCTTCACAAGTTTGCTTGATCATGGCCCTGATTTTGTTCTGCTCCACCTTGCAATCCATGCATTGCCGACACCTTCCGTGAACTTCCATCTGTCTGCAATTTTAACAGCTAAGTGGCTTTTGAATTTGGTTCATATGATCTACTGCACGTTGTGTGAGCATCCTTTTCTCTGTTTCTGCGTATTTCTATGTCTCTATGTTAATTCGTGGGTGGTTGGGATGGTGATCTAGTGCTGAAGAGAGCGCGTCATTGAAAAATGACCTCAGACTAGACGTTCGTTAGGTTCCTTACACTCTTCAGCCAGTTTAATTTCCGTTTTGATTTTAATCAACACTGCTCTGTGCACTTCTTGTTCACTGTAATTCTGCTCGGTAGTTGTGCTGTCCAGTCTCATCGTTGTGGTTTCTTGGTGTAATTCGTTATCCTTTCGCTTGTTTTACAATCAATTCGTTTATGTTGCTGTTCTCTTCTTTCCTGTCCCTTAATTTTTTTTACAGATTAATGAATATACCTTGTCTTTGGTCCTGTCTTGTCATTTTTTTTTAAAAAGTTGTTGTGCTATATTTCTATTTTTCCCTTAGTCTCCTATTTGTATTCTCCTCTGTTATTCATTACTTTCATTGCATAGTCTTTGTCACTTGTAGTTTGTTTTTATATTGTTCCATCAACTGGTTTCGAATTTCTTTTTTTCTTCATACAGATGATGATGATGTTTATTTACATAAGAGGTGTTGGAGATGCTACTTGCATCTTGGCATAAATCGTTCACATCAACAATTTTCTTCAGCTTTCTTAATGAACAGTATATGCTGACTGGTACAACTCAATGTTCCGATAACAGTTAACAATATATCTTCAGTTATGTCTCTCTTGCTATCTGATTGCTCTATATGTGGCTGCTAGTCCTAGCCATTTTGAGAATCCTTGTTGATACGTCTTGTTCCCAACTGTTATATACTAAAGATGATGTATCACATTATATGTACCGGTAAACAGCAGCTATCATTTGGTGTATCTAGATATAGACACTAGCCTAACCGTCAGAGATCTACATTTACCAAACTCTGCTTTCCTTTTCACTAGACTGTCTACTATAATTCGCTTAACTGTCTACTGCAGTTCATTTTATACTTGACTGTCTATTATAGTTCACTTTACACTTGACTGTCTATTATAGTTCACTTTAGCAACAGTTCATTAACAGTTTGGCAAAACTCAACGCACCTGATAATTAGAATACACACAGTCTATCTCACATGAAACACTGACATCTTGTCCTCAGAATAACTAAACACAGTCATATATCTCACGTGGCAAATAATCGAGTTGGATGTATGGACGATAGTAGAGCTTTTCTGCCACCGCAGAAGCAACCAATATACATTGGCTTATCGGCCCGATGAAAACCTCTACTCGCTACCACATCTAGAAGCTAACTGATTTAATCTAAAACGTCGATTTGCAACGACGACTAATTTCGAACACTCCAGAACAACTTTGTCTGACAAACAACTCACAAAGACATAAATTTCACGTCTTCACTTCGCTCACCTTGTCGAATCCAGACAATCAAAACATCAACAATCCTCAACCAAGGGATGTAAGCACAACTCTTGACACCCTCTTCTCATTCTATCGATTATTCCCCTAAGACTATAAATTAAAAGTCAGCTAATACATCAAATCTCATACAATAACTATACCAGAATTTTCCCTCTTAACCAACCAACAGTACATACTAAATATATTATTTACCTTTTCGGCCAGTGCAAATGTAAAGATATTCAATATAAATGTAATTATTGGTTTCCGATCACTGGGATTAATATTAATACTCAGAGAGGGTAAAGTTCTGAGGTAGATGGGATAGTAGAATGGAAGAAAAGTGGGGAGGGCCACAAGACTGTGTGTCAGTAAACCCAATACTCAGGAACGTATTTGTTTCTCTTCTTTCATAATATTAGTCGGTGTTACCAGTTGTGCGGGCTGTCTCTGGAATAAAATGTATGGTATAAGTGGCCTGCTGTCAACGATACACATCAGCCGGGTCTTGAAGACGCTGGACCAGCCTCGGGATTACTCGTTAATATTACTTTGAACGTGTTCAACCTCCAGACTTGACCAGTTACTATAGTGAATCAGTCTATTACCTGCCAAATGAACTTTCAGACAATTCCCTCAATATCCATAACATCACCCTGTGATGATTACTTTAAAAAAAAAAAGAATTATTCATTTTACACTGTTAAATATAATTGATTATTAAATTTGTTTAACACCATATTCCCCATATGCTTCAATGGGCGTGTAACGGGATCCTTTACCTTAACCCTATTAAATTTGTTATTTGTATATATACAAATTTATAGTTGATTAAATTTTTTTGAGTGTACTGCACTCGTATGTCTCAGTCACCTTAAATACACTTAAAACAGAGCTACTAAATTAAGGTTTCACTGAATTAAATCAGTTGGGGGCTTGAACGAGCTAAATCATACAACATATCTCTTCACAGAGGTTGTCGGGCAGATAAGAGGTTAACTGTACTAAGACACATTCAGTATTGTTATTGATTTCTGAATATCTTGTGAAGACTCCAGCGAGGTAAAAGCATCATCATCCATCCACCTGTTTCTCTGCCAAGAGTAATCTTGTACGAAGGTAGATACCTTTGAAGACCCACATTAGATACTCTGGGTTTTGGCCATTGCTGGACCATCACTGCAAACAAAGGAACGGCAACCCATGACATTAACAAATAAATATGTATCGTTAAAATTTGCAAATATGTATATATATATTTGTACACAACATTTCATTGTGAAGATGCGGGACATGCTTGTACTACTGTCAATTATATCCAGATATGCGATGGCCCAGTCACAAGACTACATACGAGTAACCACAGACAAAAGGCACCACCTGCATGGAAACATAGCTGACATTAAAGGAGCGAGAATAAAGCGAGGCATGTCAAAGATGGCACAGGCAGAGGCAACGATTAAGCAAGTGACCACAGTTGAAAATATTATTCGAATGGGAAGAGTGGCGCAATTCAGATGAGAACACTACGAACTACCAGCAAGTCATCATCAGCCTTGGTAGAGAGTGCAGAGCTTGGGCTAATGGGAGGGCAGAGCTGGAAATTGATTATGCTGTAGATCAGTGGTGGCCAAGCTAGGGTTGGCCGAGGGCCAGATTATGGTAAAGGGTAACACCCGAGGGCCAGACCTATAAAATCCTTAAAAAATTACGTTCTGATATTTATTTTTACATATATAATGAACCACGTACAGAAAGCAACGGCAAACTACTGTACTGCACATCTGCCAAGACATGTATACCAGTCTTCGAACTGAAATTACTGTAAAAAAAAATTTAATGAACCTGTTGTTTTAATTTGTTTTGTGATTTGTAATATGACATGTAATTATTTATTTCAAACATACATTTGTGTGTTATTTCATTGTGAAGAGTGTGGCTTCAATCAACAATAAGAGGCCAGCCAAAACAGGTTGGCGGGCCAGTCAAAACTGGTTGGCGGGCCGGATCTGGCCCGCGGGCCGTAGTTTGGCCACCGCAGTGTAGATGATGATGCCATTGTGTACACTGAATGGTCTGTAATCCATTGTGAGACATCCGGTTGCGGCTTCTCTGCAAGAGTAAAGGGCAGAATGGTCGCTGAACATAGCGGGGCTTACATGATAACAACCTCCAGCATGAGAATGGAGGTAAAAACATCCACTGCAGCCTGAAACTGTGGTTGTTATTGTAACAGACTCACAATCCATGCTTCGGAGGTCCAACGTGGATGGCTCCGGTACGAATGAAAACCTCCAAAGAAACCTTGACTCTTCAGGAACTGGTGTAAATCTACTGTCCTGGTCATGCAGGAGTGTGCAGCAGTGAATGAGCTGACAGACAAGCTTCAAGAGCACCCTTAGAAGAGTAGCAATATGGACAGGAACCACTCTGGAATATCCCCGTAAGTGGTAATCTTTAGGATTTATCATATATATATATATATATATATATATATATATATATATATATATATATATATATATATATATATATATATATATATATATATATATATATATATATGTGTGTGTGTGTTTGTGTGTGTGTGTGTATGTGAAATGCCAATCAAACGCAGAGTAGCGGAAGGAAGAAACTCACCGAAATGAACAGGGAGATTCAACTAGATACAGATTTAACCAATAAGATTAATGCAGGGAAGGTCCAATTAAACTCAAGCTCAACCATATCTTACGGAATGGAAACTTATATAAGCCAGCTTCAGATTGAATTCTGGACTCTCAAAACTTCAATTCAAGATCTCATAGCTGAGAAAACGTCTAGCTGATCCACACCTATAGAAGCCCCAAAGCCATAGCCCATAGCTGAGAAAAGCCAAGCTGACCTGCTTTGTGAGCCGACTTGCATAGTGATAAGCTTATATCTGTAATATTTTGTCTGAAGGGTATGATAAACTTGTATTGATCGTTAGGTTAGAAATTATCTTGGTGTCATGTAAAATTGATGTAATATTTAACATAGATGTAATGATTAACTTAAGTTTACATGCCAGTGTCTTATCTTGGTATTCCTAAAACTACGCTGACAACTGAAATTGGTATCCTGCTAAATATAACCTGAAACAATATTGAACAGCATTGATGTAGCTAGAGTCCTTATCAGGACTACACTCAATACTAGCTATAAAAGCTTTCAGTTCTTCATTATGATAATTTTAATGCTGTGGGCACTGTTGCCTTCGGTTTTTGATCCTTTGAAGATTTTGTTGAATAATGGTTTTTATATTATTATTCCGTGTGCTTCTTACTTGATCTTCAAGTTGTCCTTAATCGAGCCGTTGTGCTGATTTGATGTTTCTCGCGAATGGTGAGTAATATGACCAATTCAATTGGATTGAAGCGACAACGATGCGATTTCTTTGAGTTCACAAAACAGTACATATTTATTATGACATACAAGATAGTTGATTCAAGACATCCAAATATTTACATCAGACTTCTACGCAATTCTAGTACAGTCTCATATACATTATTTGCTCTGTCGTCAAAAGGTCTGACTATTTACACGCGATGCCGTAGGTCGGTCATCCGGTAATGAATAGCCATAGGTTTGGCGAAGATAACGATTCTGATAATCATAAATTTATACTCCCTTTTATTCCTGTCGGCGTCTGTGGCCTAATGGATATGAACGCAGTTTCATAATCCAGATATACCAGGTTCGAAACCTGCTGCAGGCGGTTTGGTAGCAGATCGCTTTGTGTGGATTTTTAACAATGGTATAAGCGCCGTACCGTTCAGAAAGCAATGGCAAACTACCGAATGAAAAAAATTGCCTAGAAAAATCACAAACAGCCAATAAAAGCTGGGGCTGATTGCCACGTCCTGTAAAGGATAAGCAACTAACTTTTATTCCTAGTTCACGAAACGTAATCATCGATAAGAATATTCCTACATTGTATTCATAAAGCAAGATAGCTGACCCCGTAGCTTATCTTCAAAAGGACTTCAGCGCAATTCAATCTATACTGGGAGTAATGAAGAATACGTCCGACTTTGACTAAATTAGGAGTCTGAAAGGTAAAAATATAACGTTGTCATGTGTTAGCATACCAACGTAACACGTCATCATAATCCTAGACAACTATACATATTCGCGTTCAATAAAATACCGTAAAGCGCGAAACATAATTTATATTTATAGCATCTCAACCCCTTAATGTGTAACTTTAAAAGTGCTCACAATAATAGTGGCCAACATCATAAACCACATCGTAACATTCCCATGACCGACGGGGGTTAAAAAAAATCTATTCTATGGATTTTTTTAAATCTAATAACTCGCTTAATTATTTCAAAAATTAAAAATTAGCGACATACGGCCCACGATGTTTTGAGTAAAACATTGTCGAAGGTCGTAGTGAATATACTACATGTCATAAAATACATGAAAAATATTCTAAGTTAACTAAAGAAACGTCAACTGTCAGAAAGGATAGTGAATAATTATATACTTAACTAAAAGTATGTTTTAACTAAATTAATATGTGATGTATTAATCAAAATCCTAAGATATAACTAATTAAATATATAATTAAATAAGTAATTAATGTAATGTGTGTAGGATGTTATAGAATTAAATCTAATTAACTAAACTAAAGTATTGTATCATAGCTAAAGAAGGTAAAGAAAAGAAAAAGATTAAGAATACATGAGAAGTAAGTAGTAAGGAATAAAATTAATAGATTAAATTAAGACATATGTGTGCAGAAACTTACATGTAAAATAATAATCTAATTTAATGTAAATTAAACTAATCTATCCACTAATAAGAAATAACACATATCATTTTATAAAACAATTACGTTAAAATGAGTAATTAAAATACCTATAATAGTTATAGGAACGTTGGCTCCTAAATACCATCGCAATAAGGAAGCTGAAATTTTTCGGTCATATAAAAAGACATAATAGTCTGGAAAAAACAGTGATGGAAGGTATGGTCCCTGGAAAAAGGGGAAGGGGTCGACCTAGACGACGGTGGACCCAGGACATCACAGAGAGTCTGAACTTGTCTTTCGCTGATGCAGGTCGACTTGCCCAGAATCGTGATGCGTTCAGAGCAGCTGTAATTGAGACAATGTTCTGGAAAAAATACGTCACATGATGATAATAGTTATTAATTACATACCTATAGTAATTATATCAATTATTTGTGTGATAATGTTTGTTTTCAAACTTTTTTTCTCTTTATTTAATCACATTAAAGTATCGGAATCAATAATGTCAATCCTGATGAATAATCTGTTATTAGTTCCTGTCTGTCCGCAATGTATGGTTTAATACATTAGATGAAAAAATTCATTCAGCTAAAGATGATCATGAGTTCAACCGATACTGCGAGAATGCATGTATCACTAAGTTCAATCCTAAGTTCGAGCGCCTATTGATTCAAGGCGAGTGATAGCCGTATGGACACTAACCAAAGTCCATTGAAATATGAACGAACTCGATAACTCCTTGCGGATATTTGAGAAATAATTTAGTGCATTGTACGTATTACGAATGTTTTGTTTTCATGCACCTGGTTCATGATTACGTATGTCCTGTGAATACGAATTGTTGTTCGGAAATGTTCAAGCGTCTGTAAACAACATGATTTCATTGCCCATTATGAGTTGCAGATCCGTATGATACGGATGAATAAGTTCGAGCATATAAGTCTTCTTAGTTCATTAACACTTGAGTCGTTAATTCTATTCATTTGATGATGAAGGATGACGTGACAAGGAATCTGCCACTACGTTCTTGGAACCAGGAATTGATTCAATAGTAAACTGGAATGGTTTGAGGAAGATCGAGAATCGGGCTAACTTCGCGTTTTTGTGATTGGCTCGTCTGAGCGAAGCTACCGCCTTTTGGTCAGTTTGAATCACAAACGGGGCACCAAGTAGAAATTTCTCAAGCTTCTGAATTGCCTAAACTACTGCCAAAAGCTCCTTATCTATCACTGAATATTTGAGTTCTGCATCAGTGAGTTTTCTCGATATGAATAGAGTTGGGTGGAGTACGCCTTTATGTTCTTGGAGCAGACTACCTCCCAATCCGTAACTGCTGGCATCTGTACGGAGAATGAACATTTTTTTAGTATCTGGCAACCTTAAAATAGGTGGCCTAGAAAAAATTGACAAAATTTGATTAAACGTTTTGTCGCAGTCTGCAGTCCATGTGACTTTCATAGGCATGTCTTTCCTCAAGAGGGAAGACAAGACAGCTGTGATGGATGACAAATTAGGTATAAATCTACTATAATATTGGACGAGACCTAGTAAGCTTCTAACTTGTTTTTTTTTTGTTCGAGGAATTGATAACTTTAAAATTTTAAATACATTATGGGGAATGGTTTGGATACGCCCAGCCCCAATGATTTGTCCAAGAAAAGTTATTTCATGGAAAGCTATTTGAATCTTAGTAGGCTTAGCAGTTAATTTATTAGTTCTCAAGATCTCCAATACGGAACTTAGTCCTGAAAAATGTTCCTCAAATGACGAACTGAATAAACAGATATCGTCAATGTATGTGATAATGTCTGGTCTGCGTGATAAAATTTTTCGCATCATGCGAATAAACGTTGCTGGTGCGTTCATGAGCCCAAACGGCATGACAATCCACTGGTAAAGACCTTGTGGAGTAAAAAACGCAGTAAAATACTTGGCTTGTTCTGTTAAGGGAATGTGCCAATATCCCTTAGTTCAATCAATTTTCGTGAAAAATTTTGCTGTCGATAGACGAGTAAGTAAATCGTTAATAAGGGGATGTGGTTCACTGTCAGCCACTGTCTGAGCATTCACTTTTCTGTAATCGACACATAAACGTATATTATTGTCCTTCTTTCTGACAATAACTAAAGGTGAAGAAAATGGAGAGTTACTACTCTCTATGATCCTTAAAGCTAACATTTGATTACGTTCCTGTGATGTCTTATCTTGATAATGTATAGGAACTGAATAAGGACGAAGTTTTATTGGTGTGTTGTCCTTAAGTATAATGTCGTGAGAAATAACTGATGTCCGACCCGGTATATCAGTTAAAACATCAGAATAAGTCTCTACGAGTTTAGAGATTTGATGATTTTCTTGAGATGTTAATGAAGAAGAAATAGTCACATCTCGCCAAGACTCTGTAGATTGTAATGTAGGTACAGGAAAAGACATGTGGATTTCAGGAAAGGATGATTTCTCGTCCTGAATTACCGAAAGACTAGAATATTGGCAAGAACCAATTGATTTTTCATCTAAGTCATGAAAGATAGACTGCAGATGTTCAGGACGAGTAAAGAACTCTTTTAGCATGTTAATGTGATAAATTTTTTTCTGACCCTTAGTGTCTAGTATGTAGTCGACGTCAGAAATTCTGTCCAAAACGTTAAATGGACCGTTCCATACAATTAATAGTTTATTATCCTTTCGTGGGAGTAGCACGAAAGCTTCATCACCAGGAAATAACTGGCGTAATCGTCTATTTTTATTTTGGAATAGTCTTGCTTTGTATTTTGCAGCCTCTGAAGAAGCTGTTGCCATCTGGCAAGCCTCTATGATTTTTTACGTAGGTTAATGACATATTCATAGGATGACTGGGTGTCCTGAGTCATCTCAGAGTCGAGCAGAAGATCTTTTATAAGTCCCATCGGACCTCTTGGTGGAGCACCAAACACCAATTCAAACGGAGAGAAACCGGTTTGTTCATGCGGCACCTCTTGGTAAGCGAATAGGATTGCTGGGAGGACTCTGTCCCAGTCTTGAGGATACTTTACAGTAACGTTATGTAATAATTGTTTAATGGTGCGGTTGAGGCGTTCCACTGACCCATTGCTCATTGGATGATAAACACTACTAACGCTTCTTCCTATGTTAAGAGTCTTCATTACTTAAGTCATGGTGTCAGAAACAAATTGAGGACCATGATCTGAAAGTAATTTTCTTGGAAATCCAAGTCTAGAAAATATGAGTAGAAGAGCATCAGCTATGTCTGATGTAGTTGTGTTCTTAAGAGGTATGGCTTCTGGCCATCGTGTACATAAGTCGACACATGTTAAAATATACCTATGACCTCTTGCAGAAGGCAAAAGAGGACCAATAATGTCTATTGCCATTTTATCGAAAGGACGAACCGATATGTCACAAGCCTGGATGGGAGCATTATGAAACGCTCCACGAGACTTGACTTCCTGGCAAGTTACACAGGAACGTACATACAATGATACGTCTCGTAATATCCCTGGCCAGAAAAAAGACGACAACACTCAAGAACGTTTGCGAGTGTAGCCCATATGACCCGCGCATTGAGAGTCATATGCATGTCGTAGTATATATGGCCTTAATGATACTGGTACTATGACCTGTTGTTTTACCTTAGTCTGTTCCATACAATTCCTAAGTAGAATACCGTTCTTGATTGTAAACCAATGCTTACTTTTATTATTAAAAGCAACATTATCATACTTATTGACCAAGGCAAAAAATTTCTTTAGAGAATTATCTTCTCTTTGCTTAATAGCAAAGGACGCTCTGTCTATATCTGACTGAGGATCGTTGTCATCACAAAGATTTGTCTTAGTAACTGTACTATCTTCATTTTCCAACTCATGAGCCTGAGCTCGTGTTGTCACTGCATTGGCTGTAGACAAGTTTTGTTTTTCCCATTCTGTAATTTCCTCAGGAGTGCAATCCTTGCTGCCGTGGATGCGCCCGACTGTTAAATCAGCAATTGGATTCTGTAGGAGACACACTTTTACTTTACCTGAAAAAAATGGGGTATTTATGTCTATTATAGCAGTGGGATAGTATTCAATGGTCCCACCAAAAGTGATACACCTTACACACTCATTAGTAGCATAACGAGGATGTACTAATGATTGACGGATGCCGATAGTGGTTGATCCGGAGTCCCTCAACACTGAAACTATGTTTCCGTCGACTAATTCTCTGTTGAAAATCAATGTGCCTGTTCCATCGTTTGCAGTGAGACTAATTGCAGGACTAGGCTGTGTACTCTTCATCGACGTATGGTTGGTTTTCTGAAAAATACTATTACATTGTGGACAACTATTTGCCACATTATAATCAACAACACAACATGAAGAAGAGGAATTTACTGGATTATCATTGTCATGACTAACTGGAGGTGTATTGCTAGTCAACGCCGCCCCTGCATTATTGTAAAACCTCTGTGGTCTTCGTGAATTGGACCGTTGTCGATTATGATCAACTGAATTATTGTGACTTCTACCATTGTAACTATTATTTCTGGATCTGAAATTATTATTATTAACATTATTCCAGTTATTGTTACTGTTGTTATGTGAAGTGACATTGTACGGTTTATTCCATGTTGAATTTTGTTGAAAATTGTTGTTCCTGAAATGAGGTGATTGGTTTCTAGATTGTGGTCTACCTCTAGATGAATTGTTATTCATTTTGAAATTACTATTTTTATAATAATTATTGTTATCATTTCTGCGATGCAAAAAGTTCCTATCAAGGCTTTGAGCCCGTGACCTATGATTAACATTCCAGGTTGTAGCGGAAGCAACAGGTAACGCTTCTCTCACTTGATTATTTGCTATACATACTCCTGGATGTGCGGTACAGTATTGAATAGCTATTTTCTCTAAGTCCGCTAATGTAGGTGGGTTACGTTCCTGTAAGAACGATAAAAAAGGTTTGCTAACCGATGACAAAACCTTATCTCTCAGCATTAAATCAACAATCTGATCATATGTTTTATTGATACCAGATAATTCCACCCATCTGTTAAATGTTATAAGTATAGTCGCAATATATTCTGAAAAATCCTTACTTGAATCATGAAGTAATGACTTATATTTCATTCTTTATCCTTCCACGTTTAGTTGAAATCGCTTTAGCAGTAAAGTTTTCACAGCATCATAATTATTTATGACTGCTTGATCCATAGTATTTAATGCCTTCAATGGTTCACCATCCAAAAATTCACTGAGTTTTAAAGCCCATAAAGATTTATCAATGTGATTTTCATTACAGACCTGTTCAAATCTAAGGAGATATGACGACAAATCGTCAAAATTTTGTTTGAACACTGGTAGTTTAAACCTATAATTACTATTAATATGGGTTGATGAAGGAGTATTATGCGAATCACTATTATTGCTATTTTTAACAATCAGTAATTGGTTACTAAGTTCAAAAATTATTTTCACCCAATATTTTATATCACTATTCCTTATTCATGCTAAACAACTAGTGGTTACATGACCTACTAGTGTACGATGCTGAAAATAATGCAGGCATCTATTATTTATATCTTCTTCTTTGATCCTTAGCCGCCGACCATCAAAGCAGTCAGTGGCCATCATTATTTATATACTCAATTATATATGCCCAAATGCTAATATAGTACTGCGACTCACTTAGTCAAACAACTGCTTATAATGTGACTTACAAATCAATTATAAGATAAAAAGTTAATTTTATTCAATATTTTATCATACTGTGCCGTACTTAGGCAGAAAAAATAGTTGCTACTTGAACCACTAGTTCAAACCATAAAGAAAATATCTCATGCATCAAATATTTTCAATTAATTATCTTTACGTGTTATATTATTATTATTAAATAATTATCTTATAATATTATTAATGTTATTGAAGAAGACCATATAGAAATATTAACTAAAAGATGTTACAACACAATTCGATTTACCAACATTAAAATGATATTAAAACTGAATAAACATTACGGAAGTGACGAAGTATACTGAACATAGAAATGGGTCACAGCACACACAAAAATCTAAAAAATGTTCACAAACATGGACTCTTTACATATGACGTCACAGTTTTACGTGTATAACTGAAATATAGCAAGATTAAGCTTAACGGACATTCGACAAACAGCAGACAAAAATTAATTAGAATAAAACTAAAAACAATAATAATACACAATGCATATACAGAACTTCACAGCTGAACAGATAATGTTGACTAAATTCGATCACGAACAAAGTATGCCACGAACTTCGTCAATGGATTTTTCGTAGATCGAAAATAATCAAACGGTTCCCTATCGAACGATTCTTAATTCTACGGTCTGCGAAGCGACAATGTAGACATATCCAGAATTCCCGCCATCCTCCCGCTTAGGTGAACAAAAACAACATATATGCATTTTACAAACCATGTAACACTTAAAAAATGATATCAATAAACATGCCTGCGAATGGCCAAATGGACTACTGTTGCTTTACTAAACCAACAATGGGTACTTAGCTTTTCGTGATCACGTATATTCTCCGGTCAGTGCTGGCATGCATCAACGGGAATGAATGGATGTTCAGTACTGTAGTTCAATATTTGATCGAACTGGGTTTTTCTTGATCCATTGAGTGCATAAGATCTTGATGCCTTTTGAGATTTGACATTTGACAAAGGCTGGTAACGGTCACGACTTTCAGCTTGACAAGATTATGACGTCAGTTTGACCTCTAGTACTCATGCGCAGTGATTCATACTCTTTTCAAGTCACGTGAGCGCACGAAAAATGTAAACAGTTCTTGACAATGCGAATGGTTATTCTGGATCAAAATTTGTAATACTTTGTAGAAAAAAATTTTTTTCGTTCCCCACACCAAGGACACCAGTTTGTTGCCTTCGGATTTTGATCCTTTGAAGATTTTGTTGAATAATGGTTTTTATATTATTATTCCGTGTGCTTCTTACTTGATCTTCAAGTTGTCCTTAATCGAGCCATTGTGCTGATTTGATGTTTTTCGCGAATGGTGAGTAATATGACCAATTCAATTGGATTGAAGCGACAACGATGCGATTTCTTTGAGTCCACAAAACAGTACATATTTATTATGACATACAAGATAGTTGATTCAAGACATCCAAATATTTACATCAGGCTTCTTTGCAATTCTAGTACAGTCTCATATACATTATTTGCTCTGTCGTCAAAAGGTCTGACTATTTACACGCGATTTAATTCGATGCAAATTCCTCTCCTTATTTATTTAAATGTTCATTGATGTATTATCTTTAAAGGGAAACCACTTTGGCATAACTAAGGACCAAAGGGAATTTATTAAGACAGAATTCAGAAAATAATTTAAAATGATGTCCATAGTCTTTTGATGTATTTTAAATGATTGCCATGGCGTACTCCTTTGATTGATATGACCCTGGCCCCGTGACTAATTTGTCGAAATGAGGATTATGGTCAATAGTGGCACGTCATCATTGGAGGATCGTCTTGGTGTTAGACATCAGATACCATAGTGTGGTGCATATGTTTGCAGATTTCTACCCCAGAGAGAGTCGCAACAAAACTTCTGGTAAGGAGCATAACAGACTGTAGCGTGTAAGTAAAGGACCACCTCTACTTCACCTTGCAGTAGCATCATATCTACTTTTCCAGGTGAATTAACTTGGAAAGTCTACACCTGATCAATGACAGAAGTGTCTGTAGAGAAATAACTTAAGGTGATAAATACTGTTTCATTGAGGATACAAATTCAAGTCACCAATGGTCGATACGATGTTAAGGCCCATTGCCAATTGATTAATTTCCAGCTTGTGATTTTGTAAATACCTATCTGCAGCTTTACTAAAATTATATTTTAATTATTAAAGTTTACTGATATATTTTATAACGGATACCTTGATCGCAAAAGACGAAAAAGAATTGGGTTCTGGAACGCGAGAACTATGAATGAGGCAGGAAAACTGAGGTATATCATCAGAGAAATGATAAACTACAGATTATATTTCTTGGGAATAAGTGAAAGCAGAAAAGGACAGAAAGAATAAAAACAGCAACAGGCAGAAGAGAAAGTACTTTAATCTGGAAGAGATGACAGACAGCACAATGAAGGCGTAGCCATAATCCTAAAGTAAAGAATTCAGATATCATTACTGACTTGGAAGCCCATCAACGACAGACTGATAAGAACAAGACTGAGAGGGATATTTACCAACACCACAGTAATACAATGATATGCACCAACAAATAACAGCGATGAAAAGGTCAAGGACGAATTCTATCAACATCCACAAAGAAAATGGAAACTGCATCTAGATACGATCTTATCATAGTAATGGGAGACCTCAATGCGAAAGTTGGAACACACAATACATATAATGAAAGAGTAATGGGGAAATGCGGCAGAGGAACAGTAGCCGAGAATGGGGATAAATTAATACGCTTCTGCAGCATTAATAACTTGGTCTTTGTGGGAACGCTTTTTCCACACAAAGAAATTCACAAATTAACATGGGAATCACCAAACAGCATGGAAAGAAACCAGAAAGACCACATTCATTACAAGATGTGAAAGTAAAAAGATGTGCAGACGCGGGAAGCAATCACCACATAGTAGCAGCTAGACTGAAGGTGAAACTCTGAAATCCTGGACCAGGTATAACTAAGCGAAAAAGAAATGACATCATTAAACAAGATGGGCAGAGCAATTGAGAGAAACACTGAATAAGACGAAGCTGAATGTTTCTGAGGCTGAAGATGATCAAGGCAAGTTAAATAAAAGCGTGTAATAAAAATACCCTCTTTCGTCACTTACCTATTCGTACTTACTTATTTGCTTAGTCGTTCCTCTTCTACCGTGAGGTGTAGAGGTTTGTAAGAGAAAGCGCCATACTATTCAATCGGCTGTCTTCCTCCTGGCTTGGTTCAATTCTAGTCCTTCAAAGATTGTCTAATGTTGTCCTCCGAGCGGACTTTGGGTCGTCCTGGAGGTCTGGATCCCTGGCTCTTAGTTTCCCATGCTTGGCGTGGTAGCCGATCTTCTCCCATTCTGCAGACATGGCCAAACCATCTCAGTTGGGACTGTTCTACTTGGGTCTGCAGGGGTTGGGTTTTTAGGCCTTGACGTATCGTCTGGTTGCGGACCGTGTCTCTTCTTGTTACTTCAACCACCATCCTCGGATAACTCATTTCTGAGGTTTGGATCTGGCTTTTGTGGGTTGTAATCATTGCCCATGACTCGCATCCATACGTCAAGACTGGGACATAGGTGGAGCGGTGTACAGCCATCTTTGTCTTCTTACCAACTTCTCTTTTGCTGAGAAATCCTCGATTTATGGCTTGAAAAAGTCTCCCAGCTGCTGCTTTTCGGGTAGCCAACTCTTCTTTAATGCTTCCCTTCCAGTCTATGACAGCCCCAAGGTATTTAAAGTGGTTGACCTGCTCAAGGACCTGTTCTCTGAGCTTAATCTGATGTCTTCTTTCCATTCGTGATATCACCATGGTTTTTTTTCGAGCTGCTTATGATCATCGCTCTCTTCTCCAGCTCTTCCTTCCAGACTTACAGGTTGGATTGAAGATGTGCCTCTGATTTAGCAATCAGGGCAACATCAGCAAATGCCAGCTCTAAAATACAGACCTGCCTCATCCTCCAGTACCCCACTGAATATTTTCCTGTCCTCTCCTTACATGCCTTGATGACATCGTTCATGAGGAGTGTGAAAAGATAAATCAACAGGATATCACCTTGTTTTACACCAGTGGTGGTCCTGAATTCTTCTGACTTATGGTTTGCCGTCCTCACATAATTTCTTCAAGACTTGTAGAAGCTCTGTATAGCATGAATCAGAGGTGTTGGAATGTTTTTCTTTGCCAAACAGTCCCAGAGTTTGTTCTAGGGGACCTTGCCAAATGCCTTTTCCAAATCTAAGAAGCAAAGATGGATCTCACTCTTAAACTCAAGGGCCTTTTCACTCAACTGTCTGAGTGTGAAAATTAGGTCTTGAGAACTTCAATTTGCTGGGAAGCCACACTTGACCTCATCCATTTGTGGCTCAGCTAGGCGTCTGAGTCTCTGATCCAGTATTCTAGAGCAGATATTACCAGGGACACTGAGAAGGGATATGCCTCTATGGTTTCCACATTGTTGGTTGTCGCCCTTTTTGAAAATCGGTGTTATTATGACAATCTCCCAATCCTTTGGTAGGGTCTTGTTGCACCATGCTGCCTGTAGGACCCTTAGGAGTAATAGGTCACCAGTTGCTCCCATGTACTTAACCATTTCTGGTCTTATGCCATCATGTCCTGCTGCTTTGTCCATCTTGATTTTCTCCAGTACTGCCTTCAGTTCTTCCATCTTTATGTCATCTTCATAACCATTGGTTTCCTCTTCTGTGTCAGTGGTTATCATTTCTGATGCTTGACCTTGCTCACCATCCAGGAGCTCTGAAAAATATTCTTTTCATCTTTCCATTACTTCTTCTGGGGCAGTAAGCGATTTGCCTTGCTTGTCCTTTATAAATTTAAGAGGGCACTGTTTTTCCTTCCTTCCTCATATTCTTTAGGGTCTTATAGAACAATTTCTGGTTTTCTTGCGCATCGCTTTCTAGCTTTTCTCCAAATTCTTCCCATGACTTCTGTTTTGCTGTTAGCACCTTGTTCTTTCTTCAGTTCTGAGTATCATATATTCTCTACATTTCTATGTTTTTGTTCTAGCAGTGTTTTTAGCTCCTAAGTATTGTTTCCATGCCTTTTTCTTCTCTCATATTTTCTCTTTAACCTCATCTGTCCACCAAGGTGTCCTCTGTCTCTTGTTCCCAAGTCGAACTTCACCATATGCTTCTCCTGCGGCTGTCTTTATGATGTCATTGAATTACAGCTAGAATGTTTCCAGGTCATCAGGTTGTTGTTCTGTTTTTCTCACTGCTATAGCAATAAGCCCCTGGTATCTGGTCTTCACTTCTGGCTCTCTCAGCTTGTAGGTCTTAATGCTCGTTTCCCCTGTTCGTTTACTTAGCTTCTTGCGGGATGTTAGGCAGTTCCTAGGCCGAGTAACTTTTTCACTTGTTCTTTTAATTGCTAACAAGTAGTGGTCACTTCCAATATCTGGTCCCCTCCACACTCTAACATCCCGGACATACTTGAATGAGGTCTTTCTAACTATGGCATAGTCGACCATTAACTTCTCATTCTTTGTTGGTTTACACACTTACCTATTCTCCAAGCGGATTCTGTGACAAGAGAAATGTTCAGTGAAGCCCTTCTGGTGGCCTATAGACGCGACAAGAACCTGAAGGGTCTTATTATCCACAGCCGTCTCACAACTGAGAGTGCCAGTTACTTTGGCACACGACATTGTGGCGGAGCACAATGCAAGACGTGAGAGTGTATCATCCAAACACACAAGGTTTCATTTCCCAGGCCAATGTTAACCATCACCAATGGCTTCACATGCGTGTCACGCAACATCGTATTTGCCATATTATGCAAACGCTGCAGTAAAACATCTATTGACCGGACAGGTAAACGAATTGGGAACAGATTCAGCCAGCACTTCTATGTCAAAATCCGGTTAGAATCCACACCAATATCCATTCACTTCAAAGGCACGGGACTACCATAGCCCTATGGACATCCAGGTTACTGCGATCAGATCCTGCTCCTCTGACACTGCTAGTCGAGTCCAGCTTGGTTAATGCCCCATTCATCGTAGGGGTCCCTCAAACCAGAGGGTCTTAACACTCAACATTCCTTTTTCTGAAACTACCCTTTCCACACTTATTTTATGATCCCCTGTCGATCGTTACGCTTCAAGAGCCATAGTAAGATTGGTAGAAAATGGGTGATCGCGAACGTAATATGTCTATTATTGTCAAAATTCTTTTCGTATGATGCATTTACATTTCACGAAAACTCTACGTATCCCTTTCTTCGAATCCAGTCCGCAATCCTTCCTTACTAATACGTGCGCCAAAACTTGGCTACATCATGTAGTAAGACCGCACATGTTATTTATTTTGTGTTTTAATTTCATTTGTTGAACTATCGAAGACACCAACATCTCTTCGCTACAACCATCATCAAAACGGTTTCTTTCACCGCGCATTATATGCTACAGTTGAGGCTCAACACAGTTGCTGAGCAGAAGCTCAGATAAAATATTTAAGGACATGCTAATCTCCAGGGTTTGATATTAGGAAGCAAAGAAGAGACCTTCTAGTAGGTTGTGTAAGATACATCTACCTCATTATAAAAACAAAGTTACTTAGTCGACTCTTCCAGTCATAACAAACTATATGGATGATGCACCATTGTGGTGATAGATTTCAGTCGATATTTTTCCTTGACGTTGCTTTCGGTGTTTTTTTTTTCCTTTTCTTCTTGTTGCAAGACATCTTTTCGCCCAGTCTAAGCTGGCTTCGTAGAAAGCATCTCCACTTGGTGCGATCGGCAGCTTTGTTACTGGAATTGTATCCAGTGCCTTAATGTCTCTCTTGCACACATCTTTCAATGTCAGATGCTGTCACCTGGTTCTTCTGTTGCCATATGAAAGTTGTCCGAAGAAAATATCTTTGGGGATGCGACCATCGTCCATGAAGCGCACACGGCCAAGCTAGTACAATCTGCGCTGTCCAAGCAGTGTATACGTGCTTTGAAGATCTGCGCCTGGCAGCACCTTGAGATTTGCCACTATGTCCTTAAACGAAATACCAAGGATGTGGCATATAGATGGGAGGTATTGAGCCTTTTTGTTTGCTTAGCGTAGGTTGCATATGTTTCGCTGCCATATAGAAGCATGCTGGTGAAGCAGGAATCATATACTACAGCTTTGGCTACTAATATGAGGTTGTGTGTAGTACAGGTACATCATTATAAAAGCAGAGTTATTTAGTAGCCTCCACCAGTCAAATATAATATGGGGATGATGCGCCCATGATGTGGTAGATCTCAGCGTGCTTTTTTTGTCGGGTGTTCGGCGTGTTTTTTTTCTCTATTGCATATAGTAAAAGCTTCTATTTGTCTAATCTGAGGTGGTGCCGTAGGTGCGATCGGCAGCTTCGTCCTCCTAGGTTGCTTTATTTATGTTAAGTGCCTTCATGTCTCTCTTGTGCACATCTATGAGCTTCAGCTCCGGTCGCCTGGCTGTTATTTTGCCATATGCCAGTTCTCCGTAGAAAATATCTTTGGGGATGCGACCATTTTTCATGCGGCTGACATGGCCAAGACAGAGTAATCTGCCCCGTCTAAGCAGTGTATACATGCTTTGAATTACAGTGCGCGGCAGCAATGGGAGATTTGTTACTTTGCTTATCCACGAAATACCGTGGAAGTGGCGTACACGTAAGATGGAAGGTATTGAGAATTGTTCTTGCTTAGCATGGGTTGTCCAGGTTTCGCTACCATGTAGAAGCCTGCTGATGACATGTGAGATTGGAGTTTCTCGAGACACGCGTTGTGAGGCGGTCAAAGTTATAAAGGAGCCACATCGATCAGATCACATGAAATGCTTCAGCATAGACTTCCTCCAAGAGGCCAGCAACAGTTGTTTTCCCATGTTTCACAGGGACCGAAAAGAAACGCCTACTACTTTTGTTATTGTTGATCACAATCGACGTCATTGCACGCCGGGCAAACCCATAGGTGCTCAATCTCCCTCTGCAAGTGTCAAAGGGTGTGAATGCTAACTGTTCCTGTTGCTCAGTGGTTGTATACACGCCGAATGCATCCTCTCTTACGTCCATCTCTGCTGGTGTTACGTCTTAATCTTGATGATTCATCGATTGCAGTGCCATTCTCTAATAGGCGATCATTAGTTGCCATCAGTTTGTCTAGCTTATCCATATCCAATGCACCTTCTATTGGTGCTCTAGAAGTTAGTCTGTCAGCGCTTTCATTGACGCGTACTACCTTAACAGGACAGACGATTCATACGTTCCTGGAGATTCGAGGCTTCAATAGAGGTTTTCCATTCATGCTGGAACCATCCACTTTGCACTTCCCGAAGCATGGATCGTGAGTCTGATACAATAACTGCCCTTGTTAATGAAGCTCCAGACAGCCACATTAAGGCTGCAGTAGCTGCCTCTATCTCCATTCTCATGCTGGAGGTTGTTTTCATGAAAGCCCCGCTATGTTCAGAGACGATTCTGCCCTTAACCCTAGCAGAGAAGCTGCACTCTAATTTCTCACCACGGATTACACACCCATCATGATATCATCATCTCCAGCATGATCATTTATCAGCTGATCAATTTCCATCTCTGCCCTCCCATTGGCCAACGTTCGTTCTGGACTCACTACCAAGGCTGATGATGACTTGCTGGTAGTTCGTCAAGTTCTCTCCTGACTTACTCCACTCTTCTCCCTTGAATTTATTTTCAACTGTGGTCACCTGTCTAATAGTTGTCTCTGCCTGTGTCATCCTTGACATGCCTCTCTCTATTCTTGCTCCTTTGATGAAGGCTATGTTCTCATGTAGGGGACACATTCTGTCTGTGGTTCCTCGCGTATAAGCTTTTGCTTGGACCACGGCATATCTGGAACTAATTGATAGCAATCCAAGCATGTGCAGCATCGTCACAATGGGAGTATCTCACATACACCACACGATTATGCGCATCCCTTCATTTTGAGTGCGTTTCAATCGTTCACATTGTATTACTGTTTCAAGATTTTTCTGTACCTTCATGAATGTTGTTGTTGTTTTGAAAAGGTGATGGGTGGAGAGCGGGCACTTAACAGCTGACCATTATTTCCTCTTCTCGTTCCATCTTGGTCTATCCTGTTCAACCTGAAAATTTATTATAATTGGGGTATTTAGTGGCATTTTATTTACTAATTTTGCATTAAATGTAAATAACTACTGTCTTTTGCAAGTTGCTGGTTTTAATTTATATTAGTATTTGTCATTTTATTTTCAGTTTTGTATTGTACATAGATAACTATTGTCCTTTGCACTTGGTTTTAATTTATATTAGTATTTATTCTTTTTGAGTTGGTGGTTTTTTGTTTTTGGATCCTCGTCATCTTTCCTTGTCCTTTGAATAGTTAGTAAGTTTGCTAATTTTTCTGTTTTTTTGTTTTTGTTTTTTTATAAATGATTTGTTAGTTTTTGTTGCTTAATCTCTATTTGGTTGAATGTCTTTTCTGAAGTATTATTTTTGTTTTTGTTGTTAATATTGTCATTGTTTCTAACCTTATATGTTTTCCTTTGTTTTATGTATATATCGTTCCTTCATGAACGCAAACTCGATAGTTTGTAACTATCGGGGTGGGGGGGGGGTGGGGGGGGGCGGGGGGGGCGGGGGGGGGGGGGGGGGGGGGGGGGGGGGGGGGTGGGGGGGGCGAGGGGGGGGGGGGGGGGGGGGGGGGGGGGAGAGACATAGCAGTCTACACAAAATTACATCACAAGCGAGCGCGATCGAAAGAAGGGACGAAAATGTGCTCATTACTCACTTTGCCAGTCGGATTATTGCTCTAAGCAGTGATAGTTGACTTGTGGGGATAGAAGACAGGAAGATCGAGAAGATGTCTTCTCCATTCCAATCTGTACGTCTTCTTCTTCTTCATCTTCTTATTCTTTGTATACTCTTAGGCGTCTACTTGAATGTTTTCAAAGATAGCAGTTGTCAGCTTGAAGCTATTTGTATCTCCGTCGAGCTTTTCCACGAATGGTACTGGTGACGGCCACATGCGCTTTCCTTGTTCCACATTTGTTGGAAGTTCCAACTGAAGCATGGGTTGTCGTTTTCTAACGCTGTTCAGGGTACGACGCTAAGGTAATGTCATCCTTCTGCGCTTGTGGTAACTCTGCTTTACTACACAGAAATGTCGAGTTGAGATACAAGTTATCCAATGTTGGGTGTTGGATACTCTGCTCAAACTCTTTCTTCGTAGTTTCGTCATTCTGGTTGTCCGGGTTATGGCGTACCGAGCAATCTCGCACAAACTGTCGAATATCGTATTGCATATCTAGCCAGAAGTAGTTCAAGGAGAAATGTTTTTTACTAGGGCATGGGTGAATGCATCTCCTGCATTAGGGGTGTGCGATAGGGTAATGGGACAACTAACTGTCTCTTGTTCCCCACCCGTCTATAAACCAAACCTTTCTCCCTGTAATATGCTCCCTGAGGAGTATGGGAGTGATTGCCATTCGACATAGAAAAGCAAGGCTTTACGGTTTTGTCATCCCTTTGTCCTTTCTTCAGCTCCGAAATATTCAGACTGTTTAGAGATAAGAACTCAGGAGTCGCTGGGGCATGTCCTGGGTTCTCTCTCTTTTGTGTCTGCCTGGAGTCACGTGAGGAATCTCCAAGAAACACATATTTTCTCCCTAAAATGAGAGGGTAGACAAAATCGTCTAAAACATCAGCTTGGATTTTCCCCTGTACGTATCGGGTTGAAACATCAATTTCAGCAACCTGAAGAAGCATAGGCTCTATACTCCCCCGGAGGCCCTGTATTTCTACAGTTTCACCAGTTTACTGGTGGGCCTTCACCAAAGATGGGGAAACTAGAGCTGAATAACCTAAGCCCGAATCATATAAGCACCGTATGGTTTGGTTACCAACGGTTACTTGCTCAGTAATAGAGGGGTGACTGGGGTTCTGTTCATATGCCTAAGGGTCATGGTTCCCTGTCGGCCCCCTGATCAGGCATGCGGCATTATAAGGCCCTGTTTTTGGCCTCTTACAATCCGATGTAAAATGTGTATCGGTTTTGCACGATTTACACAATCGTCTTCCAGTTCCCTGGGCTGAATTGCTCTGTTTCTGCCTATGGTGATCCTGTGGTTGTTGTTGGTGAGCTGCTTTGTGTGTTGTGTTGTCCGTACTTTTTGAGTTATTATCTGGGTGATCCTTTTGTCTCGTTGAATTTCGTGTGGGCGCCTTTTAGACCGGTTCACCTCCGACTGGGCACTCTGGTCCCGATCAGCACACCGTACGACCTGCTCAAGATTTTTGGCCCCGTGCTCCGCCAGGAACCGTCTCATGTCAGGGGTGAGCGAGTCCTTGCACTGCTCCACGATAATCATCTCTTAGAGCCCTTCGTACGATTCATCGAAGATCTGAGGGACCCCCACTTCTCCAGGTACGTTTCTAGTCCTGTAGCAAATGTCTAAACCAGCGGTTCCCAACCTTTTTTCACTTGCGTACCCCTTGGCAGCCCATTTCTATAAATTGTACCTCTAATATTAGCAAAATATTTGAAATTAATATAGTTGCTGTTGTTCAAAATTTATAGATTATAACCAGAAATAAAGGGGCCAACCACGGGATTAAAAAACAATGTAATAAAAAGGTGAACAAACAGTGCGTATATTTTTACATTAAAAAAATCAGAAGTAACAATAAAAATTAACACATTTAATTTATTAATAATAATAATAATAAGAAAAACGTTGTTATTGTTAAAAGTTGAAATCACTTTTTATAACATATATGTCACGTGACCATGACAAATGTTCAGTGCGATCCTTGAGCTTGTTTTGAGGCACATAGTTTTTTGAAATCATTTCCTGGGAGAGGTGCAGCTCGTTCTCAGATAGAAAATTGTGCAGAGTTTCAAATACCTCAGGCTGGCCTTTTTCAATACACGACCTCCAAAAATCTAATTTTTTAATCATAGATTCAATTTTGTCTGAAACATTGAAGATCGTTACCGAGCTATTCTGAAGTGCCAAATTTAGTTTGTTTATTTGTAGGAAAATATCCGATAAGTATGCAAGACTCTGAAGCCAATCACAGACGTGTAACTTTGAAGTAAGTTGGACAGGATAGTCTTCAAAAAAAAGTTGGACTTCATGTCTAAGTTCGAACAGCCGGGTAAGGACTTTACCACAAGAGAGCCACCTTACTTGTGTATGAAGGAGCAGGGTAGAATGAAGACTATTCATCCCTTTACACAGTGCTTTGAAAAGCCTCGAGTTTATGGACTTTGACTTTATAAAACTAACCACTTTCACAGCTTCATCAAGAACGACATTTAATTCACCAGGGAGGCAATTAGATGCAAGGCTTTGCCTGTGGATGCAGCAGTGGCTCCAGGTTATATTGGGGGCTACCTTTGTGACACGAGCGCAAAGACCGGAGTAGCAACCTGACATAGACTTGGCTCCGTCAGTGCTTAGTCCACAACAATTAGACCAATTAATGTCCTTTTCTTTGAAATAAGAATCAATAGCATGAAATATATCCTCACCTCTTGTAATCCCTGACAGAGGATGACAAAGCAAAAGGTTTTCTTCAACTTCATTGCTTTTCAAATACCTCACAATAACAAGCAAAGCAGCGAAATTAGCAATATCTGTGCTTTCGTCAACTTGAATAGCAAAGAATTTACTATTTTTAATTCTACTTATTATTGTTGCTTCTACATCGTCAGACATATCCTGCATTCTTTGAGAAATTGTATTGTTCGAAAGAGGGATAGCGTTCATTTTGCGAACATGTTCCTCTCCGAGCATGCACAGAACGGCATCTTTTATACAAGGAGAAATTAAATTTTCAGCTATAGTATGATTTTTACCACATTTAGCAATACGATAACTAATACGGTAGGAGGCTTCAACCGCATTTTCGTTATCTTTGTTAGCTGATGACAAGTATGATGTCACATTCTGTTGTTTCGATAGTCGCTGAAAAAAATTGCGTTCCTTGTTTTCATAACTGGGGTGTTTTGTTTGTAAATGCCGCAAGAGTAACGAAGGTTTCATGCTACCATCCCGACACACTACACAGTGAGGCTTGGCACAGTCCTCATCTCCTATAAACGAAAACCCATACTTCATGTATTCGTCACTGTATTTTCTCTTTTTAGCTCTATGTAAAACTGAAGATCATGTATTTTCACTATCCTGCACCAAAGTCTTAGGCATGTCCTGAGAAGTACTTGGCGATTGATCACATTCCACATTATGTTTCAGCTTTTTTACTGTGCCGGTTTTAAACCACTGATCCATATCTGATAATACACGACTTGAACAATTAATCACTTTAAGTTAAGTTAAAACAATGACAAAAACTACTGTACATAGAAACACTGTCTCAATGTCTCACGTTTGTAAAATTTGGGTCAAGAATCAACACTATTACTTCCGGGACATTAGACGTTCATAGATAGTGTGGAAGATCAAACAAGTCATATTTCTGATGAAATATTCAACGGCACAACTATAATCCCATAGTCATCATAATGAAGACTATTGTGTAAAAATATTGAATTGTGGTCATACGAAATTGCATAGATTTTCACACACGCCAGTCCAAGCAGACAGCATGTGGGTAGTTGTGGAAATTATAAGCCAGCATATAAAAGGGCGGGGGTGTCCTTTTGTTGCAGGGTTTCATTGCCTGTTACAAGCTGTAACAGGAGACCTATTGAGACTTTATCTGAGGAAAGTGAAGGCCTCAGCAGAGCTGTTACTGCACGTGTTAGCCAGAGAAAGACTTCTGGGCTGACTTTGTCATAATTTCCAGTATTCTACAGCTGAACTCAAAGAAAAGGTGAACGTATCTTAAGGGCATCCTGTCAACTCATTAACGTGCAAAGTTTTCCAAAAACTTTATCCACATTTTAGCGGGAATGATGTAAACAACAGCCCCGCACAAGATTGATTTTCACCAATTAGACAGTATTATACTATTATGTGAATACATCACCAAAGACAGTTCCTATTATTCGATCTGGACAGAAAATTATCTTTATTTATTTCGTATATGTAAACTACATTTTCTTCAGTTAAAAATTCCTGTCCCAAAAGAATTGAGGTACAGGAAAATAAAATTGTAAATTAAGTTGATAACTAAATTACTGTCTTACTTAAATTCATTGTATTGAGTTACAGTTGTGTTCAAGTTATTATCACAACACCATACATCCATTACCCTAGACCCGTAGCCATATAACATAATAAAATCAAAATAATTCGCAGAGTGAGATCGTAGGGTGGTAGCAGTTAGGTACCCTGAGAACATCCTGATCAACTATTAGACCCAGGGACCTTCATAGCTGACCTCACTCTGTAGACAATTAATAATTAACACAGTAACATCAAAACCCACCACATATATTGGGGTCCGGTCCAGGATTTAAATTTATAGTAACATTAGAGATCCAGGGTATCCCCATTTTACTAAAATTCATTAGTCAGTGTGGAGAATTGATGAGTTGTCATTGCCCATAGTTAACTAGTTAAAAATCGTTAGTTAATACAGTTACATTATTAGAATTTTGTACAAGAACAAATGGCAGACTTGGCAAAATTCAGGTCTGCTGCTGTACAGACTGCAAAGGAGATGGGAATGGAGGGTCAAGTTCTGATTCAGTATGTGAAATCAGAGTGTGATAAATTTATTGAGAGAGAAGATAAGAGGTTGGCAGAATAAAAATCATTACAATTAGAAGATGCTAGGGAGGCTAGGACATTAGAGGCTGAGAGGGAGGCTGAAATCAAAAGGCTACAATTAGAGGAGAAGAAATTGAAAGCAGAAGAAAAGAGATTAACGGCTGAACAGGAAAAAGAAGAAAAGAGATTAGCGGCTGAACAGGAAAAAGAAGAAAAGAGGTTAGAGGCTGAAAAGGAGGAGAGGAGATTACAGAGGGAACATGAGCTGCGACTAAGAGAGTTAGAATTGCAAGGCCATGCTCCAGAAAATGGTAACAGCCCATCTACCTCTGATGCTACTGCAAGTCAGGGAGCCTCCAACTCAGCCATGGGGTTTCATTTAGATCCCTTTGTAGAAAAAGAGGATGATATTGAGTCCTTCCTCTCTAGATTTGAAAGACTAGCTACTAATTATGGTTTGGAGAGGGAAAAATGGAGTTTGAAGTTGTCCCAAGGGCTTAGGGGAACCTCTTACGAGGTATTTTCAAAGCTGAGAAGAGACGAACAGGAAGACTACGAAATAGTAAAACAGGCACTTCTAATTAGATATGACAAGCGATATTTATTAAAGTAGTCATAATTAAATTAACACTGATATCGTGCGCTGAGTGTTTTACCGGGCGGGAGGGGAAAGGAGCATACCTAAAATCCAACCCGTACTAGTTGAGTGAAGCGTGATAAGATAGGCTAAGACACGTGTGCCGTTTAATATAATTAGATGACGGAGAGGATAAGAGATCTTACCCTTACGCGTGGTAGGATAGGATATTGATATTGTGGTTAAATGTTTTGTTTTCTTCCAAATGTAGTACTGATCGCAAACCATCTGCCAGCGGTCTAATAGCACCAGTAACAATTCTTATTATTAGCAGGTCTTCGATGTTGACCTGTTCGGTCCTCTTGCTTCATCCAGAGAGAGACCAAAAATATAAAGAATAAGAGTAATCGTAACTGGAATTACAAAATAACCAGATTTTTTGCATTCAATTGTATCAGCCCGCTGTGGCCAAATAAATATATAACATTTTTCCCGACTACTGACTGGCGTGTTTCCAAGTCAATTTATCCAGCAGAATACGTTGTTTCATAATCGGCACTCAACCCCAGAGAGAAAAACCGATAGGATATACCTTCATCATATTTATTAACAGTTTACCAACCAGATGTTTCCTTTAGCTATTGGAAGTACTGTCTACTGTCTACTGTGAACACTGGATCGCGGTTTATATTTTGCTACATGAACTATCTGATGTGACATTTTCATATCCAATAACCCACCACCAAAGAAGGCGTTCCCCGTTAGGAAAATTAATTATTCGTGGAGAAACTGGGGCTCACTTCGGAGAAGCACAACCCTGGATTATGATACATGTACACTGATGTTTACGTTCAAGAGGTTGTTAACCAAGTATTAGGTAAAGCGTGATTGACGTGGCAACGAACGACAGAGTGAGAGTGAATACGTTCTAGTTACGGAAACTGTACCATCCTTTATTTTCTTTGCAAAT
This sequence comes from Oreohelix idahoensis, assembly GCA_024509875.1. Taxonomy (NCBI): domain Eukaryota; kingdom Metazoa; phylum Mollusca; class Gastropoda; order Stylommatophora; family Oreohelicidae; genus Oreohelix; species Oreohelix idahoensis. The sequence goes on from JAMPIV010004043.1 coordinate 442,746, forward strand.
ACTGTAATTTTACGGGATAGATCAACTAGGAACTTTGTTCTTTGCTTTACTGTCTATTCTATACCCTAGTGTTAATCTTTGACCTTTTGGGTAATTAACTTCTTTTGGGATCTTTTCTCAACAAGAGGGGAGGGCACTTATTGGGTTATTTTCCTATGTATGTACACAATGATTATATTGATTTGAATATGTTTTGATGTTGTAAAGTTTAAGTGATAATAAACTAAACAAAACTTAATTTATTGTGTTGGTCAGCCCCAATCTGCATTTACCATAGTTTTCACGTCTGTGAGTTCTGTTGTCACATAACTGTGTGTGTGTGTGTGTGAGTAGTTAACTTATACTAGGGGCGTTCAGAAAGTAATGCACCACATCGTTTTTCTCAGGAGCTGTTTTTTCAAAAAGCATGAAATTTATACACAATATACATGGATATGTCATGTATACATCGGTATTATTCAACACAATACCCATCAACTTGTACGGCTTTATGCCAACACGAAACAAGTGCATGTATTTTTAGCCCGTACCAGATTTTGTCTTGATCATGTAGCCATTTCTTCGCTGCATGAATCACTCCTTCATCATCTTCAAACCTTGTCCCACGGAGTGCATCTTTAAATGGGCCAAATAGATGAAAATCAGAGGGTGCCAAATCGGGACTACAGGGTGGATGGGGTAGTACAGTCCAACCCAATTTGGTGATTGCTTCCCATGTTGCCAGACTTGTGTGAGGTCGCGCAATGTCGTGAAGGAGAAGCAGGTCTGCTGGATTCTTGTGCGGCCGAACTCTGCGAAAACGTTGATTGAGTTTTTTCAATGTCTTAATGTAAGCTTGCGAATTGATTGTCTCTCCTCTTGGCATAACGTCCACAAGAATCACACCTTCAATGCCCCAAAAGACAGTGATCATGACCTTTTCAGCTGAAGGAATTGTCTTGAATTTCTTTCTTCGTGGTGATTGCGGATGATGCCACTCCATTGACTGTCTTTTTGTCTCAGGTTCAAACTGATGTGCCCAGGTTTCGTCACCTGTACCGATCTTAGCCAAAAAGTTCTCTCCATCAGCATTGAAACGCTCCAACAATTCAGAAGAAATTGTTTTCCTTTGTAATCGGTGGTCATTTGTGAGACTTCGAGGAACCCATCTTGCGCAAACCTTAGAAAATCTGAGTTTTTATAACTGCATTTGCACTATCAATGCTGACTGACAGCTGTAAGGCCAATTGTTGAGTAGTGATTCGCCTATCAGTAAGAATAATGTCCTCAGTGCATTTCAAAATTTCTGCGTTGGTGGCTGTGGCAGGACGTCCACAGCGCGGCCGATCAAGCAGCTCCGTATCTCCACTTCCTGATTCTTTGATTCTCTGAACCCAGCGATGACTGTACTCCTGTCGACTACAAAACTTTCATACACATCACATAGACGCTTGTGAATGTTCACAACAGTTTCCTTCTCTGCAACGATAAATTCTATCACAATTCGCTGTTTATAACGCAAGTTGCTAACACGCTCCATTTCAACGGTTTAGGGCAGCCGTACTATTTGGCCAGTTGCGGTGCAATTTGGTGCACACAATTGGCACATGCCATATTTGAAGTGTCCAAAATTTCATGCTTCTATCTTTATTATTAGCTGAGAAAAACGATGTGGTGCATTACTTTCTGAACGCCCCTCGTAATTGTATTTATAGAGAGGTTTGATAGATTGTCTGTTACCAAAAGATAGTCGTATAGATAGGCTGGACTAGAGAATTCACTCATTCCAGAGACAGATCTTCACCTTAATCTATTCACTCGTGGAATCTATTCTAACACTTTCTTTCTCAGATAACCCCACTTTTTCTGTTCTATTCAGATGGGACCAAATATATCTCTAATACCTATCTAAATGTACGACAATAGCCATAAGAAACATGTTCCGACCAACATTACGTTAAATTGGCAAACGTTAGAAGAAGTTAACACCTTTAAATATCTGGGGTCCACTATATGTAGTGATGGAAGATCAAGTAAAGAAATCAAGACAAGACTTGAGATGGCCTCAGCTGCCATGACAAGGCTGAATGTGATCTGGAAAAGTAACATCAGTTTTCCTGTGAAGATCAAATTATACAAATCACTTGTATTATCTATTCTCTTGTAAGGGTGTGAGGGCTGGACACTCACTGCAGATACAGAGCGAAGGATTCAGGCTTTCGAGTATAAATGTTATAGAAGAATTTTGCGCATTTGCTATAAAGAGCACAAAACAAATGTCTATGTTAGAGAGAAAATAAACACCCATGCAGGCCATCAAGAACCACTTTTGTCAGTAGTGAAACGTCAAAAGCTCGCCTGGTTTGGGCATGTAACTCGTCATGACTCCCTTTCGAAAACGATCCTCCAGGGAACAGTCGAAGGTAAATGGAGAAGAGGAAGGCAAAGAAAATGCTGGGCTGATAACATCAAAGAATGGGCAGGGCACGGTTTTTCCACACTTGTACGCATTGCTGAGGATAGAAAGCAGTGGAGGACCCTGTCTGCTGATGCTTCCACCATGGCACCCCTACGATCCATGACGGGTTACGGGTTGAGATGAGATGATGATGTAATTCCAAGGTATGAGGGACTCTATTTATCTAGCAGCTCATGTCCATTTGTATGATATTTTGCTCCATGTTTGAGAGTGTTCAAATTATGTCTTTTCTTTTCATTTATATTTTGTGTGTGTGTTATTTGCCTCGTTCGTGTTACGCTTCCTTCATCCTGCTGTTTACTATTCTGATATTTTCTTCAGCTACTCACAATGCTAGTCAATCCACGAATAGCGGACCGGATACATTATTTTATACAATACTTGAGTATAAATGTCAAATATGCGAGGATATCCTTGAAACAATGATGACAAGATGGCAGCTCTTAACATAATGGTTGTTTAAGCAACATTTCTCCGAAGCATTGCAATTCTAGTATGTTTGCATACCAAATATATGTTGCGAGACGAGCAAAGATGACTTTCATAACGTTTCAAACACTAACGCAGTAACGTTTATTGGTTTTTTTTCTGTTGTCATCATCATCAGTTGCCATCTTCACATCGAACGTCGGTCGCAATGGATCTCCGACGTCTTCTGTCTCGTGTCTTCATGATGCACTCAGATATACTCTTTCCTGTCCATTTCTGGATGTTTTCTTCCTATTTATACCTTTGTCTTCCTCTTGCACTTTGCCTCCAACTCTTTCTTCTACCATGGTCTTCAATAAGGTGTTATGTCTTTTTACATGGCCAAAACATCTTAGCTAATTTTGATCTCTTTCATTAATTCTCTTTTCATACCTAGGTTTTCTGTGACCGTCATCGGGATTTATTCCCCCCCCCCCCTTTTTTTGCTCTGCAGTGATGTTCCAACAGTGGCCAATATTCGGAGTATCTACTGGGGGTCTTCAAAGGTGTCAACCTTTATCTCAAAACTACTCTTGGTAGAGATGTGAATTGAAGAATGGTGCTTCAGTTCTAGGGAGCCTCGTAGGAATTTAAAGAAATCAAACTACCACTGATAGGACCCAGGCCGTGTAAACTTTTTATCTTTCCTGACCTTCTGTGAGTTAGGATTTTGCTCGTTCAACTGATTTAACTCCGAAAAATATTACCTTAATAGCTCTGTTATTAGAATGTAAAATGACTGAGACATACGGTGCAGTCCACTAAAAATGACTAAATCAACAATAAATTTGCATATTTACAGACAACAGATTTAATAATCAATTATCGTTAACAAATGTAAAATAAATAAGGATGAGGCGAATTTAGATAGTCTTTAAAATTTCCTCAGAGGTGATGGTCTGATTTGAAAAAATTCATTAGTAGAGAGTTCACTTGGCAGCTTTGAATGGGTACTTAGCTGCCAGTAAGATGTCGGTTAGTTTCTGCTCCAGCCGATGCTTGTTATTTGCCGGTTATGGACTGGTTCATCCGTCACTGGTAAAGTCTGGTGCCCGCATCACGTCCCTTATAGTATCGTGGGGTAATTACGAAGGTGGTCCAGCGTCTGTTAAGACTCGTCTGCAGTGGGTGCCTAGTTTTGACTGCAAGCCACTTATAATACTCACTTGTTCAACATATAGCACCAATTGGCACCTCTGACTAGTATCATGAAATAAGAGGGAAACAAATACCCCCCTGAGTATTAGGTTTCCTTACACGGAAATCAGGTCCCGTGCCCCCCACCCCCCCCCCCCCCCCCCCCCCCGCCCCCCCCCCCCCCTCCCTCCCCCCCACTTTTTCATTCCACGATCCCATCTGCCTCAAAACTTTACCCTCTCTGAGCATTAATGTTAATCCAAGTGAGCGAAAAACATCCGTTGCAGTTATATTGAATATGTTTACATTTACATTTGCACATTTCAAATGGTTACTTTAATATGTATGTACATCATTTATGTAATCATCCACTCCCTTCTCCATTTGGAACTTGTGACTACTTCTGCTTTTGGTTTTCAGTGAGAAACCTGCATGAAGCAGTCACCAGTTCTTGCAGTGGTGGTTTAGAAATTGTCATTCTATATGATGAGGTTGCCAGCGTCGTTTGACTTGGATATCCTTTATCAATTTCCACATGTTAATAAATGCAAAATATAGAATTATACAATGTACAACGTACCTCAGAGTATGAGACAACTTGTTTAAGATGCCTTTTACACGTGGTGTGGAGTATTACTTTGCAAATAGAATCTCAATATGACTTAGTTTTCATGGGATACAAGTCCACAAGATGCTCAGACACGTTGTCCGGTCCTTTAAAGTGGAATCCTGATCCTATTCCTTATTCTGGCTTGTCTGGTTGTCTTCTTGACGAGTTGAATTTCACAGTGCAGTAAACTCACAAGGCGCAAAGTTATAAAGCAACACTAGGCCCACGTCCAGATTGGTACTTGTTATGATTAAAATTCATAACATTTATATCGATATAGTAGGCAGCCCAACAGGGCTCCTGTTTTGTTTATTTTATACTTAGTCACTTATTAATAAACGAAGTGACGTCATGCCGATATGGTTTACTGGCAAACGTGAACAAATTTGAAGCAGAAGTGAGGTTATCGTCTGCAAGAGAGATGCGGCTTGTGTTTGGAAGTGTGTGGACGTATGTGTTTTGAGCTCCTGCAGTATTCTGTGTTTTTCCTGAATTATTCCATCACCAGGACATCAATATACTTGGTTGAGGTGTCCCTGGCTTATTCTAGTGAGGACATGGGTGCTTATTCATAAAGATGTCCAAAGGACGATATTAAACAGAGTTTGACTGATTGCCAATGACCAACGTTTGACAGGGAACGAACTGGACTTATACGTACTACTGCATTTTGCCTTTGGGCCTATATATCTATTACACATAATGAAGGGAAACCCGAGGCCTGTAAACAATATATCTATATACCTATTACCATGGAGCTGTTTGTCAAAACGAATAAACTGCATGTTTGTAAAATTGTGAAGGAGGTGTTGGTCCGCTCAATGCGTTATGCTGATTTCATAGTGTATGACTGCCCCTAGAGTCTACTTTGGCCACGGAAAATATTTCCGGAATAATTAACATTACGACACGTTTTGGTGGCCTCAAGCCGGGGTCATGAACATATTATGTGGAACTGTATCCAGTATTTTCAAATGATTTTTCCAGTAATTTTTCAAGTCGGTGGACTAAATTTTTTCAAGTGCAGAAAATTTTTCAAGATGGCGGTGCTGATCGGCTGCAAGTGTGAATACTGATTCAAACCCTAGTCGCTGCATATCTGTTGAATCATGTTTTCCTGAGGCAGAAGCTGGACTCAGGAGGATTTTTTTTCATAAGACAGATAAGTGAATTTCTTGATTCATACAGTTTGAGTCTTGAAGAATCTCATTTGACAGGGTTCTTTGTTATTATATGTTTATGTATATCTGTATCTACGTGTTTGTGTGATAGGCGGGTTGGTTGGCTAGGGAACCATTAATTCACAATACCAATCCTATGGTCGTGAATTCTTGGTTGTTTTTTAGGGTTTAGTGCATGGTTTTCTCAGATAGTGGGGCCGGCATTACAAATCTGTATGTTTACTGCTACTACGGAAATTATCATTACCATTTCTGTTAGCTGCTTTTCCCCTGTTTATTTGTAAATTTGTATTTGTTGTCAGGTTCATTGTATTTTATTTGATTTATTCTTCTTTATTGTTTGTGAGATTTGTACACCTTATCTTGCTATCATTCAGGTATTAGATGTATTATATGTTGTGAAATCGTGCTTGTAGTGTCATAAGTGTGGTAGAGCCAATTTTTTTTTCATTTTGCTACAGTTCATACATTTCTGCCTTGGTTTATTCATTAGTATTTTCTTGGGTTGGCTCCTTCTACTGTTCTCCTGTAATATTGTTTGTACCTCTAATTCTTTTTTTGCTCCTAATATACCATCTATAGTTTAATGCAGTTGATTGATATTGAATAGTGAAATAATTGTTGCTGTTATTGCTCACATATTTAATATATATATACTGATTATAGTATTATTGGACAATTTGGGGTCACAATAATAGTGAATTATGGCTACCCTGGAACATTTTACCAAGCTTGGTAAGGATTTTGGTATGGAGGGTGAGGTCTTAAAAACCTTTGCATTCACTGAGCATGCAAAGGAAATAAAGAGGTTGGAGGACGTGGCAAGAGATCAGAGACTCTTGGCTAGGGAGAAGAGAGATGAAGAATTAGCTGAGAAGAAGAGAGAAGAAGAATTAGCTGAGAAGAAAAGACAAGAAGAATTAGCTGAGAAGAAGAGAGAAGAAGAATTAGCTGAGAAGAAAAGACGAGAAGAAATAGCTCTTGAGCAAGAGAATAAAAAAAGAGAACATGAACTTGACGAGAAAAAATTGGCTCAAGCAGAAATAAAGACACAACAGGAACTTGAGGAAAAAACGTGGCACATGCACATGCTCAAGCAGAAATAAATGCACATTAGGAACTTAAAGAAAAAAAAATTAGTCTATGCTCAAAGACTGGCAGAAATTTAGTTACAAAAATTAAAATGTCAACATTAACAGGTTAATCCAGCAGGTAAAGAGGCTGGAAAAAAGACCGTACCTCTACTTTTAAACTAAATTTGCCCAAATTTAATCCCAATATTGACGATATTTCATGCTTTTTAAATAGATATGAAACATGTTGCCAAGAGTTTAAGATTGATAGAGCTACATGGCCTAGCAGGTTAATGAGTTTATTAGTTGTTGCGGCTCTTACTGCAGTCTGCACCATGGATGATCATACTATAAATGATTATGATGCTGTAAAGGCTTTATTGCTAAAAAAAAAAGCATCAACTTGAGGAAAATGGTTACAGATTGAAACTGAAATCATTGTTGCATGATTCAGCCAAGGATTTTGCTGAATTTATTTCATCAATTAAGCTTTGCTTTTCTAGATGGGTTGATTTGTCAAAAATTGATAAAGCTTTTGATGGGCTGGCTGACTTAATTTTAAGAGACAAAGTGCTGTCCAGTCAGTGGTGACTTGTTGTCCTTTTTGCAGGAGAGAAAGCCCAAAACGTTGGCTGCTGTAAAAAATCTTCGATGTCAATACCAAATTGCACATCCTGGAAGAAATCTTGGCAGGACTAACATAAAGGATCCATTGCCAGTGGCATCAGCTAGAACCATGATGTCCATCTACTCAGACAAAGATCAAATAGCATTGACAGAAATTTTCGATTAAATCGAGATAATAATACTGGATCCTTCAGAGGGTGGTATAATTTTAACAATAGGTCACAACAACCGCAAAGGAATTTTCATTCATATGATGATGGATATATATCTCAACAATCATCTTTCAGACCTAGCAGGGATTGGAGCAGAGGTGGATATAATTTTCAATCAAACAGAGGCCAAAGGTCATTCTATGGAAACAATGTAAATAATTACAACAACAGAAGTTCTCAACAGAACAATAACTTTCGACATTCTAGGAATCCTGAACGTTCCATTGCAGTTGTGCATCAAAATGATAATAATACAGTCCAAAATAACAATGTTGCTGCTCAAGCAAATGCATGAAGTGTGGACTTGTCAAATAGTACTAATTGTTCGGAATGTAATTCTTTATTTCAGCTACAGCGAGTTCCTAGGCTCCTCTGTGGACATCCTTTGCCAGTCATGTCCTCTTATGATGGTACAGGTTCACTAGTTTTTAATCGGGGTTTTGTAAACAAGCAACTTGTTTCTGTGCTCAGGGACACTGGCTGCACTACTTGTTGGGGTGCGAAGGTCATTAGTGGACCAATCTGAGTACACAGACAAAGAAGTCAAGTGCATTACATTCGACGGCACAGTTGAATATTGTCCAACTGCTGAAGTATTCTTAGATACCCTTTATTTTACTGGAAGGACTCTCGTATGCCTTTTGGACAAACCAATTGCTGGAATAACCCTGGGCAATATCCCTGGTCTTCATGAATGCACTAATGATGATATTTTAATATGGGAAAAGCAACATTTGAATATGGCAAATGCTGTCACTACTAGAGCTCAGTCTCGTGCAAAGTTGCATGAACAAGTCCAGATTGAGGAGATGACTGATGAGGTGATGAATGATGAGAGAGTGACTCAGGAGGTGGTGACTGATGCGGAGATGTCTTATAAGGAGGGGGCAGATGAGGATGATTTACATGTTGAACTTATTGACATAGAATCATTCATACAGATGCAAAATGAAGATGATTCATTAAAAAAAATTGAGAGGCTCAACCGCTGTCTTAAACAAATGCTAAGCAAGGTAACTGCGAAATACCCTCAGGATTGGGATAGAGTACTCCCAGCGGTATTGTTCGCTTATCGGGAAATACCTGTTACCGTATATTTACGGCCACCACGAATGTTATGTCCTTTTCTGTATGTGACCAACAAATGTTAAAGTGGGATTTACGTATGATATGTAGGGACGTAACAATCTCCTTGCTGTGTACTGTTGTAGTCCGTCCGACCTGGGCCAAGCAGCTTTGTTATGCATGAATAGCTCACCAGGCGTTGAGGCGCTGAAAGGGTGTCATGTTGACATTCGAACATCAGACATTTCTTGTATGTAAGGTACTCGAAGATTGTATGGTTGACAAGTGAGGTGGGTATGTAGAGACACGAATGCGTATAGGATCTTTGAAATGTAAACAAGGCACCCACTCACTCACATGCAGTAATCAGTAATTGTAGAAAACTGCTGAAACTTTCAACCATTTAATTACGTGACACAGTGACATCAACAGGTACAGTCAAATGGACGAGAATCAAGACACATCATGCATTTGGATATGACTGGCAAAACATCTGGTAAATAACGCTTGAACCACTCATCTATAAGGACGTTATCGACAATGGTCTGTCCTTTAACTACTGTTCATAGGTGGTAATAATTAGGAACATAGAACATCATCAGTTGCGTATAGCTCGTAGGTATGATGCTAATAACGCTGGCTTGACAACCCATTCTTTTCCTACTGTAAGTCAGGACCCCCCTGACTGAACGCGTCAGGTAGTCCTTAAACAAATATAGTTGCTTAATATGGAAGTCTGTGAACTTGTTCATAAACTCAAGACTTCGTCTGGCTTCACCTTTCAGGTACTTCTTCTTCTGCTCCAAGTTATAGGCCGTAATAACGGGCCTTATAATGGTTGATAAACAACTGTAAATTTTTCCATAGGCATGTATTATCTTTCATGCTGAAACGTACCGCCATCCTGCGGGTTTCATAACAATATATGGTTATTGTGCTTCTTTTTTTTTTTTTTTTTTTTTTTTTTTTTTTCGTACGCCCGCTAATACTCGAGGCGAAATCTCAGGTTATTATTTTTTATGTCTAACCTGACATTGATTTTACGTGAGTATCCCTTTATTTCTTGTACAGAGACAGGTGTCCCTCGCCATTCAGGCAAATACTCGCCGATTTCGGAGGTACCCATTGCAGCTGGGTCGGCTCAGGAGCCGCCAGTCCCTGGTCAACGACACTCCTTCAAATGTCCTCGCCAGGTCTCGAGTTAATCCAGTCCAAATCCCGGTCGACGAAAAATCCTCAAATGCCGTCGCCCGGGTTTGATCCTGTATCACCCGGTCGCCAGAGCGGTGTTGTAACCACTACGCTAGCGCGGCTCCCATTGTGCTTCTATAAAGTACTTCAACAAATAGACCTAACTGGTTACGTCAAGCACACATAATGGACTCTGGATCCCAAGAACTGTGAGCGCTACTCACAGGTTCATACTAAATGTTCTGCAAACTTTGCGTAATAATAAAGTAATTTTACCTTGGACAGAATTCCAAACACTACACAAATAACACCTGTCGTCATTCCAGACGAACAGAATAACTCTGGGGAATCACTAATATGACAAGACTATCTTTTCCCCAGATAATGCAGAGAAGACACAACGGACAACTTCGTCCGGCAGAAACCAGCTCATAACTCTCACAGACGGAAGTCTGTTCGGTTCGCGCTAAAAGCTAGCGCATGCGTAGACAGAACAGATTTGAGAACAGTTAACTATCCCGTCTTAAGAAAGAATAAACACAGGGAAGGTAACCCCTAATCAACCTGTGTCAGGGAGTTAACATGCAGTTCTGTACCTTCGATTATCAAAAATATAAATTAGGTTTACATCTTCTGGAACCGACAAAAATGACGGTAACAGACTACCACCCCCTCCGGATAAAAAAAATGATACTTTTTTTTGTTTTGAAATACATCAATGAGTGAGATGCAACCAGCTCATAACGCATGAATGATGCGCCGATGAAAGGATCAATAAATATAACGACCTACTGTCAGACCCAATCAACGCACAATAGCGCGTCTAGTGAGAACAAAAGTTCGCCTCACAAAATAAGAGAAAATATTTTCTCCAAGTAAAATAAATCCGGGAGGTACCATCAAATAAACATCTGGCGATGCTAACAAAATTCACATACATATCAAAAAATTGCAATGTTATAGAAATGCGAATGATAACATTACTTGCAAAGTCATACAAACATATCTATAGAAGTATCATGTTATATAATGACTATCATCTAATGGATGGACACAATCAAAATTTGTAAAGTTATACTATATACATATGACAATTCAAGTGTATACTCTAACAAAATAGAAGATGACATCCACAAAGTATCAATTAATTCTGTATGTCGTAGATCATGTAAGAAGCATCGTCATGGTTCTCAAAAGCACTCCGTACCTGGTACTAGTTTGCGCTGAGAACAATATCATCTCATCTCAGCCCGTAACCCGTCATGGGTCGTAGGGGTGCCATGGTGGAAGCATCAGCAGACAGGGTCCTCCACTGCTCTCTATCCTCAGCAATGCGTACAAGTGTGGAAAAACCGTGTCCTGCCCATTCTTTGATGTTATCAGCCCAGGATTTTCTCTGCCTTCCTCTTCTCCGTTTACCTTCGACTGTTCCCTGAAGGATCGTTTTCGAAAGGGAGTCATGACGAGTTACATGCCCAAACCAGGCAAGCTTTCGACGTTTCACTATTGACAAAAGTGGTTCTTGGTGGCCTGCATAGGTGTTTATCTTCTCTCTAACATAGACATTTGTTTTGTGCTCTTTATAGCAAATGCGCAGAATTCTTCTATAACATTTATGCTCGAAAGCCTGAATCCTTCGCTCTGTATCTGCAGTGAGTGTCCAGCCCTCACACCCATACAAGAGAATAGATAATACAAGTGATTTGTATAATTTGATCTTCACAGGAAAACTGATGTTACTTTTCCAGATCACATTCAACCTTGTCATGGCAGCTGAGGCCATCTCAAGTCTTGTCTTGATTTCTTTACTTGATCTTCCATCACTACATATAGTGGACCCAAGATATTTAAAGGTGTTAACTTCTTCTAACGTTTGCCCATTTAACGTAATGTTGGTCGGAACATGTTTCTTATGGCTATTCACCAATATCTTGCTTTTTTCTATATTAATTTTCCATCCCATACGTTCTTGTTACTTTCTCCAGTCTAGAGGTAAGGTCTTGAAGTTCTGATTCTGATCCAGCTATCAGATCAATATCATCAGCAAAACGTAGGTTGCACAGAGGTCGGCCTCCAATCGATATGGTTGATTTATAATCATAGAGAGCCTCCTGCATAATATGTTCCAGATATATATTAAAGAGCACTGGTGACAGGATACATCCTTGGCGAACTCCTACAGTTGTTTTGAAAAATTCTCCAATGTCGTTGCTTGCAAAAACAGCACTGCTTGCGTCCTTGTATAGTGCTTCAATGATATCTATGATGTTAGTATCAAAATTGAATTTTCTCATTACTTGCCATAAGCCTTCATGCCAGACTCGATCGAAGGCTTTTGTGAAATCGATGAAGTTATGGTATAAATCGTGTTGATGTTGGAGATGTTTTTCGATAAGTAATCTAATATTGAAGATTTGTTCTGAGGTACTTCTTTTTGGTCTAAAGCCAGCCTGTTCCTCTGACAAGATTTCTTCTGATTTCTGTTTTATTCTGTTCAAAAGTATCCTTAACATCACCTTACTTGGATGACTAATAAGGCTAATGGTTCTGTAGTTCTTGCACATTTTTAGATTTCCTTTCTTTGGAAGCGGTATTACTAATGACTGCGTCCATTCTTTTGGCCATTTTTTTGTACTCCATATCTTCTGGCAAATTGTTGTCATGATTTTTACTATATCTGGTCCTCCATATTTCAAGAGCTCTGCTGGGATATTATCCACACCCGGTGACTTCCCTCCTTTCATCGAACATATAGCCTCTTCCACTTCTTCCCGTAATATTGCTGCATTTCCGAGTTCCCTGTTTTCGCACTTAATGTGTCAAAAGCTGCCTTGCTGTTACCTTTTATTAGCCCCGTATTAATGGACTCACATTGATCAGCTACCCATTTTTCTTTGGCCTGTTTCATTTTCTTCCTAATATTTTTATTCACCATACTGTATTGCCATGCTGCTTCAGGAACCTCTTTCTTAACCTTTTTCATTTCCCGCCGTGTATCACATAACTTCAGAATGTCATCTGTAACCCATGGTTTGTTTATTTTCTTTCTTTTACCAAGTATTTCTGTTGCTGATTCAATGAGCACGTCTTTCATGTTCTCTGTGATTGAGTTGATATCATCTTCCAAAAAGTTGAGAGCTGCGAATTTTCCTCCAACAGTTGCCTCAAAGATTCCCGCGATTTCTGGATCTTTCAGTTTGTCTAAATTGAATCTTAACTGAGAACATCTGTTTTGATTATAGTTTTTTTTAAGTTTAAGCTTGAGCGTCATCAATACCATGTCGTGATCACTACCAATGTCGGCGCCAGGAAAAGTCCTAGTCTTGGCTTTATTAATACTGGACTTGAATCTTTTGGATACAAGAATAAAATCAATTTGGCCATGTATCTCAGTTTTTGGCGCATGCCACGTTGTTCTTCTTGATAACTTATGAGGAAATAGTGTATACAATAGTGAGAACAATATAAATAACACAATTAGCAACATGCTATAATGTACTATAATTACTAATACATGTTACATGCGGCCGCATTAATTTTTTTCGACCTTTATATTATGTCAACTCAACCTTCTCCATTACACTAAAGATGGTAATAGAGAAAGAAAACAATTAATTTACCACTCTAAGTTGACAGCAAATGTGTTAATATATATAGGTATAGTGAAGAGACATATGTCTAGCAGTGTATCAGGAAAAAAAAAACTAGGACACAAAACTTAAGTGGACTCATGTGGGCATCTAGACAGTATGTCTGCCATCACATTATCCAGACCACGGATAGCTCGCACCGTGAAATGAAAAGGTTGAAGAGCAATAGCATATCGAGTAGATCTCGAGCTCTTCAAATTCTTACACTGAATAGCTGTAAGAGCTTTTTGGTCTGTTGCCACAATGAAATGCGCACCAAGAAGGAATCTTTGCAACTTAAGGATTGACCAAACCATAGCCAACAACTCACGGTCTAAAACCGAGTAATTCCTTTCTGCCGCATTCAGTTTCCTAGAAATATACATTACAGGATGCAGAGTTCCTGAATACTCTTGCATTAGTGCCGCTCCGATTCCTCTGGATGAGGCGTCACTACGAAGAACAAAAGTCTTATCAGCAATAGGTAGCCTTAAGATAGGTGGGGATGAGAACAAATTCTTAATCTGATCCAATGAAGCTTGACATTCTTGAGACCAGCGCACCATGTTAGGAGACCCTTTCTTCAATAGGGTTGAGAGTGGTGCCATGATAGAGGATAAATTCTTAATGAATCTTCCGTAGAATTGTATTAATCCCAAAAGACTACGTACTTGTTTCTTTGTTTTGGGCACAGAGATATTTAATATCTTAGAAATGTTTTGGTCCTCTGTCTTCAATAGACCATGACCAACTCGATGACCCAGGAAAGAAATTTCGCTAAACCCAACAAAGGTTTTAGAGGGTTTCGCAGTCAAATTATGCTCGCGTAGTGTTGACAGTAATTCATTTAACCCCAAATAGTGATCTTCCCAAGTATTACTGAAAAGACAGATGCCATCTAAGTATGCAATGACATCTGAACGATATGAGAGAATTCGACGCATCATGCGTACGAAAGTAGCCGGGGGTTCATAAGCCCGAAAGGCATAAAATTCCACCGAAACAAACCCCTAGGTTTGAGAAAGCAGTGAAAGGTTTGGCGTGTTCAGTTAACGGAACTTGCCAATAGCCTTTTGACAAGTCAAGCTTAGTAAAGAATCGAGAGTTAGAAAGTCTAATAAGTAGATCTTCTAATAAAGGCATAGGTTCAGCATCGAACTTCGTAACTTGGTTTAATTTGCGATAATCTACGCAAAGGCGTATGTTATTGTCTGTCTTTCGAACAATAACCATTGACGAAGAGTATGCTGAGGTGGATGGTTCAGTTATCTTTAATTGTATCATTTCATCCAATTCTTTCTCGACTTGTGCTTGAAAATGAATAGGAATAGGATATGGTCTTACTCTGATCGGATTATGATCAGTAAGTATAATGTCATGCTCAATGACATGTGTGTGTCCAGGAATGTCGGTAAGGACATCCTGAAATACTTGTAGTGTAGAAGATACTTGTCGCTGTTCTTCAAAAGACAAATTAGAAGAAACAGTAACGTTTCTCCATGATTCCGTAGAAGTAAGTGGAATCATAGGAAGAGGTAGGTTAACATCTGAAAAAGTAGTTTCCTCATCCTGTATAACTGACAGGGATGAGATATGACCTTGTTGGACTGGAGAATCGTCCGTCGCCTGAAAAATAGGCTGCAAATAGTCTGGTCGCTCATGATATTCCGTAAGCATATTTATATGGAAGGTTTTATGCCTTCCATCTATATCGACAACATAGTCGACATCGGAAATCTTCGAGACTAGTGTATATGGACCTTTCCATGTAATAAGCAGTCTGTTCTCCCTAGAAGGAAGTAAAACAAACGCTTTGTCTCCAGGACAAAGTTAACGTAGGCGTCTCTTTTTATTAGCTAATAGCCTTGCCTTATCCATAGCAAATTCGGATGATGAAGTTGCTAGCTTGCATGCTTCAATAATTTTCTTTCTGACAGCAATGACATACTCACATGAAGATTGTGTGTCATTGTCGATATTATCAGCAGTTATATGATCATGCAGCAAAGACATAGGACGGCGCGGTCGCGCGCCAAAGACAAGTTCAAAAGGAGAAAATCCTGTATGTTCATTGGGGACCTCCCTATAGGCAAAGAGAGCCGCGGGTAGGACCCTGTCCCAATCCTGAGGATGATCCTCAGTTATCTTCCCCAGTACGTTCTTGAGTGTCCTATTAAGACGCTCAACTAACCCATTAGACATTGGGTGATAAATACTACTCAGAGATCTCTTAATGTGCAGAGTAGACATTACCTGCGACATTAAGGGCCCGCTTGAAGCCTTACTTTGGTCGCTGACAGACCAGAAAGCGGATGAGACAGTTGTCTCAGCAAGTAAATATGTGTCGGATTTAAAGGAAAGGTTGAAACTAGGATGGGATTTAGCAACAACCAACTTTAAGCGAGCACGCAAGGGCCGTTTACCGTCCTGAAAAAGATTTCTAAGGCTAACTACCAGATCTCTATTTAGGGAAAGGAGAAGGTTTTGCATGTAAACCTGTTAAAGAAATTCCTGGAAAGATCGGTGCCAACCTCCGAACATCTCCTGACGATCGCCAAAATTGACGAAGATGACGATAGTGGCAGGGAAATTCCACTGCAATCACACGGAATCTTTTCAAAATGTCAAAAGCGGCGACGCTCTTTCAAGCGCGCACGGAAGACATTCCAGAGAAAGGAAACTTTGGGAGTAGACTTGAGTAGGAATTGGAGAGAGACGGAGGGGGGAGACGAGAGGGAAGAGGACAGGCACCCTGAAGCTACGGATATAGGAAATTTATTTCCATAACGTAGACATGGAGTGCTTCCATATCTTATAGGGGGGACGTTCTGTCGCATAGAGATTTATGATCAATAAATTTTTTATATTCTTTTCTTTTCTACCCGTGTCCTCTACTTTATTATCGCTCTTTTATCCTTTTCCTGTTTTTTTCGCATTTGTTCGTTTGTGACAAATTATTACTTTCCCATTCAAACTTTCGCCTGTTTCTTTTCTCATTTAGAAACGCATTTTATTGCATAAGGTCTGCAGTAGATGAAATAGTGTGAGAAATTCGTTCTCCAGAGACCGAATGGCAGACATTCGTCCCCTTTTTTTATATGACACTCACGCTTCTACGGCTAGTTCTCAGCGTGAGGTGTTAAGACGCGTATTGATAGTTCGTGGTATTAATCTGTAGTTCTGTGTGGAGTAAAAACTGGGGTAGTCCAACTCTACCAGCGTTTAAGTACTGATGAGAAATATCTGAAGAACTAAACATTCTTTTAATTAAAGACGTGTGGGTGTACAAAGTAAAACCTGTCTGGCATTGTGGTTGCATCCAGAACGACAGAGTACCCATTTTCACAAACTTTAAGACAAATTGAATAACTGCGCCTACCGAGCCAGATTAAATTCTTCCTGATAAAACATCAAGTACAAGCAGTCTCTGTGGCGAAAAATATTACCAGCATTAACTTTCCGACGATTTTGACAAAGGGTAGTGTGAACAATAATTATTTTTTAAGAGAAGTTACCAACCGGTCATTTTCCTAAATACGGGAAACCTCGTGATTCTGACATTGTGGGCCCGCTAAAACTAATTCTTACCTGAACTGAGTAAAGTGACAATAACTAAATCTGAACAAAATATCGCATGAAGAGGACGCTCCCCGGACCCATTGGATGAAACCAAGATCTGCAGAGCTGGGTATCCGCTTCCTCACACGAAAGGCAGATTTACGTTGGGTGTGTCATAAAGTGCGCCAGACGGCGAACACCATCCAGACATTAGATAAGAAAGTGAGACAGGGATCCCTGCTGAAAGAACAGAGTGAGAGTAGACGGAGTGATGTTTTTTTTTATATATGCACCCACTTTGTATTTTCTTTATGCAAGTTTTTTGTTTCTAACAATATTGTCCTTAGGATAGATTAGAGTATCTAAGTCTGTCCATATCTTTAAAGGGAAATCATTAGACTACAGCAGATGTATCCGTGACTCTTTGGGGCTATCACTTTTCTTCTAACAGGACTGTGGGCTATACATCGTGGGAAAGGATCATACTAATGGGTCTATCATTTGTCACAGATTTCTGGGAACTGTCATATCAGAATCCTGGTAAATGGCAACAGTTCACCACCATTACATGTCACAGCGCCTCCGTTTCGTCACTAGACCTCCAACCTCACATGTCACAGCGTCTTTCAATACGTCTCTGTCACCTTGTTGGCCCGTGTTTGGTAGTGATCGTATAGTGGTTAATTTATTGGTGGACAGTGGTCATCGGTCAGAAATCTCTTCTTATATTCCATCAACGGGATATCATCCTCACTCTCCCAGTTACTTCTTCATCTGTTAGTCCCTCTCCTTCTTCTGACTGCTCCGTATTCCTCATTATAATTGATTTACATCTTCTTCCATCAATCTCCCTATCACTATTTTGGTGCTCTATACTTCCCTTTCTCTTTTCTATTTCTGAATTTGTTTTTACTTCGTTCCTACCCAATTACATTCCTACTCAAGCATTTAGGTCACTAAAAGGGTTTTCCATCATCGAATCGCCTTCTGGATTCTTTTCTTCATTACTAATATCCGGTGTCGTTACATGTGTGGCTCTCCTTCCTTGCTTCGTTCTTTTATCTGCATTATGTTTACACCTTTTATTATTCTGTTTATTAATAAGTTTAGACACTAAGTCCGTCCCTTCTGTCTGAGTTGAAACCGTTTTTGTTTTCTTTTCTACTTTAATCTTATTATCATCAAGTTTTCTCTTCAAGTTCAACTTTGGTCTTTCTCTTATACAATTGATCTCCGCTCCATTTTTAATCTTACTGTTCGTTGTTACTTCCTTTGTACACAGTTGTATCTTGGCATAGTGTCCATTTTCCGTCCTAACATTGAAATCATTTACTTCGAAACACCTTCCACCCTTTATCTCCTGAAGAAAATTTCGCACCGCTATCCTATTGCGTCTCTTACTTAAGGGTTCCCAGTGTCTAGGTGCTTCCGAAACGTTGCACACTCTGCCCTGCATCCATCGTCCTCGAGTATTAAATCTATCAGTTCCAGTTCTTCCTATATTCACTTGTCTATATGGTCCTTTGATTTTCGGTAGAGCATAGTTTTCTTGATGAGTCCGCTGATGTCTTCTCGAGGAATATTCTCCCATTCTTTGTCTATCCAATCTTCCCCTCTCCTCATGTTACCATCTATCTACTCTAAGTGGAACATTTTCTCCACCGAAGTCCAATTCTGGATTTCTATCTCTGTATGTAGACCTGTGGTCATACTCTTCATCCACAACTCCTCCACGTCGGCACTCAATACCTCTTGATACTTGTCTGAACCCCACAGGTGCATCTCTCTCACTTGTATTCCTATGATTTCTATCTTCCCTCAACCTATCTCGTCGTCCGGTATGACTCTCCATTCTTCGCTTCTTACACACAGCTGCTAAATGTCCCTTGGCATTACACAAATAACATCGTTTTTCTTCTGCCATCTGTATGATTCCCCTCCCGGGTTCCCTGCCATTGCCATCTCCGTATTGCATGCTCTGGTGGCCAAGATAATCCCTTCCTCTTGGTTCATCGCTAACTGCCTGTCCAGTCCACTGAGCTTCATTTCCTTTCCAATAAATGAATTCAGTATGAAAGGTGAGAGAAAGGAAGGGCAGAATGTCAGACGGGCCTGCGTGCCCAATTCTCAACCCTTTGAAAATAAAGTTCGTTCGTTCGTTCGTTCGTTCGTTCCAATTCCTTTCTTCATGGTTGTTCTCTGATCTTAGCTGGAACCTTTTCATCAAATTTTCTTCCGACAAGGCCAATTGTATGGCATCATTTAAAGTTCTTGGATTCTTTCTTAAGAGAAGTAGTCTCATTCCGTCCTTATGTAATGTATCAATAAACATTCCAACCAACTGACCCTCAATATCCGGACTCCATATATCCTGTTCTCTAAAAACCTCTTCTGCCAGATTTATCAATCTGTCACTGAACAACTGGACTGATTCTCCCGTCTCCTGCTTTACTCGCCTAAGCAGTCCCCATAGATAATGTTGGTCTACAGACTCCCCGTAACTGTTTAACAATCCCCTCTTCAGCTTCTCCCACGTTTCCTGAGGTTCCTCTTCAAACCTTCTTCTCAAATAATCATTCACTAAATCATCACTAGTTAGACAGGCTAATCTTTTCTTTTCTTCTTCGGTTGCCCCCTATGGAGTAAGCACATCTCTCTATTTTTGCGATCCACTTTTTACAACTTCCCGCTTCTCCTCTATAGGTCTCGATGCTTTGGCGTAAACTAGTCTGCCTGTTTTCAATACTCCAACTTTCCAGGGCATTTGTAACATGCAACAACACCAACGTATTAGGATCCAATCTTTGTTCTTCCGCCATTTTCTTAAACAAATCCCTTACTCTACTTATTCTTAGTCGACAATCCTATTTACTAATACCTTCTTATCCCACCATTACGTATTATTTACTGTGAACAAGCAAAATATAATATCTCACATAAGTGAACTATTTGTACATTAATTAATTTAACTAAATTATAGTTAACTTGTGCAGTCCTTGAGTTAAGCCCTTGCTGCATGAATTTACTTCTTCGAATTCTGGAATCTTGGTTTACTGTCAGAATGTCTCACGGTACCGAAATTTAAAATTTGATTTTAGACAAGGTTCACGTTTCTGGAAGCTTTGTAGACAAGGTTTACGTTTCTGGAATCTTTGATTGTAGACAAGGTTCACGCTTCTGGAATCTTTCGATTGTAGACAAGGTTTACGTGTCTGGAATCTTTTGATTTTAGACAAGGCTTTCGTTTCTGGAATCTTTGATTGTAGACAAGGTTTACGTTTCTGGAATTTTTCGATTGCAGACACGGTTCACGTCTCTGGAATCTTTTGATTGTAGACAAGGTTTTCGTTTC
Source organism: Oreohelix idahoensis (assembly GCA_024509875.1). Taxonomy (NCBI): domain Eukaryota; kingdom Metazoa; phylum Mollusca; class Gastropoda; order Stylommatophora; family Oreohelicidae; genus Oreohelix; species Oreohelix idahoensis. Next base: position 463,307 of record JAMPIV010004043.1, read on the forward strand.
TGGAATCTTTCGATTGTAGACAAGGTTCACGTCTCTGGAATCTTTGATTGTAGACAAGGTTTTCGTTTCTGGAATCTTTGATTGTAAACAAGGTTTACGTTTCTGGAATCTTTGATTGTAGACAAGGTTTACGTTTCTAGAATCTTTCGATTGTAGACAAGGTTCACGTCTCTGGAATCTTTGATTGTAGACAAGGTTTACGTTTCTGGAATCTTTGATTGTAGACAAGGTTCACGTTTCTGGAATCTTTCGATTGTAGACAAGGTTTACGTCTCTGGAATCTTTCGATTGTAGACAAGGTTTACGTGCCTGGAATCTTTTGATTGTAGACAAGGTTTTCGTTTCTGGAATCTTTGATTGTAGACAAGGTTTACGTTTCTGGAATCTTTCGATTGTAGACAAGGTTTACGTTTCTGGAATCTTTCGTTACCAACACACATGTCACAGGTACTGGCTATCTCGAACCGCAGAAATCTCTGTGATTCGCAATCCACTTCACCGGACCCACTTCACAGCAACCAAACAATGCCACCTCAGCAGGGCACTGCGTGATTTAAATATGCCGCAGGAATCCCAGCAAGTTCAGAATCCCGAACCAACTGCAACCCCTTCACAGCAACACCACCTTTTCAGGGCGTCCTGGGAACTGTCTTTTTATATCCGCAGAAATCCCGGACTGATCATAATTTAACTGCTTCCCTTGTTGGTCTGTGGTTTGATGTAATCCACAATCCTGGTAAACGGCAACCACTTCACCGGACCCACTTCACAGCAAGCAAATATCACAGTGTCCTTTTATTATCACGTCTCTGTTTATATAGCTCTGTCATCACAAGCCTGCAAATTTTACTATCTCGATCCGCAGAAATCCTAGAATGATTCAAATCCTGGTAGACGGCACCACTTCACCACCACCACATGTCACAGGTTTCTGGGAACTGTCATCATATCAGAATCCTGGTAAACGGCAACAGTTGTCCACCATTACATGTCACAGCGCCTCCGTTTCGTCACTAGACCTCCAACCTCACATGTCACAGCGTCTTTCAATACGTCTCTGTCACCTTGTTGGCCCGTGTTTGGTAGTGATCGTATAGTGGTTAATTTATTGGTGGACAGTGGTGGGTAAATGGAGAATTCAATTTTAACAACCTCAACATGTTGGACCAATGAATCAAAAAATTAAGACCCCAATAGAGTCACACAGTGAAGACACAGTCTCTCTAAAAGTTAACAGTTCTTTATTTAGTTCCAGTTCAAGTTTTAGGTTGCTTCAGAATCTGACCTGTTCTTTCACACCATTAGACATCATTCATTATGTAGGGTTCTCCCCTCCCGAAATCCTTTGGATAGGCGTTCGTCTTAACCATTGTTTGACATACAGGTCACCTTTTTTCCTTCCTTCTTTCTTGTCTAACGCTCTTCATCAATAACTGACTTACCCCTTCTATTCGTTTCTTGGTTGTTCAAGATGTGGTACTTCATGTTTGTGGGCCAGACGGCCATAATAGGTTTAATTGTCATCTGGTTTGTTCCTCAGTCCTTTCATTTTCTTGGTCTTTTCTTCTTGACTAGATGGGACGGCCTTCTGGTTCGTTCTTCATCTTGTAACCTTGTTAGTGTGTCTCTGTGTGTGTCGTCATCGTTGTTCCGTATGACGTGGTTGGTCTCTCGAATCCTTCGCCTTTTCGCAACCCGCATCGAGAGTATTTCTTCCCTCCTTATAGTCGGTCCCTTATTCCTTTTTATTTCGTCATATCGACCCGTATGTCACTGCTCCTGTGACATATACTTGTAGAAATTCATTGAATTTATGACTATCTGTATATGCTTAAATGTAATTTTTTTATGTGTTGTGATGGAATTTTATTATGATAATTAAAATTCAATTAAACGTAATCAGTGTGACGGTCAGTTAGTTCCCAAATATCTATATTTTCATGGTCATAGTTTCACGTTTGTGCGTCTATTGTCGTCACTTATGTGTGTGGGTATGTGAGGAACATATATATTAATATATATTATATTAGATTTGTCTGACTAATCTAACTCTGTTTTAGATGATAGGCTGACTGAGAGAAGCTTCTCGAGTGTCAGAGACGGAATCTACTATATTTCCCCCACTTCACCCGTGAAATCTATTCCTATTTTATCACCTCCCACTGAGCTATCACTTATTTCTATGTCTATTCAGAAGGGACCAAATTAAGTCTTAATCACCTATCGCAAATCTACGACATCTACCTACTTTATAACTTTCTTCTACTGAGAATTGGAGGGATATTTCTATTTCGCCAACTCTTCCTCCATATCAGAAAGATCAGATTTCTTTGTTACTACAATCTTTTCCTGACGTGCTCACGGATATTCCTGGGCGTACAAATATCATTGAACATGATATTCTCCTAACTGATTTCAGACCAATCAAACTTAAACCTTATCCTATCCTTGTAAATTTTCAATCACAAGTACAAAATGAAATAGAGGATATGATAAAATTAAATTTCTCCTTCTCAATCTCCATATAGTTTTCCTATGTTCTTGATTAGAAAGAAAAACAAATCCATTCGGATTTGCATTGATTTCAGGCTTTTAAATTCTTTGACAATCTCGGATGCGGACCCTCTACCTTTGTTGGATTCTCTATTGGATAGACTATCTACAGCTACTTTTTTCAGTAAATTTGATTTATCTTAAGGTTATTAGCAAGTCCCCTTGTCGGACAGAGCAAAACCTTATACTGCTTTCGCTACACCTTTGGGATTGTTCCAATTTAATTGTATGTCTTTTGGTCTCGTTAACGCTCCTGCGACTTTTGTTCGTATGATGCGAAAAATTTTCTCTAGTCGTGTTGACATCATTACCTATAGAGAATAATAATGGCACGATAAGATTTTTCTAGTTATGTCCCTTTGTCCACGCGAATGATATTTGCCTTTTCCATCAATCGTGGGAAGAACATGTTCCTGGAATTGAGTCTTTGTTGACTACCCTTCGTCTCCACCTTCTTACTGCTAGACCTTCGAAAACTAAAATAGGATTCACTGAAATTTATTTTCTTGGTCATAAAGTAGGAGGCGGTTTTCTTAAGCCTGAGGATTCCACTATCTCCAGGATCTTGAATCTAGAAATTCCAAAGACAAAAAAAAAAAAAAAAACAGGTTCGCAATCTTTTAGGTCTTGTAGGATTCTATAGAAAATTCTAGCCTGATGTTTCAGAAATTATTACAGTTCTGTCTTCGTTATTAAGAAAAAAACTCTCCATATAAGATTGTTTGGACACATTTGTGTAATGCGTCATTAAATTTGCTGAAGTCTTTTTTCTCAAAATCACCAATTTTAAGAATGCCTGATACTCGTTTTCCTTTTATTCTTAGAGTCGACGCCTCTGGTTCGGGAATCGGCGGTACACTTATGCAGGAATTCTATGATTGTCTACATCCACTTCTGTATGTCAGTCGTAAATTGACACCCACGGAAAAAAATACCACATTGTCGAGCGAGAGGTGCTCGCGATGGTATATTGTTTTACAAAACTACAACGCTATCTTATTGGTGCGAAATTCGTCTTTGAGACAGATCAGAGGGCCTTGTCCTATCTTAAGACTGCAAAATTTCGTAATGTGAAGGCTGCCAGAGCATTACTTGCGCTCCAACCGTACGAATATGACATTCGTGCCATCAAAGGCAGTCAAAACGTGGTCGCGGATGTGTTATCACATTGCTTGAAAGACTCACTGTCATCTAGCAACACTGCTAATGCAAGTATCTTGTTAAATTACATCAAATCTATCAACTGACTTATATTTTGCTGACAATGCTTATGCTGACAGGAATTTCCTGATTTGTTACCACTATGTAAAGATGGGATATGAAAATATCCTGTGATAAATAACTATCGTAATTTTTTCCTCAACAAATTTAAGCATATCGCTCAATGACTCTTTTGACAGTGCTTTCATGTATTGAACGGGTTCACTCAGCCTCTGATGATGATGAATGCTGATATCGCCAATTTCAAGTTGTACCTCATTTTACTCAGCTCATTACATGGATGCATTGGAACTTATTGAAAGTTTCCATACTCGTTTTATTTACAAAAGCACACATTCATTGATGGTCTAAAAGTAATGTGACATTTGGATATTTTGAATGCAAAAACTTGATTTATTCTACTGTTGGAACGGCGTCTAAAGATTAAGGGACTTAACTCACGGATGCTTCGCGTGGACAAAGGGACATAACTAGAAAAATCCTATCGTGCCATTATTATTCTCTATCTGGTTGGACATTGAACATTGTTACTTATCGTGAACTTATAAAGGAACTTATACGATAATATAGCAGAGAATCATGGACAGGAACTTTGTGCTCGATTATAAATATTTTCTCTGAACTTTAGTTGGTTATTATTCCACTAGTACAGATAACAATATAACATTGTGACTTTAAATACAGTGCTTTTATTAGCTGTTGATTAATTTTAATTCGCGGGATGAGATTCTGTCTTTGACACAAGGCATTAATACACTCACACTAATTATTGATTGAACATTTAAATGGTTCTCACAACTATTGGCAATTTGTACCATACATCAGTGTATTCTTACCTGATTGGACACACAACTTCGTCATGTTCAAAATAACATTTTTTTTATTGACACCACAGTTTACTTTTTGTGACGAGTACTTAAGATGTACACATAACTTTAATCTTTTCGCGTATGATGTTGCATTCATTCCTTTACTAATATGATTGTTTGCCTAATTTCATCTATTTACGCTGTTATAAATTTGTATATTCCATAATGATTAGCTTTATTGCTTTTGATCAATAAGTTAATTAATTGACAAATGATACTGGAGTTGACTGATAGGTGTTATTGGACGGTGTGAGGTATGTGAGTGCATGTATTGCTACCATCATTTTTTAATATGTTGGGTACTGTTAGTTATGGCGACCTCACATTGGCTTTGGTATTAACAACCATGGACCACACTTTTAGTGTTAAATTGCCTACCCTATGACAGAAACCTGGGTGCTATGCTAGTTCTTGCTTACAGTGAAATTTGATGTTGCCATATTACACTCTAGTGATGGTCTGCTCACACCACGGGAATGATGAAAACGTTGTTTCCATTATTTTTGCGGGGGGTGGGGGGTGATGTTATGATTAAAATTCATAACGTTTATGTCGATATAATAGGCAGCTCAACAGGGCTCTTTTTTGTTTATTTATTACTGTCACTTATTAATAAAGGAAGTGACGTCATGTCGATAAGGTTTACTGGCGGACGTGAACAAATTTGAAGCAGAAGTGAGGTTATCGTCTGCAAGAGAGTTGCGGCTTGTGTTTGGAAGTGAGCGGACGTATGTGTTTTGAGCTCCTGCAGTATTCTGTGTTTTTCCTGAATTATTCCATCACCAAGACATCAATATACTTGGTTGAGGTGTCCCTGGCTTATTCTAGTAAGGACAGGTGTGCTTATTCATAAGGATGTCCAAAGGACGATATTAAATAAAGTTTGACTGATTGCCAATGACCAGCGTTTGATAGGGAACGAACTGGACTTATACGTACTACTGCATTTTGCCTGTGGGCCTTTATATCTATTACCATGGAGCTGTTTGTCAACACGAATAAACTGCATGTCTGTAAAATTGTGAAGGAGGTGTTGGTCCGCCCAGTGCAGTTATGCTGATTTCGTGTTGTATGACTGCCCCTAGAGTCTACTTTGGCCACAGAAAATATCTCCGGAATAATTAACATTACGACACGTATCAATACCATATGACAAGGCTGCAATCAGAAATGATGTATTTTTACATGTCAAATGCCAAGCCAATAGCATGCAAGGTGCGTATATTTCCCTTTCTTTAACAAAAAATTTCATGCGTAACAAAACGCAAAAATAAATGTGTTGTTTATAAATCACTATATATGGTATGCCAGTAATTTTCTGCTGTCTGTTAAAAACGCCGTCGCAGTGCTTGCTTGAGAGCGTCGTAATCGTCCTGTTCTGCTGGAGTTCATTTCATAAACTTAGTATGCCATAGGTCTTAATCCTTGAAAACGTTTGAGATTCCACGTGTTTTTTGCAACGACGAAGCAGTTTGCTCATATCTACCCAAGAAGAGTTCAATTTGTTCATTACGCTCGGAGAATTTGTCCATTGGGTAAGCCATTGCCAATGAGTTGGCTGCCAGACTTGCAGATGCGTTGTTCGGTGATGAAGCGTTAACGGGTGAATCGGGGCGGATTGAGCTAGTTTCTGCTCGGCGATTTTGAACCTCTAGGTCTCTGAGTCTGAACTCATGGGCCCGTATCCTTTCCCTTCCCGTTGCTACTCTTTGTTTCTCTATTTCGGCCTCTATAAATGCATTACCATCTACTTCACTCATTCTAAACTCTTGAGTGTTTTTTAAAAAGACCCATCTTTAGTTTTAGTAAATCTGTCATTTTCTATATTGCTGTGCACTCTCCTGGTATGTTACTCTAGTGTCTTTGTATTACTAATATTTCTATGAAGTATTGTAATACAACAAACCATTTCATTCATTAATAACCCTCCACTCCCAAAGGAGCATTTGCCTTCAACAAACACATGATAAGTCCTCCTGTCACTGGCCATCATTTCAAGTTCTTTCCATGTTTTCCTCATCATTTTCACCTCTGTTTCCAGCTCTCATCTCCACGTGCTTGTGGTCTACCTTTCCCCTCTTGCCCTGGGGGTTCAGAAAAAGGACTGCCTTGTAATGCTATCAACAAGTTTCCTCAGTGTGTGTCCTATCCATCGCCATCGTCTTCTTTTCATCTCTTCTCGTCTCTTGTTCCACTGGCACTTGTCTGGTTCTTGTCATCAGTTCCACGTTGGTAACCTTGTCATACTATTTAAATCCTTCTATTCTACGCAAGCACACATTTATGAAATATAAACCAATACAACAAATAAAAGATAATCAATTTACTAAGCCCCCAAGGAGTCTATTAATTCTATTAAGTAATGTAACCTTTTAATGGAGGTTCGGTATAATTAAAATTTTGATAATTCCTTGTTTCTGCTACATTAAGGTCTCATCGCTTGAGCAATACTCAAGTATAAATAATTCCTTTAATAACTTACACATTGATGCGTGATGCCATATGATGATGGATGGTATCCGCATGTCTGGTTTTGTGTAGTGTGCAGATGTGTTCAGTCAAAACAATGTTCATACAAAAATAACAGGGCAATCCACATAGGACGTCAGTAAACTCACGACGTATAAAGTCAATGATTCTTGAAACAGCCGTTGACGTTTTTCTTCATTATTTATTGTGGACGCCACAGTGACAAAATGGTTACGCGAATATGTAGGCACATCAAACAGTCATTATCACAGCAACATTCAATACAGCAATAGACGGTAGACAGCATTACAATGATGAGTCAGATGCATGTTATATTTCATAGTGCTGTAAATGTAGTCAGGTGAAAAACTCCATCCTTTTCTATAACAGCCAGGAGATAACCAGATGTATGAGATCAGTTCACTCTCCTTAGATTGACTTCAGCAAGACAGACACGTCTGCCGAAGTATAAATAATGTCCTCAAAAATATCCTCTAGATAATAAAGGTTTTCCAAACCTAGTTCATTTAACAAAGTAGCAAGTAATGGTCCTTGGTACATGCATCAACCGATGCAGTACAATGCAGCGACATGTGAGCTGGGAAAAAAAACATCTCGTGACGACGACTTTCGAAGACAGGCTATGAATCGAAATCGCTCACGACCCAAAATCGATAGAGTTAATGAAAAAGTCAATTTACCTTGCTTTCAAGAAATACAGAAATATCACGCCTCCCGGCATGTGCAAATACACTAGAGGTATTATCCCGAATAAACGAAATATCCATAAGAGGACTACACATCCCTGACAGAACAAAAAATAGCGGAGATCCCCTCTTCAACGAGGCATCTCTTTCGCCATTCCAAATCGCTCACTCCACTAGTGGTGGGCGGAAACCGATCGACCCAGAAGCAAGACAAGTCATGCGCAGTCCAGCGAAAAATGACCACAGCTCAAAACTTAACTGCATTCGATACCAACGCGAGAAGACAAATGCTTACCGAGAAAAGTGACTATAAATTCCAAGCAGTTGTTGCCCTTGCGTTATAAAATAGATATTGTAATAAAACGATGTTGCGAGAATTTATCACGCAACATATCACCACCTCCTCCCGATTAAAAAAAAAATGTGGAACATATTTTTTTTTTTTTAAAATATCAAAGAGCATGCGATAAGCGGCTCAAAACGCACGAATTATGCGCTGATAATTAACTAAATTGCCAAACAATAGGCTAATTATAGAGTGTCTGGTGAGGATATACCTCAACAGAAAAATAAATATGTCTCAAAAAATATTCACATCGGGGAGGTGTCACCAACACACATCACGTTAGCATATAAACACAGTATACGTATGCAAGTTACTATAATCATCATTAAACAGCATACTCTAATATTGTCTTTAAAAATGGATGTACAAATCTGATAGGAAAATTTAAATAGTACATTCTTTGACATGTAATGACATAAGTACATAGTAAAGTTAAACTACATGACGATTCAGGACATATGCTCTGGCATTCCGAGGGTAAGTACACAATCTAGAACTCGTCATGCTTGATACTAGTAAGGTAAGTCCTCAGCTCAACAATGACATTCTGAGAAAGTACAAGCAATATAATGCTAATTAATAACTAATATGCTTCATAAGGTATAATACATTATTAATAATTGTGGCTGTTTAGTAAACTAACGGCCCTTATATTAACTACTCAGTCCTCCTCTATCATCTTAAAAAACGAACAGAAGAAGATGACAACAAAGCACGATAGTGTGTACATATAAAGTAAGTACAGATGTGCTAATTTATTGTAGAAATATAGGTGTGTTATGACTCTGTAATATATGGAAATATAGGACAGAAGTATTAGTTGGAGTCATGTGGGCATCTAGACAAAATGTCAGCCATCACATTATCCGCACCACGGATAGCTCGTACCGTGAAGTGAAAAGGTTGAAGAGCTATAGCATATCGAGTGGATCTCGAACTCTTCAAATTCTTAGTCTGAATAGCTGTAAGAGCTTTCTGATCAGTCTCTAGAATGAAATGTGCGCCCAGGAGGAATCTTTGTAGCTTTAGAATTGACCAAACCATCGCTAACAACTCACGGTCTAAAACCGAGTAGTTCCTCTCTGCCGCATTTAGTTTTCTAGAAATGTACATAACAGGATGCAGAGTATTTGCATATTCTTGCATCAGTGCTGCTCCAATCCCAGTGGATGAAGCATCACTCCGAAGAACAAAAGTCCTATCAAGAGTAGGTAATCTTAAGATGGGAGGAGAAGAAAATATATTCTTGATTTGGTCTAGTGAAGATTGGCATTCTTCAGACCAACGGACCAGATTAGGCGAACCTTTCTTCAACAATGTTGATAGAGGTGCCATGATCGAAGATAAATTTGGAATAAATCTCCCATAAAATTGAATTAAACCTAAGAGACTCCTAACTTGTTTCTTCGTTTTAGGAACAGAGATGTTCAGTATTTTGGAAGTATTGTGGTCTTCTGTCTTCAAGAGACCATGACCAACACGATGACCCAGGAAAAAGATTTCACCAAAACCAACAAAAGCTTTAGAAGGTTTTGCTGTCAAATTATTCTCACGTAGAGTGGACAGTAAGTCATATAACCCTAAATAGTGATCTTCCCAGGTATCACTGAAGAGACAGATGTCATCTAAGTATGCGATGACATCCGAACGATGTGACAGAATTCGACGCATCATGCGAACGAAAGTGGCAGGGGCGTTCATGAGACCAAAAGGCATAACATTCCATTGAAATAGACCCCTAGGTGTAGAAAAAGCAGTAAGAGGTTTGGCATGCTCTGCTAAAGGCACTTGCCAATAACCTTTAGACAAGTCAAGTTTAGTGAAGAATCTAGAATTAGAAAGTCTAATCAGTAGATCTTCTAACAAAGGCATCGGTTCAGCGTCGAACTTTGTGACCTGATTCAATTTGCGATAATCAACACAAATTCGTATGTTCTTATCCTTCTTCCGGACAATAACCATGGAAGAAGAATATGGTGAAGTCGATGGTTCAATTATATTTAATTGAATCATTTCATCCAATTCCTTTTCCACTTGCGACTGAAAGTGTATAGGAATAGGATAAGGCCTAACCCTAATTGGATTATTGTCGGTAAGAATTATGTCATGTTCTATGACATCTGTGTGTCCAGGAATGTCAGTGAGAACATCCTGAAATGTTTGTAACATCGACGAGACTTGTCGATGTTCGTCACCAGAAAGATTAGGAGAAACAGAAACGTTTTTCCAAGATTCCGTGGAATGTAATGGAACCACTGGAAGGGGAAGATTAACATCAGAGAAGGTAGCTTCCTCATCCTGTATGACAGACAGGGATGAATAATGACCGTGAGGTGCAGGAGCATCATCCGTTGTCTGGAAAATAGGTAGCAAATAGTCCGGACGTTCGTGAAATTCCGAAAGCATGTTTATGTGGAAAGTTTTATGCTTTCCATCAATATCGACCACATTGTCAACATCGGAAATCCGAGAGACTATTGCATACGGACCTTTCCATGCAATAAGAAGTCTATTTTCCCTACTGGGGAGTAGGACGAATGCTTTGTCACCTGGACAAAGTTGTCGTAGACATCTATTCTTGTTAGCAAACTGTCTTGCCTTCTCTTTAGCAATTTCTGATGAAGCAGTTGCTAGCTTACATGCCTCAATGATCTTTTGTCTAAGAGCAATGACATACTCATATGAGGATTGAGTTTCATCGATAATATCATCGGCAGTGATGAGATCGTGTAATAAAGACATAGGGCCGCGTGGACGCGCGCCAAAGACAAGTTCGAAGGGAGAAAATCCTGTGTGTTCATTAGGGACTTCTCTATAGGCAAAGAGAGCCGCGGGTAAAACCCTGTCCCAATCTTGAGGATGATCTTCAGTTATCTTACCAAGCAAAGTCTTGAGCGTTCTATTCAGACGCTCAACTAACCCATTAGACATAGGATGGTAGATACTACTGAGAGATCGTTCAATATGTAAGGTAGACATTACCTGTGACATAGTGTCAGATATGAGTTGAGTGCCATGGTCTGACAATATTTCTCTGGGGAACCCCAAGCGAGAAAATATCAACCAAAGAGCATCTGCGATATCTGTAGTAGATATGCTCTTAAGAGGAATAGCCTCTGGCCAACGTGTGCACATATCGACACATGTAAGGATAAACTGATGTCCTCTGGCCGACTTGACCTTAAAAGGGCCAATAATATCTATGGCCATTTTCTGGAACGGCCGAATAGGAATGTCAGCAGCCTGGATAGGCGCAGCATGACGTGGTCCTCTAGATTTGACCTCCTGACATACCTTGCATGATCGGCAGTAAATACGAATGTCCTTATTGACAAAAGGCCAAAAGAAAGCCGCAAGGACTCTCGACTTCGTACGGGCAAAACCCATATGTCCAGCACATTGCGAGTCATGAGCATGTTGTAATATTTGCACTCTCATGCTCTTGGGAACAAGAATTTGCGAATGTGCCGACGTAGTCGAATCTTGTACCATACGTACAAGTACGCCGTTTCTCATTGCAATCCAAGATTTTCTATTTGTATCCTGATTCGGATCACCTTTCTTCGCAAGAACGAAGAATTTTTTTTAAAGAAGGATCTTCTTCTTGCAATTTTATGAAAGAGTCACGAGTGATTACTAAGTGACTATCTTGGCTATCAACTTCATTATCACTATTCAGTGAAGTTTCGGGTGTTTGTAGAGCTTGTGCTCTTGTAACTACTGCATTTGTAGCTTGCATGTTATTATCTTCCCAAGCAGCAATCTGCTGTGGGGTACACTCCCTAACTCCGTGAATACGACCAATAATAAGGTCCGCAATAGGATTAGGTAAGAGACAAGCATGCACATCTCCAGTAAAGAAAGGAGTGGCAATGCAAATTACAGCAGTAGGATATTTTTCTAGAGTGCCGCCAAATGTGACACATTTAATAACCCTTCCTGTAGCACAAGATGGATCTACAAGCGATTGTCTAACACCAATAGTGGTGCATCCGGAATCGAAAAGTAGTGAGACCGGAGTATCATTAACAAGACCCTTATGTAGGATTAAAGAACCCCTCCCGTCATGCGCAACTGCAGCAGGAAGAGCGGGAAGTGGGTGACCACAACTCAAAGTAGTTATGGTACCCGGTTCGAATAAAGTACTGCATTGGGGGCATTTGTTTGCTCTCTCAAAGTCAAAAGCAGAACCAGTGACAGCGTCAAAGTTTTTACTATCAGCAACATGATTACAGGCTCCCTCAGTTTCCTGTTGTACAGCATTAGCCTGCTGATATCTCTTTTTTTTGTGTTGAGATCTACCCCGACTATTATTACCTCTGAAGTTATCAAAGTTATTATTATCTCTGCAGTTATTATTGTCTCTATTGTAATTGTTATCCTGGTTCGAATTCCAGTTTCCACGATTACTATCATGTTCACATTGATGCGAACATCTATTTGTTTGGTTCTGAGGTCTTCGGCAGGAATAACCTCTATTACCATATCCTCTTTTGAAATGCTTATAATTATTAGGGTGATAGTAACGAGTACTATCAGGTTGTCTCCAATTCTTCGAAGAAGAATCACCATGAAATTGATTTCCATGATTTTGACAGAAATTACCGCTACTCTTTCTATCAAAATTTTGTTGGAATCTACGAGCAAAGTTTTGGCCATACGGAGCTGCCGAAGCAACTGGTAAACCTTCTTTCACCTTAGAGTTACCCATGGTTATGTGTGGGTGCGCAGTTACGTATTGGCAACAGAAATCTTCCATTTCTTTTATTGTTTTAGGTTTACGTTCATGAAGGAAAGCAAGGAAAGACTCATTGACAGACGACATGACTTTGTCTCTAAGTATTAAGTCCATAAGTCCTTCATAAGTTTTTTCCGTCTTAGATAGTTCAACCCATCGTGAGAAAGTAATGCGTATTCTTGCAATAAACTCGGAGAATTCAACTCCATTTTCAGGTAACATGTTTTTAAATTGTAGACGATAGCCGTCTTCGTTAAGCTGATATTTCTTTAACAAAGCGGCCCTGACAACCTCATAATTGTTCTTGTCAGGTTCATCCACCATATTTAATATACTTAGAGCTTTACCTGTCAGTATCCCTGATAACTGATAAACATATTTTGCTTTGTCTATGTTATGAGCTGTACATGCTTGTTCAAATCTGTCCAGATAGAACATTATGTCATCACTGGAAGGACTAAATGTTGGTAACTTAATCTTAAAAGTATCATTATTAGCCTTACCAGAAGATGAACCCTTGTTTGAATCATTACCATTACTCATGCTCGTCAATTTCAATTTTTCCAACTCTAAAGCTAAGACCTTTTCTTCATGTTCCATTTTTGCTTTCTCTTTCCTCTCATCAGACTCTCTCTGTAATCTTCTTTCCTCAGCCTGAGCCTCTTTTTGAAGTCTTTCATTTTCAGCTTCTTTTTCAAGTCTTTTATTTTCAGCCTCTTTTTCAAGTCTTTTATTCTCAGCTTCTAGCTGGAGTTTTCTTTCCTCAGCTTCTGATTCCCTTTTTTGTTTTTCCATTTCCATTTGGAATCTCTTTTCATCCACCTGCATCTGCAGTTTCTTTTGTTCAGCTTCCATCTGCAGTTTCTTTTGTTCAGCTTCCATTGCTTTATCATATCGAGCAGTTGCAAATTCTTCTAACTTATCACCAGTCTTCCCAAGCAATTTACCCTGCTCAATAAAGTGCTCAAATGTAGACATGATGAGTAATATATAAGTCCAAAACCTGAAATAATTAACTAATTTATTTCAAACCTAAGTGTAACAAGTCTTAATTAAGCACTTGTATATTCACATCACCTTATATTATCCCAGTCTCTGTGGGAAACAAGTCTCCAATCAAAGAACTTGTATATGAAATATCAACAATCAATTCTTGATCATAAGTGCACTTCTCATTCAATAGTGCACGACACTATTCATCATTCATTTATCATCAGTGTAGTAGTAACAGTGCATTAGCATAGCCCATTAACTAATTACTATAACTGTAAACAATGACTATGTAAACACATGCAGAATGTAAACATTGAAAATGTAAACAATGCAAACAATGTAAACAATAACAATGTAAACAATAACAAAGATCAGCAACAATACAAAAACGTTCGCAGAAATCAACTAAAAATAAAGCAGAAATTAATGAAATATCACAAAAAATGTGACGATATCTGCGCTATAATTAAACAAAATACATGACACCACAGTGTATAAACAAAAATGTTGTATGAAACTAAATTATAGACAAGAGTAGGCTAACAAATACAAACAAATCAAAACAAAACTAAAGAATGCGAAATAATAACGAAAACAATATTAAAACATGTCATCACAGCTAACATAAATAGCAACAGAAGTCGCTTAGCAAATTCCAGTATTGGAAATTTGCAAACCTTACAGAAAACGCTCACAATAGACGACCTCTATGACGTGGCATAATCTAACGGAGACACCACCCAACCGAGAACCCGCTGAAATATAAACATATAAATATACGAATAACATATAAACATATAACATATAGAATGAGATGATACACAGAAGACTCAGCAGAAGTATAAGGGCACAGTTTACATACAAACAGGCCACTTAACTTATAGGCTTCCAATCGTAGAACAGCAGAAAAACGGATGTCAATCAACGTCCTAAAGAGCGAAGCTCCAACGATGATGGCACATCTGAACTGCTTCCACTGCTAACACGATGGTACAAGAGCTTCTGAAATACTGTGTGTTGAGTTGTTTCGGCACTTGACCTTCTAATCCAAAAGTAAGTTGATGGAAATCGGTACTTGGCCTTCTTCAGAAAACAACCCGTTTCAACCGGCACTTGACCTTCACAAAAACGACAGCACTGGAACCTTGACAGCAGCAACTTGCTTGACTTGCGTAAAAGATAACAGCAGTCCGAGTTATCCGGCAACATGTAACAACGCCGGGTACTGTCAAATTCTTGTTTCCGTCAAAAAGTTGAAATTTTGACTTTTACCGGGCAACGCCGAGTACTTTGAAAATTTTGAAGATGTTGACTGTATTGAAGAATGTTAATTTCTTGAAGGATGCTGATGAATTCTTGTTGAAAATGAAGTGGGTAAGGGACCCCGTGTTTGCTAGTACCAGATCAAACCAGCTTATGGCCACCAAATGATGCGTGATGCCATATGATGATGGATGGTATCCGCATGTCTGGTTTTGTGTAGTGTGCAGATGTGTTCAGTCAAAACAATGTTCATACAAAAATAACAGGGCAATCCACATAGGACGTCAGTAAACTCACGACGTATAAAGTCAATGATTCTTGAAACAGCCGTTGACGTTTTTCTTCATTATTTATTGTGGACGCCACAGTGACAAAATGGTTACGCGAATATGTAGGCACATCAAACAGTCATTATCACAGCAACATTCAATACAGCAATAGACGGTAGACAGCATTACAATGGTGAGTCAGATGCATGTTATATTTCATAGTGCTGTAAATGTAGTCAGGTGAAAAACTCCATCCTTTTCTATAACAGCCAGGAGATAACCAGATGTATGAGATCAGTTCACTCTCCTTAGATTGACTTCAGCAAGACAGACACGTCTGCCGAAGTATAAATAATGTCCTCAAAAATATCCTCTAGATAATAAAGGTTTTCCAAACCTAGTTCATTTAACAAAGTAGCAAGTAATGGTCCTTGGTACATGCATCAACCGATGCAGTACAATGCAGCGACATGTGAGCTGGGAAAAAACATCTCGTGACGACGACTTTCGAAGACAGGCTATGAATCGAAATCGCTCACGACCCAAAATCGATAGAGTTAATGAAAAAGTCAATTTACCTTGCTTTCAAGAAATACAGAAATATCACGCCTCCCGGCATGTGCAAATACACTAGAGGTATTATCCCGAATAAACGAAATATCCATAAGAGGACTACACATCCCTGACAGAACAAAAAATAGCGGAGATCCCCTCTTCAACGAGGCATCTCTTTCGCCATTCCAAATCGCTCACTCCACTAGTGGTGGGCGGAAACCGATCGACCCAGAAGCAAGACAAGTCATGCGCAGTCCAGCGCAAAATGACCACAGCTCAAAACTTAACTGCATTCGATACCAACGCGAGAAGACAAATGCTTACCGAGAAAAGTGACTATAAATTCCAAGCAGTTGTTGCCCTTGCGTTATAAAATAGATATTGTAATAAAACGATGTTGCGAGAATTTATCACGCAACACACATATACGCCTGTTTAATACACCCTTTAATTACCTTAGTTAAATAATTAGGTAGAATGAAAAAATAACACACACAAATAGTATTACGTCTTATAAAGAGAAAGGACAAGAAAAAACCTACGAACGGCCACAAAACCTTCGTCAGGGACAGACATACATGAGACAGGAGGGAAAGAAAGTGAGAATTAATTGGAGAACATAAAACTATAGAAATAATAAAAATCCTCCCTGATGTGTGTCACATGTTGGAGCAAACATGTCTGCCACTAAACCGGAAAAAAAAAATTTAAAAATTAATTAATTAATTAATTAAAAAAAAAAAATTATTTTATGGAGTAAAATTCAGTTATATATATATATATATATATATATATATATATATATATATATATATATATATATATATATATATATATATATATATATATATATATATATATATATATATATATATATATATATATATATATATATATATATATATATATATATATATATATATATATATATATATATATATATATATTTATTTATTTATATATTTATATATTTATTTATTTATTTATTTATTTATTTATTTATTTATTTATTTATTTATTGTTACCGCCGGGTAACGCCGTACAATTATTTCATAATTTAATATTGTGATTATGACTTAGATTTTATTTAAAGTTTTTCTATAAAATATAAAGAAGACAATTTAATTCTCAGGAGAGGGAAACCCGAGGCCTGTAAACAGTAAATTAATATGAAACAAATATAAAGATATGTTATCAGGCACTCGCAGGAAATAAAGAAGTAGAACACCAGACAACAGAAAAACAACAGACATGAGTGGCTTACCCAGGATTTGAACACTGGACCTTCCGTGCGACAACCCCGCCTAGCCATGCAAGTGAATCACACTATCCTACCTGCCATCTACGCATCACCAAAAATGATGTTTCAATGACAGGTCATCAGTGCGAACCACAATACACGACACCGGATGTCCACCATGGGCAGTTCAGCCTATTATTGAAACATCATTTTTTTATGATGCGTAGATGGCAGGGAGGATAGTGTGATTCATTTGCATGGCTAGGCTGGGTTGTCGCACGGAAGGTCCAGTGTTCAAATCCTGGGTAAGCCACTCATGTCTGTTGTTTTTCTGTTGTCTGGTGTTCTACTTCTTTATTTCCTGCGAGTGCCTGATAACATACCTTTATATTTGTTTCATATTAATTCTCAAGGGACATCATCAAATAAATAGATATCCAAAAAATATCAAGGGACGTAACACAAATGTTAAAACTATTATTTTATGCTTGTAATTAATAACTAAACGTTTGCATATTTTACAAGATAATTAACCGGGTTTCTACTAGCGCTTTATGAAACTTACATACATAAGTTACGCACATGGACGTTACATTAAGTTAAAATTAATTTTTTTGACTACACCATGTCATATTTACCTATCGTTATTTTCTATATTTATTCCAGTGCTTTTTGATAAACAATATTCTTGGTGTTGCCGCCTGGGACAAAAATGAATAAATTTCTTGGTGTTCCCACCCTGGAGCAAGTAACATATAGCTGTCCGCGTGAAAAGAACGGATTTTCTAATGCCTGCTACCTTAAGTGACTGTCCTTGGGCCTCGTTTATTGTCATTGCAAATGCAAGACGCACAGGACATTGCAGGCGCTTACAATCAAAAGGCATGTCAGTTGGGATCAAAGGAATGCGTGGAATAAATGCTTCTTCCCCCCTGGCACAACCTGTTAATATTGTTGCGTCTATCACGTATTGCATGAGGTTCTTAACACATAATCTGGTTCCATTACACAATTTAGGCGGATCAAGATTTCACATCAATATTATCGGTGCCCCGATTTTTAACATTAAGTTATGCGGTGGCATTCCAGTTCCTTCCAATGAGTTCAGGAACTCAGTCGGATAAAATACAGCCTGCTGGCTGTTTATGACAGTGTCAATTGATTTGTATGTTGTGGCTATGCGTGATCACATTCATAATAGAAAGTCATAATACAACTGGGACTATATAGAAAAAGATGCCTCAGACAAAAGAATGCTGCGTGTTCAGACCATAGGGTTTAAGGCAACCCATAAGATGAATGAGGCGTTGTTCCAGGCGGACCCGACTGTTGGCATCCGAGGAACAGGATCTGATGGCTGTCACTTGGATGTCAGTGGCACCGTTGTGTTCAGGGCCATTGGAGTGGATGGCCACAGGTGTGGATTTCAACTGAAAGATGTCGTTGAGGTGTCTGCTTAATCGGTCCCCCAGTCGTGTGCCCGTTTGGCCGATGTAAGTAATATTGCAACGTTTTGCATATAATAGCATAAATGACGTTACATGACTCGCATGTGAATCCATGGGTGACGGTGAACTTTGCCTTAGGGAATGAAACTGAACGTGTTTGGATTACATACTGACATGTCTTGCATCGTGTTCGGTTACATGGCTGGATCCCAAAATGGCCATCGTTGACAGTTTTCAAACGGCTGTGGACTAGGTCCCTCAAATTTGTATCCCGTATATATGCCAGCAAGGGTGGCTCACTAAACACTTCCCGCGCCACTGGGTTAGCTTGGAGGAGAGGTAGGTGGCGATACAGGATCCTGATGACAGCAGTGCTGTAAGGGTGATAGGTCAATATTAACTTGACTCTATCAGAGGAGGTTTTGTGGCGGGGTTGAGGGCCTCTAGACGTGAGATAGGGAGAACACGCTCTAAGGCAGAGGTAAGAACATCCTCCGGATTGCATAAGAAGTCCAACATTTCCTGTGCTCGGCATAGATAGTCGTCATTATCTTGGCATAACCGACGGAGGCGGAGAAGTTGCGAGAACGGCAAGGAGTCACGTCAAGCCCGAGGATAAGAGGGAGTATACATGAGGTAACTGTGTGCATCAGTGGGTTTGTAGTACACCGAAGTGTTAAGGTGGGTAGGGGGAGGGGTGTGTGATGGTGACAACAATGTCAATGAAATTAACAGAGACAGTGGAGATCTGATAGCAGGGTGGAAGTTGTTGATGAAGTTAATGAACCTAGATAGGTCAGCCTCTGGCATATCAGTGAGATCTATGCCATCATCAATGTATCTGCGATGCATAAATAGAAAAGGTCCAGGATACTGCTGCCACACCTGATACTCCAGGTAGCCCATAATGAGGCAGGCATAGCTGCGACCCATCTTTGTGCCCATGGCGACTCCACTGACTTTGTCAAAGAACTGTCCGTTGAACTCGTAGGGATTGAGTCGATTGACCAGTTCTGCAAGGCGGAGGAGAGTCCCTATAATGGTTGAGGAGTAGGTGCGCTGGTCCAGAAAAAACCGGAGAGCTCGGAGACCATCAGAGTGAGAAATGGAAGAGTAAAGCGAGCAGATTTCTAACTTAAATAAACGGTAGGTACAGTCTTGGGGAAGCTGGATAGAAGAAAAAGTAGTTAGGGTATGGTTGGTGTCCTTTACGAAGGAAGGAAGCTGCTCTGGAAGATGCCGTCTAGGAAGTCTGATATATGTTCGGTAGTGCAGGCACAGGCCGAAACAATGGGTCTCCCTGGGTTGGAGGGTTTATGAATTTTGGGAAGCATATAAAATACAGACTTGCCCAGACAACTATTATCGATAAGGAGATGAGAGGCGCTAGAAGGTAAGGACTTGTTAGCGATAAGACTTTTGATGGTGTCACGGACCAGACGATGGTTGAGAACTGGTGCATCATTGTCATAGCGCTGGTAGAAAGAGCTGTTGGTGAGCTGCGTATTGCCTTCTAGGAGGTACAGGTTCTTGCGCCATACGACGATGGCACTTCCTTTGTCTGCCGGTTTGATAACAATGTCATCTCTGCCGCGGAGCTTCGAGAGGGCATGGGACTCATCAGGAGTTCGGTTGGAATAACGCAGGCGTTGAGAATGGAGTTGCTGAATGTCGTGGAGGGTATTCTGAATATATAAATCCAGAGCGCTGGAAGCCCATGAGAGGGTGTAAATTTCTTACTCGTAGGAGGAGCGAAGCGTGCAAAGGCATTATCATATTCGGCCTACGATCTCTGAGGACCTTCATTGTTACTGAAATGGAATTGGAATTAGAGTCGCAGATGGCGATGAAACCGATGAACATCTTGAAGGAGATTATACTGATCAGAGGATGGTTGGAGAGGGACAAAGTGCGGGCCCTTGCTGAGGACCGAAAGCTCCCCCTCAGAGAGTGCAAGATGAGAGGGAATACAAACAACCTGGGAGCGAGATGGGGTATAGGAGGTAGGGATCTGTTTGTAGCACGACGCTGACGATCTCTGAAGAGACGGTTCTCCCTTTCAGTGGTCGTTTCGGCTTGCCTTCTCATTCTCATTCTCTTCGTGGCGTTGCTAACTCTCCCAAGTGATAACGTTCTCTTGGATGATCACATAGGCGTAGAGTAAAGCAAAAATGAAATTAAAGTACGTAACTGAGGATAAATACTCCTAGGTGTTAAACAAAAACTAAGAAAAGTAAACCTACTATTTCCGAGAAGTGGGATCATAGTGCCTAAAAATGACGCCAAAAAAAAAAAAAACAACCTGCGTGTTTTTCTTAAAAGAGGCACACAAGCCTTGTCTACGATACAATTAAACAGAAAAAGGTAACGAAGAAATGAAAGCAAAAGTGAAAATAATTAAGTAGTAAAGTTATTAAGTAGTAAATAAACTTAATAATGAACTCTGAAAATTATTAGGTAGGTAGGTAGCTAATATTCCCCAGCACAATAGTAACTAAAAAAAATAAAGCTACTAACCTTTTCTTCCATATCCAAATGAATCTCCAAGCAATTATAATGTCAGAACATACCGAAACCTTCGAGAACATACACACATTTTCTAGCACAAATAATTTACCTCACAGCTTCTGTGTAGACGAAATTTAAAGTAAGAACTCTACATAGCTGATAATTAATTGAACTTTCCTGACTTTTTTGATAGGCGAGAAGCTATCAAACCTGTACTGTCAGGAAGCCTGACTTACCACATTTGCATAACAGTTGCACCGCACTGATTTATTTAATTGACATCTATATATAGCTGTGTATTATTTAAAGTTTTCTTGTTAAAAACTTTTGTTAAAAAAACTTACATACCAGAAAGCAAGGCACTTCTTGTAAGTTTAACGAAAAAGAATAAACATTATGACTTATATAGTTTATAAAATACGTCCCTTGCCCCTTGAGATAGGAATGAATGAAGTCCCTTGAGATGAGAATGAATAGAAAGAAAAATTCACTGCTCAGCCTCATGATGTTGTACGATATATACCTTAAAACCTTTCTTAAGAAATGACCGATACGCTGGTGAAAACCGAATCAAAATCTGTTCAGTCGTTCTCGAGTTAACAGATAACAGCGCGAAAGACATTTTTCATATATATATATATATATGTCCATAAAAGATTGTTCCATTTTCAAAAAATTTATTCTCCGCCCCATGATGTGGTACGAGGATCCTTTCTATCACAAAAGTAAGATAAGCTCAGCATGTTTTTAAGCATACCTTACAAAGACTCAATATGTGCAACCTTCGTGACGCGACAGTTATCTAGTCGATAGTCCATTTCTTCCCACACTCAAATCAGCATGTCTCCTGTAACAGCGGCAAAGGCTCCAAAGATCCGCTCTCTCAGCTCCACCAGATCTCGAGGCAACGGTGGGACAAAGACTCTGTCCTTGATAAGGCCCCACAAAAAGAAATCACATAATGTCATGTCTGGGGACCTCGGGGAGATGTTCATTGAGGTACCCTCTCACTGCTCCATGGTAGTGGGGTGGAGCTCCATCTTGCTGGAAAACGAAATTTCGTAAGTCATCTTCACGTTTGGGCATCATCCAATTGTCCAGCATGTCCAGGTACGAGAGTCCAGTAACGGTTTTTTCTGGATATTGCACCAAAAACGTTTAACTTTGGAGAATCTCTCTTATGCTCAATGACTGCATGAGGGTGTTCTGAACCCCAGATCCGTACGTTGTGTCTGTTGACTGCCGCTGATGTGGAAGGTCGCCTCATCACTGAACACGAGCCTCTCCCCGACATCATCATTCTCAAGCAATTTCTGCATGTTCTCCCTGAAGGCCGTGCGAAGTGCTTTGTCTGGTTCAGTGAGTTCCTGCACATGTTGCAGCTTGTAAGCCTTCATTCTCAAATGCTTATGAAGCACTTTCCATACCGTACTGCGGGGCATTTCCAACTCACGACTCGCCCTTCGAACCGACTTCATGGGGCTATGCTAGAAGGCTTGCCGAAGTCTATCCACTGCCTCCTCCGAAAATTCCGTTGAACTGCGATAACAGACGTCGTTTTCGCATATTCTACCACACAAAACGCCATCTGTTGTTTGGTCGGCGCCATTTTGCAAAAACAATGCGCATGCGCAAGGCGGGTATTTCAAGTGAAGCTTCCGCAGTTGAGTTGCAACCGGTAATTGTTACATGTCTCTCCACACACTGGTCAAGTAGGTGAAAAAAAAGAAATTGGTACATTCTTTTATAAATAATACATTTATATATATATATATATATATATATATATATATATATATATATATATATATATATATATATATATATATATATATATATATATATATATATATATATATATATATATATATATATATATATATATATATATATATATATATATATATATATATATATAATAAATCCTGAATATATGAATTTCTCTTCATATAATACATTTTTTATTTATTTATTTATTTTTAAATATTTTTTAAATCTTTGTACCTCTTCTCTCTCAATATCTGTTGTTTGTTTTTATAATATTACTTTTCCCTCACTCTGTTTTTCAGTCCTTGTTTTCATTATTTTTTAGTTTTGCTTTTAATGTACTATCCACTTCTTGTTTCCGGTTTAGTGGCAGACATGTTTGCTCCAACATGTGACATACATCATGGAGTATTTTTCTCTTATTTCTATAGTTTCATGTTCTCCACTTAATTCTCACTTTCTTTCCCTCCTGTCTCATGTTTGTCTGTCCCTGACGAAGGCCTTGTGGCCGCAACGTAGGGTTTTTCTTGTCCTTTTTCTTTGTAAGACGTATTACTATTTGTGTGTTCTTTTTCATTCTACCGTTTTACCCCCATCTTACGGCAGTTCTCCTCATATACTCATAGTTAAATAATTAACGTAATTAATTAACCATTAATTAAATTAATGACAGCAACGTGGAAATACTCTTCTATTACTGTAAAATTATAATGATTGTTCAGATACAACCAGAAGTGCCGTTGTCTAGGTTTATAAAATTATAGTGTACAGTACAGTTTTTCCATAACAATTTAAAGACAAGATTCCCGATAGTCACTTTGAAATAAGAATCCAGAAATTCAGATCCAGGATGAGATCACCAGTTATGTCGCATGAGAAATTAATTGACAGAAGGGAATGCTTGACAGCTGCTGAGAGTTGAGGGACAGTGGTGCACACTGACGTGTGATAGTGTTACACATGAGAGATAGACAGAAGGCCTAGGCTGAGTCAGTGAGTTATTCACTAAGAAAACCACACACACGGCTCTTCTTGTTTTCTCTGGCGACAATATTACTCTTTTGCACACATTTGTCACTCACAAATAGTAGGGAAAAGTAGTAAAGTAGATTGAGGATTTGGTAGTCTGAAAAGAACAAAACAATCTTATCAAGTCTAACTCAATTTATTTCAATTTAGAAAAGTAAATAAATCAATTAAAAAAAAAAAAGATTTTACAACAAAAATATTATCACCAGAAAACACTCTCACAACAATATGGTGATTTTCAAGAATAAAAATATATTACACAACTGCTAGAAAAGTGATGACTTAACTGTGTTAGTAAAGTTCACGACATGCCTGGTAACATACAAGGCTTTGCTAAAAATATGTGAAATACTTGTTGTATGAAAATGAATGTTCGGTTCTTTGTTCCACAGGTGTGAATATTGTAAACAATTTATGTCCCGGTGCCTTCTTGTAAAAAAAAGTAATCCAGTGTTCAGTGTTCGAATAAGGTATCCAGAAAAGGGCGCAGGATCTGAACACGATTTTATAATCCAAGACTGGTGTAACGTATCCACAACTGATGGAGAGACATCCATGGATAACAAATTGGCTTTCCAGATGTGGGATGAATTGTTATCTTTGGGTGGATTGTGGTAAGGGTGTTGTTTGGTGTTGGGAATCTTTGAAATAATTGAGAGGAGTTATGGTGACTGGTGGACGAGGACATATGACCACTGAAGGGCTATGTAACGTCTTCTCAGCAATAAGAGACAAGGCATGGCAGGTTGCACTACTCTGGCTGGTCTGCTTATAACTGTTGGTCAAAACAAAAATACATGTGTAATTACTCTTTTGCAGCAATACGCAGATATATTATTGCCTTAACAGTTTAATCAGTGACCTCAACTTGCAGACATATTTGTATTCGTGCATGCTCCTGTCCGTCTCGTTCCTAAAATAGGGCAGTCCATTGTTGAACATTCCTTTCTGCTGTGAATTAACCCAGCTGGTCAGGCCGCGTACACTAACAATACCACCGTTCTGCTCCCTTCTCGGTCAGCCAGGTAAGGTCACTATAGGGTCCGCTGCGGAATCTGGGGTTTATTTTGGTTGGTACTCACGGCAAACTCCTTCTTTCCTTTCACCATTCGTTCTTTCCAGAATTATTAATGATACAAACGTTGAAAAGTAAAATGATTATTGTAATTATTTATGATACAGTCATTGCTAAGTAATATCCGTTTGAAATAGAAGCAGTGAATATAAATGAACCTTTGTAATCATTTATGACATATAGAGAATGCCATTCATATGATACAAAAAGGAAGATCAGCAGGCATGGATAACATAAACATTGAAATGATAGAAGCTCTGGAGAGCTTTGGTATAGATACAATCACAGAAATATGCAATGATATATACAATACAGGATATTTACCACACGACATGAAGACATCAGTTTTTATAACATTGCCCAAAAAACCAAATGCAACAGAATGTTCAGACTTCAGAACAATCAGCCTGATGAGTCATGCAATTAAGATACTGCTCAAAATCATACAGGAAAGAATAAAAAGTAAAGTAGACAGCGAAATCCAAGAAGAACAGTTTGGTTTTAGACGGAACAGTGGAACAAGAGAGGCAATATTTTGCCTAAGAAGATTAGCAGAAAAATATACAGAGGTCCAAAAAAGTATGTATATGTGCTTCATTGACTATAAGAAGGCTTTTGACAGAATCCATCATGAGAAAATAATTGAATGCCTCAAAGACATAACTCAGTAACCTTTATTGGGAGCAAACTGCCACAGTAAGATCGGGAAGGAATTATTCACCATACATAGACATAAAAA
Source organism: Oreohelix idahoensis (assembly GCA_024509875.1). NCBI lineage: Eukaryota > Metazoa > Mollusca > Gastropoda > Stylommatophora > Oreohelicidae > Oreohelix > Oreohelix idahoensis. The sequence continues at coordinate 489,096 of JAMPIV010004043.1, forward strand.
GAGGTGTCAGACAAGGTTGTGTGCTGTCCCCCTGCCTATTTAATTTATACACCGAAAAAATTTTCAAACAGATACAGGAAATACCAGGACTGAACATCAGTGGAAGATCAATAAACAACCTTAGATATGCAGATGATACCGTGTTGTTAGCTGAAAGCGAACAGGAGTTACAAGAACTAGTGAAGCAAGTTGTCGTGGAATATTCTAATCCACATATATAAATTATTAGGTAAATATAAAGCCTAATAAATACATATAATAAAAAAAGGAAGAAGAATGGTAAAGAACAGTGCTGTCACAATGACTGTACTCGAAATCCCCTTGTTTTCTACTGCGTATGCAAATTGTAACGTTTCACGTTGATATTAAAGGTCTTCTGCAACATACACGCGTTGCCCAAACACACAATAAAATGTGCTGCCTTTCTAAGAAAAACCTTGAAATATGCAAGTTGACCTAAATTTTAAATTCCATTCATGTCTTTTTCTACACTATGTTACCAAAAACGAACGAACAGATGGACAAAAGGATAAAAAGAGAAGGGAGAGGCAGAAAGCCGAACACTAAACACGCGTCGCGCGATACACAAATGCTGCCATCACGCGTGTAAGACTACATGCACTAACTTTATTTCAATCGACAGTGATAAAATAAACAACTACACGACTATCCTAGAAATTGCATATTTTGAACGCAGCCACGTAGCTCTTTTAAATTTGGATATTTGGGTTCCTTAGGGTTTGCTGACAAAGAATATGTAAAACGTTACGCAAATAGTCTAGGAATTAACAAGTTATAACCAAAATAAAATATTGGGGATGCCTGACAGCATGAAATCATTTCTGCTCATAAAATTTTTTTTATAACGTGTTTGAAAAAACCTTGCGTTACAGAAATAGCCTACCATGTAACTCCAAATTGATTGGAGCGCAACAAATGAAAGACGAACCACGATTGGTCGGACTATAAATACTATCTTTCGTTGTTAGGGGAAACGTAATAAGGTAACATTTTTTCAAACACTTGTCGAAACGTGGCTCGATTGGCCAGACTCGCTGATATACTCACTTAGAAGCGTTAGTTCGAGACCACTAGTGCAAATAAGCTTGATAAAGCAACAGTGCGTTGAAGCCAGCTCATATTTTGCTAAATAAAAGCCTGGAACATAAGCAGATGGGAATTTGTGCCAGTAATTGTGCCAGAATTCATTGCTAATCAACGTATCTGTGTTTTGTTTCCATGAATTGTGGTAAGCTTGACCCATTCAGTATCTTTTAATGAAAATTGAATGTGAATTGTTAATTTATGCCTGTATATATATATATGTGTAGTTCAGTGGCAAACAGGAGATAAAGCCTATAATGCTCCAGCCTGAACAGAGGGTGTCGGAGGAAAGTAAAACGGCATAGAATGGCCAAATAGTACACTGACACCTGGATGATTGACTAGAAAGAAATAATGCTGGAATGGCAGAGGCGTGGTAACCATTAAGGAGGTTAATGCTGGTATAAAGTATTTCAGATGAAGCTGACAGTTGGCCTAACGCTCTGAACTCAATGTTTGTGTTGTATTGTGCTCAGTGTAAAAAGAGAGTATAAATTAGTTATGAAGTAGAAGGTACATCCTTCTTGTTTTCAGGGACCGTGGTCTTGATGGTACTGAGCAGCACCTGGTCAGAGCTTTGCTGAATCCAGAGTCGGACAGCATACTCCTTGGTCCATTTAGCTATCAGTGAGGTGTCTCCAGAGCCCAGGGGAGAATTCGAGCAGAGGAGTCCTTTCCTGCCGCCATCACGCAAGATAAGCTGATTTGGCCAGCTGAGCTCAACATTATGTCCCCTCATCTTGAAATGACTTTGTAAAAATAACCTTAAGAGGGGAATTTAATTGTCTTAATATCAGGAACTGAGAACATCTCCAATACTAGTCCCTAAAGACAAACTATTGAAGTCATGATGACAAATACCAACAGAGCTTGAACAAAACAAAACCAGTATTACCTCATATTACCACTACACAACTGACACACATAGGATATTTTTAATAATATATGTCACTACAATATTCATATTGATAAATTCTGTACATATACTTGTAATTAAAATTGATTGTGATTCCTGGTTCCTTTGTAATTGGATCAGGACACATATTCATTCATATCAGCAATGAATACATATTGTTATTTGAAAAGTTATCAGTGACTCCTTAAGATATCCTTTAGAGTGTTATATGTATGTGAGTGTCACAGTGTTGTCAAGTATAGTGGAATAAATTAAATTGTTTATCTGTCTGTTGTTGTTTTGACTTACACTTCATCCTACACATACCCTAGACACATAACGTAGTCATCACACTATTGCAGAATAATTCTGACTGAGATATATAGATATGTGGTAGCAAGTAAGGTTATCTATAATACACTACTCTTAATAGATATAGATACCTTCACAGCTGATCTCAGTCAGTACACTAAGTCCCCTATAAATATTTATAACATCCCACTTCACCACATATATTGGGGTCTCGCTCTGGGATTTTGAATCTTTCCCTATTAAAAATATTGGGGGTAATTCACTTCAGGGAATATAAGAATTAAAAGGTATCCTTGGGTGGAATTAAATAAGGTTGAGCTCACGGTGCCTGTGTTGTCCATTAGATATACTTAGAGATTAAATTGTTGGTTAGACATTGTAGAAATTTACCTGATAGACAATGGCGGACCTGGCCAAGTTTCGATCTGCTGCTGTACAGACTGCAAAAGAGTTAGGATTAGATGGGCAAGTTATGGTTGCCTATGTTACTACGGAATGTGACAAATTTATTGAACGCGAAGAAAGAAGGTTTGAAGCCGAAAGAAAGTTAGAGGCTGACAGGGAAATTAAGAAGTTACAATTTGAAGCTGAGGCTGAGACTAAGAGGTTGCAGATTGAGGCTGAGGCTAACTAAAGGTTGCAGATTGAGGCTGCAGAAAAGAGAAGACAGAAGACAAAAGATTGGCTGCAGAAAGGGAAGAGAAGAAATTAGCTGCAGAAAGGGAAGAGAAGAAATTAGCTGCAGAAAGGGAAGCAGAAAAGGAGGAGAAGAGATTACAAAGGGAACATGAGTTACGACTAAGGGAGTTTGAGTTTCAAGGCCATGCTCCTGAAAATGGTGCCAGTCCCTTTGCCTCTGATGCTACGGTTACTCAGGGAGCCTCAACCTCAGCTATGAATTTTCATTTAGATCATTTTGTTGAGAAAGACGATGATATAGAGAGCTACCTAAATAGGTACGAACTATTAGCTACCACGTATGGGTTAGAGAGAGAAAGGTGGAGCTTAAAGTTATCTCAGGGACTTCGTGGGGCAGCTTATGAAGTTTTTGCAAAAATGAGCAGAGGTGATCAGGAAAATTATGACATGCTAAAGCAGGCTCTTTTGTTAAGATATGAAAAGAATGCAGAATTCTATAGGAAAAAATTTAGGAATGCTAAACTACTGTCAGGTGAAACCTATCACCAGTTCTCTGCACGAATAGAGACATACTTGGAGAAATGGACTTCTCTGGGGAAAACCCAAGATCTTAAGGAAATGGTCCTTATAGAGCAATTAAGAGAGTCCATGGCTCCAGACCTGAGAAAGTTTCTCATGGAACAAGGTGCAGAGAGGCTGGGTGAGTTGCTAAATGTTGCTGAAAGGTATCAAGCAGCTCAAGCAGAGGTAACAGGTAATAAAAAGAAACAAGTGGATAACTTTAGGGCACCACAGAACTTTAATAAATTTGATCCTAAGGATCAAAACAAAGGTAAGCACCAATTTGATAGGCCACGGTATGAAAATAAAAATAAATTCCCACAATTCGATGAAAGGAAATATGATGAAAGAAAATCTTTCAACCAAGGAAAAAGGTGGTGTAAAAATTGTCAGATGGACAATCATGACACTGACCGTTGCAGAAGGAAACCTGTGTATATGGCAACCCTTCAGGTCAGGTCGACCTCAAGACAGGAGGAGGATATTATGTTAGATACCACTCCAGAAGAGATGAGGAAGGCACAGGCTGGGGATAAAACACTCAAGCCTTGTTTCAGAAAATTGTCAACTTGTCATACAACTCCAGGCAAGGGAGATTTTTACATGAAAAACAAGTTGATGTATAGGAAGACTGGAACTAGATCCCATGGTCACGGACAGCTGGTTCTTCCAAAGAGATATAGGACAGAATTAATAAGGAGCCTACATGTGAAACCAGATGGGGACCATGAGAAGATAGGTACCATCATTCAAAAGGTGGCTCACAATTATTATTGGCCCAAAGCAAGATGGGACATTGAGAATTTTGTAGAAAGGTGTAGCATAGCACATGAGGGAACACCCACAAGTGGGAACATGGATCAGGACCTGGACACGCCACGGGGCAAAATTAGGCCTGATAATAAAAAGAGATATAAATTTGATAAAGTGGACCAAATGGAATGGGAAGCCCCTTTTCACGGACAAGCTTCACTTAACTGTTTTACAATGGCCACTATGCGGAGAGTGCAAAAAGATGTCTTACCCCAGGATAAGCCGACAATCCCTCAATCGGACTTAAACAAACTGGAGGAAGAGGATGTAGAGAGGAAATCTCTCATCAAGAATTTTAAGTGGGGAGAAAGCCCCAAAAGAAAAATTGGTAGCGGTCGTTTTGTGAATGATAATTCTGGGAGGAAAAATCATCACTATAAAGCTTCGAGTGGAAGAGACCATACCGGTGCATGGACAAATAGGTCCACACAATTAAAGGTCCATATGTAGCTTTGTTAAGAACGTGGACTGATGAAAAGGCAGAGGAAAACATTACATCTTCATACCAATATGTGAATGAGCTGACTACTCGTTTGAAAACTGGCTGGAAACTTGCCAATGAAAATTTGAAACAAGCCAGGAAGAAACATGCTGCCTATTATAACAGGAAGGCGAAAGACAGAAATTTGGCTGTGGGAGAGAAGGTACTGCTTCTTTTTGCCCGGGAGTCAGAATAAGTTACAAATTGGATGGCAGGGTCCATATACAGTTTTAGAGAAGGTATCTAGAACAAATTATAAGATAGATAAGAAGGGGAAAGAAAAAATCTATCATGTGAATCTCCTGAAGAAATATTTGGAAAGAGAACATCAGGAAGAGACACACTTGTTGACCTTGTCCATCGCCATGGAGATGAAAAAGGAACCACTTTCATCATTTGAATATCCATTACACCCATGTGAGACAGCAGCACAGGTGAAAATCAGTACACATTTAACGAAAACTCAGAAAGAGAGAGTGCAACAGGTTCTAAATAATCATGCAGAGGTGTTAACAGACCGACCAGGGCATACAAACCTATTGGAATATGATATGAAACTAATAGACTCCACACCTGTCTGTATGAAACCATATTCGATTCCGTTTGCTAAGGAAAAAGCTTTGAAGGAAGAGATAGACTATCTATTGAAGGAAGGAATTATTTCGCACAGTGAGTCTTCGTATAGTTCCGGTGTTGTACTCTTAAGGAAGCCCTCTGGAGAACATAGACTCTGTATAGATTACAGGAGACTGAATGCTATTACAGAAGGACAGGTGGATCCATTGCCGGATACAAATCAGCTGTTTGCCAGACTAAATAAAGCTAAATATTTCTCAAAAGTGGATCTGAGTAAAGGATACTATCAGATTCCAGTAAAGCCTGAGGTTAGACCATACCTAGCTTTTAGTACCTCAGAAGGACACTATGAGTTTAATAGATTGCCATTTGGATTGAAGAATGCGCCTAGTGTCTTCTCTAGAATGATGAGAAAATTATTGGATCCTCTGAATAATCCCTGTATAACAAATTTTATGGATGATATCCTTATAGCAACAGAAACATTTGAGGAACACATTGACTCTCTGAACATGCTGTTTAATCGACTTAGGGAGGCAAATTTAACAGCCCGACCAACCAAATGTTGCGTTGGATGTAAAGAATTGGAATTTTTGGGACACACAGTTTATCAGGGAAACATGACCCCTGACCCAAAGAATTTAGAGAAACTACAGAAAGCCCCGAGACCACAAACCAAGAAGGACGTGAGATCCTTTGTCTCATTATGTGGTTTCTACCAGAAGTATATCAAAAACTTTAATTCCATATGTGCACCGTTAACTGAATTGACACGTAAAGGACATCCAGATCGCATTACATGGACACCACAATGTGAAATGACTTACCAAGAATTGAAGGAAAAGCTCACAAGTAAACCATTTTGAAATTACCTGACTTAAGTCAAGAATTCATAGTAAGGACGGATGCAAGTAATATTGGGTTAGGTGCAACTCTACTACAGAAATCAGATGCATTGGATGGGGAATTAAGCCCAGTGGCATATGCTAGCAGAAAATTGAATAAAGCCGAAATCAATTACTCAACTAGCGAAAAAGAATGTCTTGCAGTAATATGGGCAATAAAGAAATTCAATATTTATCTGTATGGGAAGGCCTTTAAGTTGCAAACAGACCACAAACCTTTATCGTTTCTAGCACAGGCTAAGCATGAGAACTCCAGGTTACTCCGATGGTCTTTACTTTTGGCTCCATATAATTTTAGCATTGAGTATATATCTGGAAAAACCAATTTGGGAGCGGATTTTTTAAGCCGCCATCCGTGTGATGAGAATCACCGTAAACCCCAGAAATAATAATAAATTTCTCTATGTGTATATAGAATAAAGGACTGACATATAATGTCTGTTTTAAGAGGGGAGATGTCGTGGAATATTCTAATCCACATATATAAATTATCAAGTAAATATAAAGCCTAATAAATACATATAATAAATAAAGGAAGAAGAATGGTAAAGAACAGTGCTGTCACAATGACTGTACTCGAAATCCCCTTGTTTTCTACTGCGTATGCAAATTGTAACGTTTCACGTTGATATTAAAGGCCTTCTGCAACATACACGCGTTGCCCAAACACACAATAAAATGTGCTGCCTTTCTAAGAAAAACCTTGAAATATGCAAGTTGACCTAAATTTTAAATTCCATTCATGTCTTTTTCTACACTATGTTACCAAAAACGAACGAACAGATGGACAAAAGGATAAAAAGAGAAGGGAGAGGCAGAAAGCCGAACACTAAACACGCGTCGCGCGATACACAAATGCTGCCATCACGCGTGTAAGACTACATGCACTAACTTTATTTCAATCGACAGTGATAAAATAAACAACTACACGACTATCCTAGAAATTGCATATTTTGAACGCAGCCACGTAGCTCTTTTAAATTTGGATATTTGGGTTCCTTAGGGTTTGCTGACAAAGAATATGTAAAACGTTACGCAAATAGTCTAGGAATTAACAAGTTATAACCAAAATAAAATATTGGGGATGCCTGACAGCATGAAATCATTTCTGCTCATAAAATTTTTTTATAACGTGTTTGAAAAAACCTTGCGTTACAGAAATAGCCTACCATGTAAACTCCAAATTGATTGGAGCGCAACAAATGAAAGACGAACCACGATTGGTCGGACTATAAATACTATCTTTCGTTGTTAGGGAGACGTAATAAGGTAACATTTTTTCAAACACTTGTCGAAACGTGGCTCGATTGGCCAGACTCGCTGATATACTCACTTAGAAGCGTTAGTTCGAGACCACTAGTGCAAATAAGCTTGATAAAGCAACAGTGCGTTGAAGCCAGCTCATATTTTGCTAAATAAAAGCCTGGAACATAAGCAGATGGGAATTTGTGCCAGTAATTGTGCCAGAATTCATTGCTAATCAACGTATCTGTGTTTTGTTTCCATGAATTGTGGTAAGCTTGACCCATTCAGTATCTTTTAATGAAAATTGAATGTGAATTGTTAATTTATGCCTGTATATATATATGTGTAGTTCAGTGGCAAACAGGAGATAAAGCCTATAATGCTCCAGCCTGAACAGAGGGTGTCGGAGGAAAGTAAAACGGCATAGAATGGCCAAATAGTACACTGACACCTGGATGATTGACTAGAAAGAAATAATGCTGGAATGGCAGAGGCGTGGTAACCATTAAGGAGGTTAATGCTGGTATAAAGTATTTCAGATGAAGCTGACAGTTGGCCTAACGCTCTGAACTCAATGTTTGTGTTGTATTGTGCTCAGTGTAGAACTAGAGTATCAATTAGTTATGAAGTAGAAGGTACATCCTTCTTGTTTTCAGGGACCGTGGTCTTGATGGTATTGAGCAGCACCTGGTCAGAGCTTTGCTGAATCCAGAGTCGGACAGCATACTCCTTGGTCCTTTTAGCTATCAGTGAGGTGTCTCCAGAGCCTAAGGGAGAATTCGAGCAGAGGAGTCCTTTCCTGCCGCCATCACGCAAGATAAGCTGATTTGGCCAGCTGAGCTCAACATTATGTCCCCTCATCTTGAAATGACTTTGTAAAAATAACTTTAAGAGGGGAATTTAATTGTCTTAATATCAGGAACTGAGAACATCTCCAATACTAGTCCCTAAAGACAAACTATTGAAGTCATGATGACAAATACCAACAGAGCTTGAACAAAACAAAACCAGTATTACCTCATATTACCACTACACAACTGACACACATAGGATATTTTTAATAATATATGTCACTACAATATTCATATTGATAAATTCTGTACATATACTTGTAATTAAAATTGATTGTGATTCCTGGTTCCTTTGTAATTGGATCAGGACACATATTCATTCATATCAGCAATGAATACATATTGTTATTTGAAAAGTTATCAGTGACTCCTTAAGATATCCTTTAGAGTGTTATATGTATGTGAGTGTCACAGTGTTGTCAAGTATAGTGGAAATAATTAAATTGTTTATCTGTCTGTTGTTGTTTTGACTTACACTTCATCCTACACATACCCTAGACACATAACGTAGTCATCACACTATTGCAGAATAATTCTGACTGAGATATATAGATATGTGGTAGCAAGTAAGGTTATCTATAATACACTACTCTTAATAGATATAGATACCTTCACAGCTGATCTCAGTCAGTACACTAAGTCCCCTATAAATATTTATACCATCCCACTTCACCAAACAAGTGAACAGTATAAGTCATGAATATGGACTCGACATTAATATTGAGAAAACTAAAACTATGATAATTAGCAAAACAGACGATAAACCCACATTAAAGATAAGCGTAAATGGGAAAATCCTGGAAAAAGTCAAGAGCTACGTATATCTTGGTCATATAATAACAGAAGATGGCAGATGTGAAACAGAAATCAAGAAGAGAATAGGAATGGCCAAAGCTACATTCAACAACATGAAACATATACTGACATCCAAACAGTTATCTCATAAATTAAAACTGAGAATCATAAAGTGTTATATATATTCTGCATTTCTGTATGGTGCAGAAACATGGACGATGAATAAGCATTTGGAAGAAAGAATTGAGGTTCTTGAAATGTGGATATATAGAAGAATGGGGCGTATCTCATGGAAAGAGATGAAAACAAATAAGGAGGTCCTAGAAAATCTTGGTATGAAAAGAGAACTAATGAGAGAGGTCAAAGTTCGGCAGCTAAAATACTTTGGCCACATAAAAAGGCATAACACCTTGCAGAAGACCATAACAGAAGGGAGAGTTGAAGGTAAACGTGCAAGGGGAAGACAGCGCTATAAGTGGGAAGATAACATCAAGAGATGGACGGGAAAGAGTCTATCAGAGTGTACCACCAAGACAAGAGACAGAAGACGTTGGAGATCCATTACAGCCAACCTCCGTTGTGGAGATGGCAACTGATGATGATGATGATGATGATTCATACTTAGTAAAGTAAACCCATTAATAAACTACATTTAGGCTTTCGTCGTGATAGTAATATATTTCAAGTATACATAAGAACTAATTTTTTATTCCTAGAATAATACTGGAAAAGCGTATACATACCTGCACATGAAGAGTCGTAAGTTAATAACTTGAGGGCACTTTGTTTGTTTAAATTCAAGTCTCCCTTTGCCAAGTAGGCTACGTCTTGCTCCTTCACAATGCTGGTCACCAAGTAAAGTCTAAAACTAGTTTCTTTGACAACGAAGGAATTATTTTCCATTTAGCCTGCTACAGTGTTTGAGTGTCCCGGCTATGCACCGGTGAAATTATCTCCTCAAATTAGCTTGCTTATTGAATGGCCCGATCGCAGGTGCAGTGCAAATCTCCGTGTTTTGAGCTCAAAGGTATCAACAATGGGAAATAAAACAGGCCATACATTTAGATAAATCCGAGTCTGGGAAAAAACGCTGGCTTGACAGAAGCTTCACCCGTGTTCCCGAGAAATGAAAATTCGTGAGAAACCACATTTTTCAACATACTAGGGATAGACAGACAATACTGCTATATCAAGGAGGGAATGAAAAATACAAATATGCAAATTATCTTTGATCTGAGATATGCGTGTACTAGTTTGTTACCTTTACGTCGCTGAGTTTGGTCATGCATGCTATTTCAGTGTCTTTATGTATGTGTGTATGTTTGTTTTTAATTGAAGGTGTCACTTTTAAGGTGTTTGAAGTTCTATTCTGTAGCTGTTTAAACGAAAAAAAAAGGAGACAATAATTTCATTGGTCGATTCAGAAGGATCTCTATTATCTCAATCAGAACTCTTCTATCCCATCCTATAAGATCTTTTAACACTTTTCTGTTCGTCTCCATTTAGTTACGTTAGTAGCCTGTGGTGATCAGAATCACTCCCCCCCCCCCCTTAAAAAAATGAAGCCATTCGATCTCTTTTACAAAGGAAACCAGAGTACCCTTGCCGGGTATACATTTAGCTTTGAACTAAAATTATTGACCACAGTTTTTATGGCTTCAAAGTTCTTTGCATTAAAGACTTCAGGAACTCAGTAGATATCTTATCTATAATTTTACCGATTAAAAAAACGTAAATTCTCACCTGTATGTGTGCTTCTATGGCTGTCTCTCGTCATGACCCACCTATATCACCGCTCTATACCTTACCGACTCGTTACATAGCCTAGAGAAGAGTTTCTCAACCGGGGTTCCGTGGAACCTTAGGGTTCCGCGACAAGTCGCTAGGGGTTCCATGAGAGATCGTTATTTAATGAAAAAATAAATAAATAAACGTCGTTTTTTTACAGGCTTTTCTTTAACTCGCAACGTATATCACCCTGTTGTCACCTTCAAATCTTGCAATCGATTTTTCAATCACTTCAAGATAAGCAATAGCTCTGAAAATTGGCATAGTTGAGTATTCCCCATAACAATACAATAATCAGTCGTAAAAATAATAAAATTAATAAAATTGAAATTAATTTAAATTTGTTTTGTTTGTTTAAAAAACATCACTAAAATGGGCGATAACTGCAAATAATCTAGGTGTATTCTTTCCAACAAGATTGTCTCTCTTGAAACTTCATTCTCCCCCCCCCTCCCCCCCTCCTCCTTCCCCCCCCCCTCCCCCTCCCCCCCCCCCCCCCCCCCCCCCCCGACATACACACAGCTGACAAATAGATTTTAAAAAAATGTAATTTACAACTCTTATCAAAATAAAATGAAAAAAATATTTACTTTCCGTGTAATATACTGAATAATGAAATCCACCTCCTGTGCGGCGGACTCGTTTATCGCAAACTGATAATGTCATTAGCGGATCGATTACATTTGACTTAAATTTAAAAGCAATAAAAATTAAAAATTCACCAGGCTTTTTGTCAATTTGATGTTACATTTTTACTGCAAGCTATAAACTCCTTGAAAAATTATTTTTGGGTTTTTAGTGCATTAAAAGCCTGTGTTTAAAATATTTTTTAAATTTTTTTTTAACTTTCCGGGTCCGGCGATGGTTGCGATCGCAGTCGTTGGCAGTGACCGAGCAGCGTCGTATGGCAGTGTTCACTCGGTCGAGTCAATTCTCGGTTTTTGACGTCAGATAGGGGAGGCTGTTGATAATTGGTAAGCGCTGTATTGCTCGAAAGGCATGGGAAGACATCATAAATAACATCTGCCTTTCCCTTCCAAATTGTCAATATATTTTCATGTTCTAAATATCACTAATTAAAATAAATTTATAACACATACTTAAATTAAATCTACCGAGTCTACCTTTGAAAAATTAAATCCCATTTTGGCTTAAGCCAGCTATTTAACATAAATTGATTATGTTTGCCTGATACATTTTTTTTTAATTTATGAAAGGGGAAGAAAGAGATTCATTTCAAGAAAGGTAAGCTAACCTTAAGTACATGCTTCTTTCAAGAAAGGCTGGCTCGAAAGTCATTTTTTAATTTTAAACAGGGAAGAAAACTACTCTTGCTAATACCATATTTTACTAGTATCTTGTGCAGTAGAAATTTATGAAAAGACTTTTAGGTTTACTTGGATCAGGTTAAAAAAAAATAGTCAACAATGAAACTAAAAAAAAATTAATTAAAAACTGAAACTTCTTTTGCCTACTGACTTGCATTAGGGATGGTATCCATAAAACGAATAGGCTAATTAGTAAGCCAAAATAAACAGATCCACAGAATAAATCAGTCTTTGCTCAAAGGGGGGATTATTATTGAATTATTATATTTACAACTTACTGATCACGCTATGTTGCCGTGAGTTGTAGATTTTATGCAGGGGTTCCCTGAGACCTGAAAATTGTTTTGAGGTTCCTCTGTAATAAAAAGGTTGATAAACGCTGGCCTATATTCTTGCTTTGTATGAATTTTTAGTATCTACGGCTACATGCGTCTTTAAATGTCAGTATTTTCTGGGATGACATAATCGATTATTCGGTATCAAAAATCACTTTCGGTAATTTATTTAGTTATACATACGTTAGGGTTAATTGAATCATAATAAATAAATCGAACTTGTATAAGTCATGTCCAGCTGAGCGCAGCGTTCTCCAATTTGGCTGTAAATAGTTGCTAACTTCTGTAACCATGCTTAAGGTTGTTTTTAGAATGATCAATTATCACACTTTTCTTCACAGCAAACTATGAGAAAACCAACTAAATAACTTAACATGTAAAGTTCCCAAACTCGTAAAACACTGGGGTTAAAAAGGCCGTTCATGTTACAATGGAATTTAGACAAAAGTGGGCTTTTAGAACGTGGACCAAAAAGTGCATATTGTAAGCAATTGAGATCTCCGGTTTTTGTCACTTGGTGAAAAGAAAGTTTCTCTTTACTGTGATATCCTTTCAACTTTGAATCAAGGTAGAAGATATACTAATGAGTTTTCGCCTTGTTTTGTCAAGGCACGTTCCTGTCTTTCACAGTGCAGCAAATGTTAAAACATAATGAAATATCATATATTAGTGTAATGCTCGATTCACTAAAATATAGGTAACACTGTACTCAACGCACACCACTTCACGAAGATGACAAATACATGACTCTCAGGCCTAGTACAGAAAGCACTAGCACATACAAACAATGCTCAGGTTAATGAAACACCATTTCAATTTTTAAGGAAAGTAGCACAACATGTTTTGGATTCCAGGAATGGAAGAGACAAGACTGGATAACACCAGAAACATTAAACAATATTATGTTAGTAAGAGAGAAGCAAAGAAAGCGCATCACTACAACACAGGGACAGGCAACAGGATGGGCTGAACACTTCAAAGGAACACTGAATAAGGAACCACCAGAGACACAGCTAAATGTTCTTGAGGCTGAAAATTATCTAGTCGTAAATACAGACATTCCACGAAGAGAAAAAAATAGATGGTTAAAGAATGGGAAAGCTCCTGGTGATGACAATTTAAGGGGATAGCTGCAGGTATTTTTCGGTCGAAATCGAAAAAATTAAGAATTTGGGATTAGTCCATTTTCTGATACTTTAGCATCTACTGAATCTAAATATAACAGAATTAAATGTCAAAATGCACTCTAACAATATGTATTTTGACTTTGAAAAAGGTATGGTACAGAGAGATTTTCTCAAACTCGAGAACATATGTCTAATTGGACCTAGTTTCTTCCATAGCAACCAAGCCTGCACCCCTACGTATTATACATCATTGGATTCGCCTAGATCTGGACAATCCTGTTATGTAGTTCATTTATTTCGGTAACAAAATTATACCTGCCAGATCGAGAACTTCTAGGTCGCGTTTTTTACCGATTACTTCCATATATGGAAATCGTCGGACATTCGCTGACATCGGCTTTTCCCGCTCACTATTCTAAACTGTTCGTTGGCTGTGTGAATCCACGTGACTTGTAACCGCCGTGTTGACAATATGGCGTCGGATTGATAAATTATGTATACATATTTAGTTAGACTCATTTTTTTTGAACTTTTTGTGTGAAAATGCCTCGAAAAAAGAATAGCTTTCGTCATCTAAACCTGGAAACGGCCAGGGAGAAAAGATGGAACCAAGATAGTGCAGGTAAAAGTCGCTAATTTTGTTATGGTAATGGTACAACATAAATCACTGTAGAAAGCCAGGCAGATCACATGTGGTGGGGCCACGCACAACAACATTTAGGCTACAAAAATTTAGTTTTGATTTACTCTGTTAGGACTGAGTGGAGGGGGAAGAAGGTACTATATTTGGATATTGGAAATCTGACCTAATTTTCTTGAATTAATACACAATATTGTTACGGGCAGTTTTTCATAACTGATAATGTAGTCTGTCTGTATGCTTGTTATGTTTGAAAATATTTTTGGGTCTAATGTATTTTTCGTTGGAACCATAATCTAAGGGCGAATACTCATCTTTTGCTTTGAGGGAAAGTAAATATGTAGTTACTGCTCTTTAAAAGGTTATACCAGCTGACTGGATAGGTCAGAGGGGATGCGAACTGCGCATGTCCAAACTGGGGTTTTTGAAGAAGATTTCCAGTGCGGGGGGCCGGTTCGTTGTTCTGGGTCTGACAGACGGAATGTCTGATTACTTCTCTGCATTGCCTTTTGGGGATGGAAACTCTTCCACTGTTATTGAAAGTCCCCTGTGTTATTTCTGTTCGTCAGGAAGACGACAGTTGTTAGGAATTCGTTCCAAGGTAAAAGACGAAACTTTCACACTTTTTTTGTTCACAGAGTAAGCTGAACGCATTTTGGGTCAACCGGTGACAAGAGCTCACAAATGGTTGAAAGGCAGAGCATTCTTCTTGTTACGCTCGTTGGAGCCATCTAAGACTGTTTTTTGATGTACGCACAGAAACCCAGGAGTATAGAGATTATTCTACAACCCGCATGATTAGTGGTATATTTTGAACTTAGACACTTATGTCTACAGAAGAGGAATCCACAGTGTTTACTGTTTGATAGAGGCCTAATATATATAACTATCTGGAGTGGAAGAACAGATGGGTTATTAGTTATTGCTATTATAACTTTGAAAATGAAAACTCGCCTGATGTACAAGGGAGTTGTATAAGACTTTCTTCGAAAGGACAGCCTATCTTCGATACGTCCGATTAGAGGGATGGACTATGCTAATTTCGTCGCCCGCCATGTTTGGGAGGTCGACTTAAGAAGAATGACTTAAGATGAGTCAGTATGAAACTGTTGAATATTTATACAGTATTTACCCGTTGTGTAATACGGGGTTTTTCTGCTAGTTGTGGACTGAGAGATATATTGGAATCTGCACCACTTTGATAATCATATAATTATTGGAACTTATGTACATGCCATTGTAGTGAACTGTTTTCATATCCGCCATGTTCCTGTGTCATGCTTATATGGAGTTGTCTACGTCCTGTTGCTGTGACCATAATAAATGATGAAAACGTACACAGCTGTTCACCTATATTTTGACTCCATATCTGTAACAAGTACAACATATGATTCCATCAACTCCACATCTACACCTTTCAATGTGATGAATGCACCACACACTCTTGTACGTTACCTGTTGTGATACAAGTCTGCACTGCTACACAGATGTCCACCTTGACAAACTTCCATGTCACACATTCGCGATAAATCATATTACAGCATGATATACCAGTCAATATCCCGTGACAGTACACATCAAGTATACCAACATCTATCCATAAAGAAATCCAACAATACAGCTTTGGTATCAAATATGTCCTAATTATAACCCATAAAGGGTTCAACGATATACTTTTTAAAAAAATGTCACATGTGAATAAGCTATTATTTTTTTTAATTTATGTATTTGCAAGCTTTTAGTAAACGCGTTGGCAGTAAACAGTGATCACATTTTTCTGGTTTGACAAAATGACATGATTCCACATTATACGATAAATTATCATGGTATTTATAAGCATGTGACATATGTTTCTTGAGCTGTGATTATTTCTTATGTACTTTTTTCAGAACTAAATGGTCCCCCTAATGAGCCTAGTCTGCCTGAGGTTATACTGTCAGCTTCAGCTGTAAATGAAGAAGCCAGCACAAGCTCCTCTACAACTTCTACCTCTTCACCCCACGGTTCTGTAAAAAGCTGGAACTAAGTGCCTCATCGGTGCAAGAAGCTTCAACGCCTAACAATACGGTCTCCAGAACTATAGTTGATATGTCTGAGATATGCAACCTTGTTAGTCAGCTTGCATGTCCAGAATGCTATGGGAAGCTGTCTGCAGAAATTAATAATCAGGCAAAGAGAGGTCTTGTTCAACACATCAAAGTGAATTGTTGTGTTTGCAACAAAACCGTTGCATCAACGTACACATCATCGGTTGATGAACATAATTCATTCAGTGTGAACAAAGTTGCAGTTCTATCATCATTGTTATCAGGAATGGGACCCTATAAATTTAACTACTTTGCACAGAACATGGATATGCCTGGCCTGCATAAAAAAACTTTCAACACATTTGCAAAATTTTTTTATTTCCAAACACCAGAACTCGCAAAATTAATATTTGATCATGCTGCTAAGCTAGCACGCAGCGTAAACTGTGCTCAGAGCAATCAACCATATCATGAAAATATTACGGATATTGGAGTCAGTTTTGATAGCAGCTGGCTCACAAGAGGCCACAGTTCAAAAATTGGTATTGGTTGTGTTGTGGAGATCTTGACAGGTCTTGTTATAGATGCCCATGTGCTTTCAAAATACTGTCAGACATGTGCTACAACTGGTTTTTGGTACCAGAAGGAAGCCCCGGGAAACTTCAGCAAATGGAAAGAGGAGCATGTGAAGCAAGGATGTGATTTAAATTTTGAAGGTATTTACTTCTGAATCTTATTTTTGGTTTCTCCTTCTCCTTGTCTAAAAATTTAAACTGATCTAATTTTAATTTCTCCATAAGTATCAGTTTTAGTAACATAATTTATTACTTACATGTGTTTGCTTTGCTTCCATTGTACTACATTTGCTTCTACATTGTAAAGGAAAGTGTTCAATGTTTGCTTACATCATTATTTTAAGTGTTACTAATTCATACCTTTTATTCTTTCTAGGAAGTTCAGGTGTGATGGAGGCTGAGGCAGCTAGTGTTTTATGGAGCCGGTCTGTGGCACGACACAAATTTCGGTACACCACCATGTTAAGTGATGGTAATAGCAACGCCTTCAATAGGGTCATGGAAATTAAACCATATGGCCCTAATGTTGAAATCATCAAAGAAGAGTGTATCAATCATGTAGGAAAAAGAATGCATACAGCTCTTCGTAATTTAGTTGCTGACTGCCGAAGCAAAAAAGTTACGCTTGGAGGACGTGGCCGTGGCCGTCTGACAGATACAGCCATCCGAAAGCTTGGCATTTATTATTCCAGGGCTATCAGGCAACATGCTACTGCAGCTGATATGAAGAACGCTATTATGGCTAGCCTACATCATTGCTATTCAACTGATGATTATCCCCAGCATCAGTTTTGTCCTACTGGCCAAGACTCTTGGTGTTTCTATAAAGCAGCCTTATCTAGGAATGAGTATGCTTTTGGGCATCAAAAACGTATACATACGCCCCTGGACTTTAAGCTGTTGAACAGACATTTGACACCAGTGTATGACAGGCTGACAAATCTGAAACTGTTGAGTCGCTGTGAAAGAAAGGCTACCCAAAACTCCAATGAGAGCCTTCATTCACTTATTTGGAGTAAAGTGCCAAAGCATATCTTCCATTCACGAAAGCGCGTTGAATTCTGCCTTCTAAGTGCAGTTGCTGAATTTAATGAAGGGCCTGAGGCTGCTATATTTTTCAAGAAAGTCCTGGGGCTGAACAGTGGAAAAGAGGCTTATCGACTGGCAGGAGCAAGAAAGCGTAAACGTCTCGTGCTCAGCTCTAAAACGGCAGAAAACTGCACTAAGAAAATGAACCAAATTAGGCACAAATCTCAACAGAAAGCCAGACAAGAAGCTGCAGAGGAAGCTGGATATATGGCCGGTATGTTCTGAATGACAAGTAAGTTATTTTTTTGCTGTAGTATTACATACTTATTTAATTGTTGTCTACTTATGGAGAAAAATGCGGTTTTCTGATAATCTATTTTTTCATCCTAATTTTCTTATAACTTCCAGACTTAACATAAGAATTGGAACATATATTGCCCATAATCTTTTAAAACTTTTTATCTGATGGATTTTAAGTATCTGATTAAACTTTTGATTAATTGACAAAAGTAATGTAAAATTTAGTAAAATTTGTTACTATTTTTAGACACTATTTTCAAAGTCCTACAACTTTTTTTGTATTAAAGTTACCAAAAATCCATCACAGGAAAAGTAAGAATTGGAACATATATTGCCCATAATCTTTTAAAACTTTTTATGTGATATATTTTAAGTATCTGATCAAACTTTTGATTAATTGACAAAAGTAATGTAAAATTTAGTAAAATTTGTTACTATTTTTAGACACTATTTTCAAAGTCCTACAACTTTTTTTTGTATTAAAGTTATCAAACAATCCATCACAGGAAACGTTTTAACATATAGTGATAAACGTTGTGTTCATATTTGGTATTCATAGCTTAATAAATAAAAAAAGCCTTAGCAAATTGAAATAGAACAAAGAATCCAATATTGCTCAGCTCTAAAACGGCAGAAAACTGCACTAAGACAAGGAAGGAAATTAGGCACAAATCTCAACAGAATGCCAAATAGGAAGCTGCAGTGGAAGCTGGCTATGCTACCAGTATGTTCTTAATGACAAGTAAGCAATTTTTCAGGGGCAATATTACAGACTTATTTAATTTTAGTCTATTTATGGAGAAAAATGCGATTTTCTCAAAATATAATTTTCTCATCCTAATTTCCCTAAAACTTCTACACTTATGTGTTAATTGACAGGAAAAGTAAGAATTGGCACGTATGTTGCCCATAATCTTTTAAAACGTTTATAGTGATGGATTTTGAGTATCTGATCAAACTTTTGATTTATTGCAAAAAGTAATGTAAAATTTATCAAAATTTGTTACTATTTTTAGACACTATATTTAAAGCCCTACAACTTTTTTTGAATTAAAGTTATCAAAAATCCATCACAGGAAAAGTTTTAAAATATAATGATAAACGTTGTGTTCATATTTGGTATTCATAGCTTAATTTAAAAAAAGCCTTAGCAAATTGAAATAGAACAATAGAATCCAATATGGCAGCCGTTTCTATGGCAACCAGTAGTGCAGTGCCATCAAACTCTTCATTTTGCGTATCTAGTATTGATATAGGTTAAGTCTGTGCATTTTCATTGAAATCCAGCAATTAATAACGAAAATAGCATTTCAGTGTAGCTCCTCCCCTTAAATGCTTAGTTATTTAAGACAGACCCTGCACTAGCAGTGGAACTTTTAGAACCACTATTTGCACAAGTCTGGAAACAGAGACAACATCAACGGAGTGGAATCATCAAAATCCACAATTCTCGCCATTTGTACGTCGGTCACATTTAAGGGATGCAACTGTGGTTGAAATTTAGACATTAATTGTATTGTTTCCCTTATATGTACTCTACCGAAAATAGTAAAACTCAACGAAAAAAAGATTTAACTCGTCATTTTGTTAAAAATAACCTTAAAATGTAAGTTTTTGATTGTTTCTTCAAGACAAAATTTTAATTTAAAGTATTGCAGACTTATTATTATGGATCAAAATGATAAGATGCTGCAAAACGAGCTGCAGATGCTAAGAGGAAGAAACGATCGAGTCAGTCACAACGAGCAAGCGAGACTCTAGAAGAAGCAGCAATACGACGACAACATGAAGCGGCACAAAGACAAGCCCAGCGTCAGTCACAACGAGCAAATCAGTCTGCAGAAGAGCATGAATCTCAACGCGCTGCAGAAGCTTTTCGCATTCGTCAGTTGAGAGCATCACATCGAGCAAAGGAGACTTCAGAAGAAGCAACCGAACAAAGAGCAGCAGCTGCAAAAAAGTGAGACGATCAAGAGCTGCACGTAGTCCAACTATTCCAAATCATGATGCCTTTGATGAGAATGCAGTTGCTGTACACAACTGCGGCCCAATGGATCAGGAATGTCAGTTCTGTCACTCTCTCAATTTTCAAGTGGAAAGATCAACCGATGGTACAGTCAAATATTGCTGTCATAAAGATACAGTGCTGTTGGAGCAAGAAGGAGAGCAGAGACTTCCTTTTTCTCCGTATCTCAAGGATCTTTTGAGCAACCTAGCGTATTCATAACATCCATAAATATCCATTCCTATAATTCAGTCTTGGGCTTTGCATCCATGGGTGCCCAAATCGATCGCTTCGTTGGACGTGGACCATGTGTGTTCAGAGTGCATGGACAGATATATCATTAGATTTACTTCCGTCATTATTGACGGGTTATTGCTAGTATAGAAATAATTGTCAAATTACCCAAATAGGTTGACCTTGCAGACTGCAACAACTGGAGAGGAATTACTCTCCTGTCAGTTCCCAGTAAAATACTAGGCAATATAATTATCCGCAGAATTTCAAAAGCAGTATACCGTAAACTGAGGAAAGTACAAGCAGGATTCAGAAAGAACAGAAGATGTGCAGATCATATATTCACCCTCAGTAACATTATAGAGCAGTACCCAGAATGGTAGACAACTATATATTAACTTTGTTGATTTTGAAAAGGCTTTTGATAACATACACAGGGACATTTTATGGACAATGCTGAGGACTTATGGAATTCCCAGTTGCACTGTTTCAATCATAAAAAGCATATATGCTAACTTTACATGTAGTGTTGGGCAGAGCCACCTAACATTTGAGCTAAAGCCAGGAGTACGACAGGGAAGTCCCTTATTAACCATTTCATTTTTGACAGACTGGGTAATGCGTCAGACAACAGAGGAAAGCCCAAGGGGAATAAGATGTACAACGTTTTCTACACTGGACGATCTGGAATATACAGATATCATTGCACTACTTGCACATTTACATCAACAAATCCAAGAAAACACAGATAGACTGAATAAGTATTGCCAGAAGGTGGATCAGAACATCATTCTAAAGAGGACGGAGGTCATGACACTGAATGTTGGCAATCCGGAGCCCATAACAATTAAGCACAGGAGCTAAAACAGACAGATACATTTACATACTTTGGATGCATAGTAACACAAGACGGCGGAACAAGCAAAGACATCAACAACAGAATGAATAAAGCGAGAACAGCCTTTACTAGACGAAACAACATCTGGAAGTCCTCTCAGCACAGCACAAACACCAAATTAAGATTATTATGAGAGCTGTGTACTTTCTGTGATTCTCTATGGTGCGGAATGCAGGAAAGTAACAGAGAAGGAAATATCGAAATTGCCCTCTTTCCATACAATCTAAGGGAAATTCTCTGAATCCTTTGGCCGAATACCATCACCTACCAAGAACTGCTTACTCGGAGTAACCAAGACGACATACACATCTTCAAAGCTAGCATAATAATAATAATAGTTGCCCATCGCAAGCGAAGATGGCGACAGCTTCAGACTTGAGTTGTGACACATCTGTGCCGTGATCTCATGTGACTAATTAATCCTATTTTGGCCCTACAGGCCCTGCCACATACGGGGCACACATGGTTAGAGTCGATAGTAGTGGTGCTGTGCATTCTGGCCTTTCTTGCAGCACGCTTGCCTTCTGCCTTATCAGCTAAATTCTGTTCTGCAATGCGAGCACCTTGAGTAATGTTTGTCCACCAGGCACAGCGATCCTGTGCGATAGTCTCCCAGGAGGAGACATCAATTTTGAAGCTGCTCAACGATGCTTTCAGTGTGTCTTTGAAGCTAGCATACGCTGGAGTTGAGTCCTCAGAAGAGACCCCGTTGCAATGCTATTAACCCCTAAAGGAAAGCGACAGAGAGGCCGGCAGCTTTCAAGTGTGTACTTAGCTGCCAGTAAGAGGTCGGTTTGGTTCCTTGCAAGTCTAGTGGTTGCGACACGTTCCAGGAAGTATCAATGAGTAATTACGAAGCTGGTCTAGCGTCTTCAAGACCCGTCTGATGATGTCTAGCGTTGACTGCAGGCCACAAATACCACACACTTGTTCCACAGATAACACCATCATATGGTACCAACGACTAATATCATGAAATAATAGAGAACAAATACCCTCCTATTGGGTTTCCTGACACGAAATCATGTGTCTCCCCCCTTCCTTGTCATTCCACTAACCCATCTGCCTCAAAACTTTATCCTCTCTGAGCATTAATATTAATCCCAGTGAGCGGAAAACAATCATTTAATTTGTATTAAACATGCGTACATTTATATTTGCACTGGTTGAACAGGTTAAAATAATAAGTACGTGTATCATTCATGTCATCATCCACTCCTTGATCCATATGGAACATATGGACTACCTCTGGTTTTGGTTCTCTATAAGAAGCCCGCATAAAGCAGTCACCAGCTCTTGCAGTAGTGGTTCATGAAATCATCATTCTATATGCAGAGGTTGCCAGCCTCGTATGACTTGGATATCCATTAGCAATTTTCACAGGTTAATAAATGCAAAATATAGAATTATGAAATGTATAACTTACTCCAAAATCAGTTTGGGAATAAAATGACTTCTGGCTCAGAAAAATAGTTAAGGCAACTTATTTAAGATGCCTCTTATACGTGGTCTGAAGTATAACTTTGCAAATGGAATCCCACTACGACTTAGTGTTCATGTTTCTAGGGCTACGGGCTTTCCGTATTAATGAAATAAGAGTTTTTATGGGTTACAAGTCCACAAGATGCTCAAATACGTTGTCCGCGCCTTTAATGTGAACTCCTGATCCTATTTCTTACTCTAGCTTGTCTGGTTATCTTCTTGACGAGTTGAATTTCACAGTGTCCTAAACCGGCGAAAGTGTCAGGTTATATTGCAACTTTTGGCCCATGCACATTGTTGTGACTATTTCCCAAAGCTCCAATCAGGAGTGTTGTAATGTCCCCTCTAAAATGCCCAGCCAATAGCATTCAAATGCGTATTATAATAGAGTTTTCGACAACTTACCTCATGGAATTTTACTGCGTGACCTTTAAGTTGTGAATTTCAAAAAGTCAATTTCCATATAAGGTAGTGTGGTTTCCGTCTACTTTTATCACATTTACAAGTTCACTCTTTAAATGTCTCGCAAGATTGAAATTATCTGTAATTATCAGAACAGCTAACTTCGAGGGAACTGGTTCTATTACTTATCAGACACTCCTAGTCACTTAAGTAATCACTGAAGCGACACTCCGTGATTGACTAGTCTGTCAGAAAAAGACTTACGCAATCGTAAACAAACAATTCATGCCTGGAGTCAATCTGGTGCACGCACTTAAGCGATCACAATTAATCCTTAAGGATGGTCAATGCCGACTTGACCTGACATGAATGGAAGTGTGAACATGTAAACAAGTGACTGAAGCATGGATTTCTGTGCTCCGAAAATGAGAAATAATTAAATAATGGCACAGAGAGAGAAAATGCATGAAAGATAACGATCAATTATGTGACAACTGTTCATTCTGCTATATATTTCATTTAACCTGGGAGACTTTGCTTCTGTTTTCTTTCCAAACATTTCTTTTCTCATTCTATGGTGTTTAATGTTTCTGGTGTTATCCAATCGTATCTGTTCTTTTCCTGGAATCCCAAGCTTTCCTTATATGTTGTTGAAATTATGTTGAATTTCTGGTCAACATCATCAGTCGCTTTCTTTTCCTGTCTCTTAGCAATTTGATATCGTCTCTTTACATCAACCACAAAAGCTTTTCTAGTAAGAGGGTCTTTCAGTTTGATGATGTTATACCTTTTCTGTTTAGTTACAACTGGTCCAGCAGCTCTGAGTTTTACTTTCAGTCTTGCTACGACTGAGTGGTGATCGCTTCCCACATTGGCACCTCTTCTTACTTTCACATCTTGTAAAGAATGCCCCCATCTTCAATTGATCATAATGTGGTCTATATGGTTTCTGTCCCAGTCGTTTGGTAATTCCCATGTTAATTTGCGCACTACATTGTGTGGAAAAAGTGTTCCCCCAATGATCAAGTTGTTAATGCTGCAGAAGCTTATTAGTTTATCCCCATTCTCATTTCGCTGTCGCATTTCCCAATTACTCTTTCATTACACGTATTGTGTGTTTAAACTTTCGCATTGAGGTCTCCCATTACTAAGATAAGATATCTAAGTGCGGTTTCCATTTCCTTTTATATCTGTTGATAGGATTTGTCCTTGACCTCTTCATCGCTGTCATTTATTATTGCGTAGCATTGCGTTATTGTGGTGTTGGTGAATCTCCCTGTCAGTTTTGTTCTTATCAGTCTGTTGTTTATGGGTTTCCATTCTAGTAATGACCTTTCTATTCCTTTCTTTATGAGAATGGCTACGCCTTCATTGTGCTGTCCATCCTCTCTACCAGAGTAAAGTACTGTTTCTCCTGTTGCTGTTTTTATCCTCCCGGTTCCGGTCCATATGCTGTCACTTATTCACAGGAGATACAATCTGTTTCTCTCACCACCTCAGATTGGATGAAAAGGAAGCTCTCACGGCAAGCAAAGAGAGGAAAAAAGTCGAAAGGAATTCCAGGAAAATAAACAGCTGATGGCTGTCACGTCACGGGCGGATTCCCACAGTCAGTTATGACTGAAGGGGTTATTATGTAAATATATATATATATATATATATATATATATATATATATATATATATATATATATATATATATATATATATATATATGTATGTATTCTGGTGAAGGAACCTGTGAGTGGTGGATGGTTGAATGGCTTCTAAATATAGAGCTTAGCTGTGAATACTGAATTATCAGCCGTGACCCAAAAAGGTGGTTGTCACTGAGTGACTGAGTGCGAGGTGGGATAGTTGTGAGGGACAGCTGTCTGCATTAAATTACCTCTGAAGCTTTATGGTGTAACTACCAGCGAGATGGAGGCGCTTTAATCTCTTCCCTCCCCAATGCCTTGTGGGTTTGACTTTTTAATCGAAGGCCAGCGGAGACAACAGTACACAAACCGACGGAAAGCAACGGGAAACTACGGTCGAATTATCCCTTGTGTAACGATGAATCAACAACTTCATTGTAAAGGACAACGACGTAAAGGGTCATTCCAGAAGAATCACCTCGTCCGGTAGGGAGCATCATGTGCTACAGGTGATACCTGATCGCCGTCAAGTTACTTAGGCATGCAGCTTGAGCTAAGTGGTCAGGAATACACATATCCAAATAATAAATCGAGACGACCAGTCTGAGATGGCTGTATGAAAAAGTGTGATGGGACAAAATGTGACGCGCAACCCGTATGCTGTGAAGATGTAACGAGTGACCTCTATTGGGTAATTCAAGTGATAATGGTCAGGAAATCTGAAATCATGGGATCATGAGGAGGACTATGTATCCAAACCAAGCTATAGATCTAGGAAAGGGATCCAAAAATGGGATCCAAAAACTGGGGTCCACCTAAAACTGGGATCCAAGAAAAAACAGGCGATTAACAGAGGTTCTTTTTGTTGTCAGGATTCTCTTAACCATTCTCGATATGTCAAGAATAAATCTGACAAAGCATCTGACATTAGGCTTCTAAACCAATTGCTCTCTGCAGGTCAGAGATTCTCTGGAGACAACAAGCCCCGAATATTCTTAGAGTCTAGTTTATATAGCCAGCCTCTCCTTCAGATCGCGTCCCTTATGGTGAACCCCTGCACAGACGGTACTTTCCGAAAGACGTTAAAGGCGTAAGGGACTCCAGAGTATTCTCCCCAGCGACGCGTGATGAAATCGGTCTCGTATAAGGGGGATCAGTAAAGAAGCGGAGGGACTTCCGCTGTCATTCGGTCGTAAAGTGTTTTCAGGACAAGAAGTGTTCGTTTTTTATCCGCTTTCCCCTGACTCAAAAGACACTTAGATTTTGCCGCTACCAGCGAGTCAAAGAGTTAGGTGACATCTCTGAGAATAACCGACGTGAAACACGTGCAGAAGGGTGGCTTCAAGCTGTCGAATATTAGAGCGACGTGGTCAGATCCAGAAATATACTACGCAGGTGCCATTAGGAAGAAAATTGGAGATAAAATCAAAGATAAGAGAGAAGCAGACCTCCCAGCTAAAAAGTGACAGAAAAATCACTAAAGAATCTCCCCATATAAAGTTCGAAATTACTTACAAACACCCTTGAGGAGAATTCTTCTGTGCATGTTTTATTCTGTCTCTAGAGTGAGTTTCTCTTATATACTTCTTCCTCCTTCATATACACCCTAGGACGTCTAGGAAATTCCATACTCACACCATCAAACATGATCTCTGCTTGGCGTGTGTCTACTGAGTCACCTGTTTTTTTTTTTTTTTAACGCACGGGGCAGCAAATCAGGCAGATTATCCCAGCACGTCATCTCAGCTCGTAGACTGCACTTGATAGTGCGAGGACACATTCCGATCGTCCTTTCGAGTCCAGACGGGGAGGGAAGATCACATTCTGCCTTCTGGGTCTCTGCCATGACCTTATGTGTCTGTCCAGTATTGCTATCTGCTGGATTTCGCAGAGGCGTTTCCAATACTGAGCAGATACAGGATGGGTGCATCGGATTTATTTCTCTGGTTGTGTGATTGGATGGTCTGTATGTAAGATTCTCTGCATGTGTTTTAATTGAATAATATGGTCTTCCTCGTTAACTTTTCTGGTGCCTGAGTTTTCGTTTACCGGGAAAAAAGATACAGATAAAGAGGTAGAAGAGGGGGGCACGAATGGGTCGTCGGCGCCCTTCTCGCCTTTACCCGTACTGGGGTGTAAGCGAGAACCACCGTTCGGGCCTATGCCGTCTCAAGTCGGGTCTAAAACTTCTCTGACTTTACCAGCCCTAGGCCTGGTTCAGTTAACGGAAATAATAGGTTTACCGCGTTCAGCAGGATGGGTGCCTCAGTGTTGTAAGGCATCCCTATTCTTATCTCTATCTTATAAAACCTTCACCGCGCACGTAAAATCTTGGGAGATGCCGTTTGGACGATATTTTGTTAGGCGACTGCTGATTGACTGGGAACGGATAACCACGGAACGCTCTCGTGAACCGTGAGACTGAAAGCCATTTAAAATTGCGGATTTTGGTAGGCGGGTCCTTTTCGACCAGTCATCTAGATCCAGAGCGGTGAGAATTTCCCCTTGTCCTAGAGTAATCAAAGTAGTGTGGCTTGACAAGGAAATTCAACAGTGCAAGGTTTAATAGAATCTGGTACACGGCTTCTTCATTGTTAGAACCACTGTGTACCATTGGACAGAAAAAGACTGTACAGTCGGTGTACGTCCAGCCGATTTGTGTGACATTGCCACCGCCAGATCACTAAACCCACGTGGCAAGCAGCGTGGATGAGTCTTCATGCACATAAGTATATTATTTCTCAATATTGTGGGGCATTTCCACAACTGCTAAGAATACTCAGAAAAACCATATCTAATAGCAGTGATTCTTCAGAAGTCTTATCGGGGTCCTGGAAATTGAATATTTCGTATTCGTCCTCGGTATTCGAGGTGCACTCGTATCCAGATTAGCGCTCGATCAACTCGACAGCATATTTAGTATTATTATCCTTGTAGTGTGAATTTGCTGCCCCGAGTAGATTACTTAGTTCCAGGACAGTGCCAAAATAGTAGCCAGTGTACTCCAATTTTTCATCTACCCAGTTTATCATGTCTTCACGGGATGCAGAAACTGTACTTTATTAATGTTTATTGAAACCAGGAACTTTGGTAGTACCAGTGTATACAATAGATGAGAACGCTCCAGTTTATTTTATCAGGAACTGTTAGTTCTGTAACAGACAGGCCTTTTATTTTGTGTATTAAACCGGTAACAATTTGTTCAAATTTGCTATACCTATCCATCACCATCATCATCCTTTAATCAATATATATATATATATATATATATATATATATATATATATATATATATATATATATATATATATATATATATATATATATATATATATATATACATACATATCAGAATCTTTATTCTCCATAAAATACATTAATATGTACAGACATGATATAATAGATACAACATGGCATATAGGAGAATCATTAGAATTTACATAAAGTGTTGAAGACGTCTCAAGTAGTTATATGTGGGTGTTTTTACATCGAACCTATGTGTTACAGATACATAAAATTTTTTAAGCTTTCTAAAAGACATTGGCATATAATGATATGATATAACCTGCCAAAAAATGAGAATTATTGAAATTTACAAAATGTGTGTGGAATACCATTCAAGTTGAGCAATATGGTTGTTTTTACATGGGGGTTTTATCAGAATTTCTGTTTGCCATAAAAAAACGTTGACAGCTAGTAGAGTGAGATATTAAATATAGCATCAAATACAATAGTCGTTTGGTATAGTAGACAGAGCACAATTGAGATTAGACGGTGGGGAAAACATTTCAGCAATTTAATATGGGTGTTTTTTACATCGAAGTTTCCATATTCTGTAAGAACCTATAATTGCACTGATACTGACATATCTACACAAAACCTTTGCTTCAAATTTCCGCAACCCTAGCGACATTAATCCACTCACACACTTTGCATGCACATGACCCAAACTACCAATTATCAGTACGATTACATGCGTACGATAGCCTAGTTTGTTAATTTCTGCAGCCAATGGATAGTACTTATCAAATTTATGTTGGTAACATTTATCTAAATGGGCGTCATACATACATACCTACATACATACATACATACCTACATACATACCTACATACCTACATACATACATACATACATACCTACATACCTACATACATACATACATACATACATACATACATACATACATACATACATACATACATACATACATACATACATACATACATACATACATACATACATACATACATACATACATACATACATACATACATACATACATACATACATACATACATACATACATACATACATACATACATATCAGAATCTTTATTATCCAAAAAAATACATTAACATGTACTTGATATAGTATAAAAACACCATATCATATCGGATAATCATTTAGAGTCTGTAAGTGTGCTAAACTCCGCCCAGGATACATTCGGCAAACATTCATAATCCGTTGAGTTCAATTCGTACACAGTTTACAAGCTGACATCAAAAGTCTCCAGCCTTCAGTTACCGTCACCGTCTTTTGGGACATGAGCAAAAACCAAACATTCACGATTCTACTGGACACACAATCTGACACATGTCCGCTCTGCGGTCTTTCAGCAACGCATACCATAGTAAGGGGTCAGTGGATCTTTCCATTCTCAATGAGGGGTGACAGTATCCGGTTGCCATTGATAACGAAGCTATAGTTTCTTTCCGGTGGCTTCATAAACTGATATATATTCTTTACAAATAAAAATGTCAATTTTAAAGTTTAATTTTCGCCTTTCACTGATATCCTTAATTTCTGTAGCCATCTTTTCGGGTGTTGTTATAGTCGATGTTAAGAATTTCCACTTACTAATGTGAGAGCTTCAAGTTGACACCCCTCTCAAAGCCGTGGAAAAGTCACTTCTCTGCTACAAATCTTGTTTCAGCATTGTACAAAATTAATAAGTCAGTGGATCCTTCCATTCACAATGAGGGGTGACAGTATCCAGTTAGCCATTGTTAAAGAAAACATTGTTTCTTTCCAGTGGCTTCACAAATGAATATATATTTTTTTGTAAATAAAAAGTTCAGTTTCAAAGACCTTTTCGTTTTTATCTAACACAAATATCCCTTGTTTATGTAACAATCTCTTCAGCTGTTGTTATAATAGGTGTTAAGAATATCCACTTACTATCGTGGGGAGCCTCAACGCTAACCGCCAGGTCGAGCTGACTTGACATGTTTCTGTCATAGATCGAACAACTTGAAGCTGAACCAACACATGGCTACCTCACTGGGCATGTATGATTATAACCAGGCATTGCTTCAACCTGCGATATTAATATGGCCTCTCGAAATTCGATAACAGCAGTAACAATAGCCTTCATTAATGTTGTGATGTTTTGAAACGCAGTCCGGTTGACAAATCACAAAACCGCCATCTTGTCTACTTGGTACCAACACAAACCGCAAACTCACATGACAGGCAAACTTGATGTTTTCACCTTTAAAACACTTAGCAACATAATCCTGAACATGAGCCAAACACACTACAAGCTCATACAGCGTTAATGAGGGCTGTTACCACAGATGCAGACTCCAAAACGATGACATGAAATGCACAACACAAAAGTGCGGCCTACCACGCCGCCATCTTGGAATACATACATACATACATACATACATACATACATACATACATACATACATACATACATACATACATACATAGATACATACATACATACATACATAGATACATAGATACATACATACATACATACATAGATACATACATACATACATACATACATACATACATACATACATACATACATACATACATACATATATATATATATATATATATATATATATATATATATATATATATATGTATGTATATGTATATGTCTATATGTATATGTATATGTCTATATGTATATATGTATATGTATATATATCTATATATATATATATATATATATATATATATATATATATATATATATATATATATATATATATAAACATATGATGTTAATCATGGACCATTACTCAAACATTAAAGAAAAAAATCGAATCTTTCGAAGCAAAGTGTTACAGAAAAATTCTCAGAATATCGTAGAACAAGAAGATGAAAAATATAGACATCCTACACGACCTGAACATCGAGGAAAACTGGCTCATAAGCAATATCATGTCCCTGAAATTGAAATATTTTGGCCACATTAAACGCCACAGTGGCTTAGAGAGAGCAGTGATGGAGGGTATGGTCTCATCACAGCTCGCCTGAAAGACTCTCGATCGCTAGCCAGCCCTCCTGCCTCCTCCATTGTCAGGTTCAAGGTGTCTTCAATGCCCTGTGTCCACCGTCGTCTTGGTCGGCCCCTGCCTCGCCTTCCAGGTACCACACCCTCCATCACTGCTCTCTCTAAGCCACTATGAATATTATATATATATATATATATATATATATATATATATATATATATATATATATATATATATATATATATATATATATATATATATATATATATATATATATATATATATATATATATATATATATATATATATATATATATATATATATCACATCAACACATTCAAGACAAAACCGATAGATTGAATAAGTATGGTCAGCAGGTTGGCCTGAACATCAATCTGAAGAAGACAGAGGTCATGACACTAAATGTGGGCAATCCTGAGCCAATAACAGTAAGGAACCAGAAGTTATAACAGACAGACACATTTACCTCCCTAAATAACTGCTGAAACTTACGCGGGGTCATTACGAACATTTGCAACAGTGATTTTTAGTACCTCACAATTGTCCCGATCCTCTGCCGGTAACTTCTAATAAACCTCGTAAGCTTGACCTTTCAGGGCCTGTGACAATTTCAAAGTCCACCTCGAATTCTCTAAGTCATACAAAGCCTCTCGATTGTGTACGCTTTCCTCTGACTCACAAAACACCTAGATTTTGCTGCGACCAGCAAGTCAAATAGTTATGAGATATCTCTGAGAATAGCCGACGCGAAACACGTGCAGAAGGGTGGCTACTAGCTGTTGAATATAAGAATGACGTGGTCAGAACCAGGAATTTACTACGCAGGTGCTATTATGAAGAAAACTGGAGGAGATAAAATCAAAGAGTAACAGAAATTCCCATTCAACTCACGACACGCTGCCCTTT
Organism: Oreohelix idahoensis; assembly: GCA_024509875.1. Classification (NCBI taxonomy): domain Eukaryota; kingdom Metazoa; phylum Mollusca; class Gastropoda; order Stylommatophora; family Oreohelicidae; genus Oreohelix; species Oreohelix idahoensis. The sequence continues at coordinate 521,272 of JAMPIV010004043.1, forward strand.
CATAAGAATTCAACTTTCTAACATTGTACTGTGACGGTGCTAAGACGATGTGTGAAGGAGAATAAGGATTTGTGTGTAATGTTGTGGTCACTCTCTGTGGCCTACTTTCACACACGTTCCGCAGTCACAACAATGCCTTCATACGCATATTACTCGTAGATACTAACTCCATCATCACGCGAGATAAAACTTAAATGAAGCACTTCTATCTATGATGAAATATTCCACACAGCGCACTGGTCTAAATGACATCAATTTATCAGTATCTTAGAGGTCTAGCTGCTCTAAAGAAAAAGGAGATATATACTCTATTCTTACAGCTCTGTACTAAATGTAATAGGCATAGGCTACTCACGGAGCTAGAGGGTACGCTAATCTTTCTCTCACAATAATCACTGATGTAACATTAACCACACTTACGGCTCACAAGAATGCAATATAACCATTATTTAACACTACACAACTAATAATAATAATAGTAATAAATACACACTTGTATACAGCGCAATGCGACGCTAGAATTCCTCTTATAAATTCACTTAGTACTTTACACATTTAACACACAGTCTCACTGTTGAAAGTAGCGATAAGATAGAGAGATATACGTGAAATTACACTAGAAACACATAAATCGCCAATCATCTTCTATCAAACTATAGATGCTAAAAAGCATTAACTCTTAAACCTGAAACGTCAAACATTACTAAATCTAAAGTATTATAAAAATGTACTTATATGCAAGCATACCTCTATGTCGTTAGTTCTCTTAGCACAGACGCAACTATGCAAAAGCCCAAACCTCAGTTGGTTATCTTACGAGGGCGCATTTTGCACAAGAACGATCTTGCTACTTCTCAGCTCTCTCCTTGAAGCCTCTCACTGTTTCAGTTTAAATCTGCATCTCCAACCATGCACCACATGATAGCTACGACAAAATGTCAGGGAAAACTCCACCCATCTCTCTAGGGAGCAAATCAGGAGTCCTATGCTCAGTTTGGATGACATGAGATCACATTTTAGTAAAGATTATCTTCCTAGACGTCCACAATAGGTCCGCCCACTAATGATTACATTCCCACGATATCGCTTGCCTGGAGTCACACCTCATGGTTTTAGTGCTCAACAAGATGTGTTATCAGACCGCGCCAGGATGTCTAACAACCGATGTCTGTCTCCTGTTACATCTGCGTCTCATACGTCTGTCTTCTTCACGGATGGCGAAGGTGTGTTTCGTTTAAATCGCCCATTACCGGGTGAGAATGCCAACATGAGCACAAATTCACACCGTAGACTAGAACGACAACTAATTACTCAGTCTAACATTACACCTTTCTGGCCACACGGTCACAGTATCAAATATTAAGCGAATGCGCGATGGTAAAAAACAAAAGCATTCTACTCATGGATGTAAAATGTACAATTATTTGTGCATGTACTTTACTTTTATTAGTGATGAAAAAATAAGCGTAATTAAAATACTGATGGATCTAATTATTAGCTAGTTGTCTAGCTTATTTTACACAGCTTAAATTTAATTTTAACTAATCGTAAAATATTATATAGACTTGGAAAATGCTACCTTAACCAATTTTTAGGATCACTGTTCCGTCCATTCATTTTAAATGAATACGTGTTTCGTGAACAAACAAACGTTAGAGAAACGCTGAACTGGTCTAGTTTTGATATCATGTTGGAATGTCTTCGTTGAAGAGCAATGTCTATGTGTGGATAATACGGTATATGTTTAGAATACTGTCGTATAGTTAGTTGATCAGAATTTACGAGACAATGGAACTGCCTGCAGTCTGATTATTTATATATACTACTCGTCAAAAGTCAAGGACCACCCTATTATTTTCAATACACTTTTATATAAGTGCATAGAATGATTAAATGAAGGAAGTTTTTAGTAAAAATGGGTGCAATATCTTCCTCTGACAGTCCTCTATGCACGTTAAGCATAAAAACAACTCACCGACAACCATGGTGATCACGTGCAATTTGATTTGCTGACCATAAATTCACATTTTTAATCTGTTTTTTCAAACTTCCGTACAACCAAACAGGTGAAGTAATCGTGCTGGTTGACATTCCACGTGCAATGGCGACTTTTCGTGAACAGAGTTCACTCTTATTTTGTTTTACAATCAGCAGACTTAGGGTAGTTTCATCACTTGCAAAAACCATGCCACCGAGAAGAAGTCTTGACACCTTACAAAGAATGAGGGCTATAGCGTGGGTTGAAAGTGGTTTATCTGTCCGTGAGGTTGCTAGACGGCTTGCAGTGTCACACTCTACTATCCAAAGAATTTTGGAGAGATTTCAGGCCACAGGAAGTGTGGAGGATCGCCACCGGCCAGGTCGCCCTAGATGCACCAATAGACATGATGACCGGTACCTCTTGTTGTCAGCCCTGCGCCATCGAACAGTGACTTGTTCCACTCTAAGATATCAGCTGAGACAAACTGTAAACGTTATGTCAGTCAAAGCACCATTCGCAGAGGTTTACATGAATTTGGAGTGGCTGCTCGACGTCCTGCAGTCAGAATCCCTCTTACTCCTGCTCATCGCAGAGCCCGTGTTGCTTGGTGTCGCGAGCACATCCGATGGACAAGGCAACAATGGAGTCAAGTTCTCTTCACTGATGAATCTCGCTTCACTGTATCATTCAATGATGGCAGGATTCCAGTTTGGAGACGACCAGGAGAGCGATTTACTGATGACACAATTGTTCAGCCTGCTCTGGAGGCCATAGGGGGTAATGCCATCCTCCAAGATGATAACGCTCGACCCCATCGAGCTCGTGTGGTGAATGAGTTTATTCAGCAACATGGGATCATCAGGATGGCGTGGCCAGCTCATTCACCTCACCTTTCTCCGATTGAGCACCTCTGGGATATCCTTGGTCGAAGATTGTCAACAAATCACCCCCTGCCAATGGATGTTGCACAGCTGACTGCATTTCTGCTTCAGGAATGGCAAGCTGTTCTTCAGGATACTCATCTGACCCTTGTGGACTCGATGCGTCTACGCTGTCTTGAATGCTTTGCTGCAAACGGTGGTCATACCCGATTTTGAAATGTCTATTTGTCCAATATCTATTGTGTGACTTTTGAAAAGGTGGGTGACACACTTCACAGCTTCATTGCGTTTGAATTTGTGTTTCCATTTCTTTACGTGACATGTCAGTTTGGTATTCAATAAATGCCGTTTTGAATGATACCAATTACGTTTATATCAGATTTGTTTTATGGTTTCAACCAAGGTTTTTCTAAGTGGCCCTTGACTTTTGACGAGTAGTATATTTATACTTGATTTGTCTATGGATAATCATACAACACCACCATTAAAATGTCGTCGATTGAATTTCGATTCTGTAGTGAGTCCGAATGAATTCCAGTATGAGTAAAGTCATGTATCCTAATTGGCTTAATCACTAGTCAACAAATTTTCAAAAGTTATTTGTACCAGAAATTAAATATACCATTTCTTATTGATTTTGACATGTTGATTTCAAATATCATAATGAAATTCACCTATTGGCTCTGGTTTTTTTTTAAATGATGAATTTACATTACAGTAATACAAATAATGTTTGCTTGTTTAATTCTCTGGGGTGAACAGCTAGTCTTTCTACTTTAGCATTATAAAAATTATGGTTACATACTCAATTAATTGAAATTTCAACATAAAATGATAGAAAAAATAAAAACATTATTTAAAGTTCACATATCATGTTTTAAAAAGGCAGATTTGAACCCATTCCGTCATTATTCAGTCGCTGTTCGAGCTCTCTTTGCTTGCTTCTTGTAGTCAATCGATGAGGTGTCTCTTGTCACAGTCCAACAGTAATCAGCAAGCATTGAAGGGCTCCAATTGCCTTGATACCTTGTCTCCATAGCAGCAATGTCCTGGTGAAATCGTTCACCATGCTCATCACTGACCGCTCCACAGTTTGACGAAAAGAAATCCAGATGAGAATCCAGAAAATGAATTTTCAAAGACATGTTGCAGCCAAGACTCTTATACTTCAGAAGGAGATTTTCTACAATTTCATTGTAATTATCAGATCTGTTGTTTCCAAGAAAATTGTCCACCACTGACTTAAATGCTAGCCATGCTGCTTTTTCCTTGCCATGCAACACACAAAGAAACTCGTCATCATGAAGAAGTTTTCGAATTTGCGGACCAACAAATACTAACTCTCTTATTTTAGCTTCACTCAGTCTTGGAAATTTTCTGATGAGGTATTTGAAAGCCTCATCTGTTTTCTCCATTGCCTTGACAAAGTTTTTCATGAGACCCAGCTTAATGTGCAAGGGTGGCAACAAAATCTTGCTGGTGTCGACAAGTGCTGGGTTCTCAACTTTCTTACTGCCAGGCTGCAATGACTGCCTGATTGGCCAATATCTTCTGATGTAATGGTCACTTCGTGCACAGCTATCCCACTCACAGAGAAAGCAACAGTACTTGGTGTATCCACCCTGTAGTCCAAGCAAAAGAGCGACCACTTTTAAGTCACCGCAAAGTGACCAATGATGATGATCGTAGTTTATACACTTCAAAAGCTGCTTAATGTTTTCATAAGTTTCTTTCATATGAACTGCGTGACCAACTGGAATTGACGATAACACATTACCATTATTCAACAAAACAGCTTTAAGACTCGTCTTGGAGGATACAATGAAAAGCCTCCACTCTTCCGGTATGTAATTGATTTTGAGGGCTACCATTAAACCAGAAATGTTGTGGCACTCAGAAAGGTCACCCTCTTTGAAAAAGAATGTAATAAGCGGCTTCTGGCGGTTCCTATACACAGAAATTGTAACATCTTCTGCCAGGAGATTCCACTGTTGCAATCTGGAACCCAAAAGCTCCGCCTTGTTCTTCGGTAAATTCAGATCTCTTACAATATCATTCAGTTCACCTTGGGTTATTAAGTGTGGTTTAGTGGATGTAGTTTGCTCAAAATCTGGGTCGCTTGAGGTTGATGGTTCAGGACCACCAATGTCCTCTTCTTCATCAGTGGAAGCAGCTGAAAATGATTCTGGCACTTTGGGAACTGGTAAGTTATCGCCATGTGGTACCGGACGTATTGCAGAGGGGATGTTTGGATATTCCAGAGTCCATTTTTTCTTCTTTGATATGCCTTTCCCTATTGGAGGGACCATGCAAAAGTAACAGTTGTTGAGATGATCAGTGGGCTCTCTCCAAATCATTGGGACTGCAAAAGGCATAGCTTGCCTTTTGCCAGTCAACCACAGTTTACGATGTGCTGCACATGTATTGCAGCATATGTGTGGCGCCCAGCTCTTATCTTGATCTCCTATTCTGCAGCCAAAATACAAACTGTACGCCTTCTTAATCACTTTAGTTTTATTTCGTTTTTGTGATACAAATGTCACCTCACCACATATATAACAGAAATTATTAGCACTTTCACACATGTCCTAGGCATTACTAACTACGATACTTTTGATAAGGACAAATGCACTAACTAATGGCAAAATTTTATCAGAGATAAGATATTTATACACAACGGTGATGTAATCATAGGTAGGATTGCATCATCAACTTCTAGTTACATTTTTATTGGTCATTAGAAAAAATTATGCAATCGCCCACAACAGTTACGTCATATATATAAATTGACCGTAGTTAAATAAACTAGTAGCATATATCTTGAAAACTAGAGCCAATCAACATTTTTTAATGTCATTTTTGTTTTTAGCACACCAAAATTAGTTAAGATCAGCTATTTTCATTTCTGGTACATTTTGGTTGTTGACTAGTGTTATCAGCGGATGCATTTGATTATTTCAAGGAGGTGTGTGAATATAATATGTTTTTAATTAATTTACATGCTGAATTAGTGTCGTTGTTGTTGTCGCGCCATTGCCTGCATTTTGTTGAAGTAACCCATAATAGACCAGCCACAGGTACCACTACGTACGTGACCGGGAAAATCATGTTTAAAATACAAACATTACCAATAGATGCCTACATTCCATGCATCTCCATATCAGTTCTTACGTTGATCTTTCTTTCTGTCTATATGTCCTCCATAATCTTCACCTGTCTGTACTTCAATAAATCCACTCTTTGTTGTCCATATCCAAAAATGTCACAAATCTTTCAACTGGTCCAGATGGCAAAACATAGCGCAGAGTCAAAGTCAGCTGGTCCATATTAAATATATCTGGAGTAGAATCCAATGAAACGGAATAATACTTGTATTTCTTCACTTCACAGAGAATGTGATCCAGTATGCTGGATCCAATCAGATTGATGAATTCCTCACACGTTGTTTTAAATAGATATGATGTATGTCCAAATCCTTTGTTTGCATTAGTACTTATATGCTCTGCCAGAAAAGGGTCAAACTTGGCCAGTAATTCTAACAACCCTAAGTAATTCCCGTTATAAGGGTACTGTAGCCGCCCTGTTTCTTGCTTGTGTTAACCGCTGACTAGAGGACACCAAAGGAGTGGTGTAATGTTGACGGCCCACAATAAGGCGGTTATCTTTATACTTGAAAATATACGCGAATGTCGTTTTACTGGAATGTGAATCCGGGAACTTCAATAATTGGGCACATCAACTAGTGCCAATACGGACATGGACGAACTCATCATGTCAACTTGCAACATCATTTTATTTGGACGAAATACGTGGACGAGAAAACAGGAAACAGTACTCACACAATGGTTTCACGGTTCAAAATTACATGGGGCATATATGGATACAGTACTTGTAGGATCATAGTTCCTTCATATAATATAATGGTTTGACCTTGCGTCGGTGATGAAACTTATAAGGTCATCCGTACAACAAATCTAGGGATGCATATTTCGACACTGTCCTATAACATTGTTCTGATACATATTTAGCCTGGTACCTTTAAACATTTAGGATTCCTGCATACGTTATGTATGAAATGACAATAAAAGGTTAAGTACGATACTTGTTTAACCTCTCTTCATCGCCGCGTCACGTACGACGGCGTTCCCATAATCCAAATCAATAAGACGAAATGACGGAGCAATAAAAATCCTTTAAAATATCAGGATACTTTCAGTGCAGTACCGAGTTGATCCATTATAACCCCTTAGCGAGAAGGGACTAGCTAGATGCCAACGAAGGATACAGTCACTAAAGTCCAATAACATATACAATGATTACAATAACTGGATATGACTTACGTATCGTGTAAGCCGACAATGGCTTCTGTTAAGAAGTCATGTCCCAGAATACTTTTACCCCAAACACGATGGGTACACAATAGAATATTCACAGACTCCATGTCTGGCATGAGATGCGGCTTGTTTTTTTTTTTTTTTTTTTTGAATGCTCCTACGTCATCTGGCTTGTTTTGTAACAAGCGCGCCCGCAGATTCCCATACACAAAATTGTGCATATACGTGCGCGATAAATGAACTATACATAAAATAACACCCACCTAAGTTGGTGCTTACTCACTTAACAAAAGTAGGACCTGATGACTACTTGAGAATGTTAAGGACTCATAAAGCATAAAGGAGGCAACAGGTACCCAACAATTTCATCACTGCCACGAAATGAAAGGCCTCGTTCTGCTAAAAACTTCACAACTTCAATTATTCGCTCTAGAAGTTTGTGCCAATACTTTTCTTGAATGTCCATTTGTTTCACAAGATGGGAATCGACACGTTCACCTTTGTTTTTACGCATCAACAGTGAAATTAAAGCTTGTCTATGTGAGGAGCTTTCTTCATGTCGACGCAATAGATTGCTTGCATTTTTCCAGTCATTAAACCCTTCCACAGTAAACTTTGATGAACATTCTGAACTCATAAGCTTGCATGGGAAACAAAATAGGCACACTTTACTTTCTGAATAGCATAACCATTTTCTTGCACGTTGCTTGTTTGTAAGTTTATGAATATGTGTAAAATAAGACTTCTGACAGTATCGAGTTTTCTTTTCAGTGTCATACAATCGCACGGATGAAGAGAAGGCACTATCAACATGTTGACATTTTTCACTTCCATTGGATATGCAATATACACGCTCACAGTCATCTATATTGTTCGGCCAATCACTAATATCATTAGAGTACTTCTTCGTTTCACTTATTCTTTCACATTCAGACTCAGTGTATACTGGGTTTTGCTGTATGTTTTCTGCTGCACAGCCTGCACTAGTACTAGTTGTTCCTGTACTTCCAGCTTCAGCGGTTAGAGTACCACCACCATGAACATCAAAATATTCTGTCAGCTTACGTGTTTTTGATATCACAAGTTGATCTCTTCTTTATTTTCTTCCTTCACTTTACGTTTTTCACCTCCAGAAGCATAATTACGTCCAATATCTCTGTGTCTACTGCTCATTTTTTGAGTTTTCTAACCTTACAAATCAAGAAATTTTAATCAAGATCGAAAGAGAGTGCGAGCACGCCGTATACCTCAATTAAAACAGGAAGTTTCCGTTTCCTAAATTCTAGTTTTTATTGTTAATGCAAATTCATTTCACAAAGAACGAAACAAATCTAGAGGGGCAGTCGCCTAGAGCCAAAAAAGTGGCTTCCGTCCAAACGTGACCAAATTTTCAACGCCACTTAAATGGGTTCCGTCCGCAAACAGTTAACATTAAAATAATTAAGAGTCACACTAAGTCACCCTCTTATGCTCTTTCTCTCACAATTTCGTGACACCAAATGAAAAGGCGCTAAAAATGGCATAAATCACAAGATCATTGGTTTAACGCTCGTATTTTTTTTTCTTCTCTCTAATTAGCGGCACTCGAGCTTTCCAGCTCTTTTGGCCCAATGACATGTCATTGCGAGGCTGGGGGGTCAGTGGACTTTCCTTCCAACCCGGTCAGAAGCTTCGCTCCTTCCCATCAACGCTCGTATTAGAAGATGACCAACAAATTATGTACATATTAATTGGCGCGGGGCCCCTAAAAGCGCGGAGCCCGTAGCATATGCTACTTGTGCTACTACGTTAATCCGGCTCTGCCTGTAGAGACGCCGGAAGACATTGTATTCATTAACTGAACCAATGAGAGTTAGGAAACTCCATACGGTCTACAATACGAAAGACACGTTGGAGGAGTCATGTCAACACCACCTCTATTATTGTACATATACCTACTAGCATTTTTTTAGAAGGTGGTAACAGTATACAAATTATATATGCAACAATGAGGACAAACTATGCACCTTGGAAGCGATGAAAAGAAACTATTTTCAGCAGTGAATCATACCACAAATATTTGAAATCAAAAACAAAATTATTCATCTAAAGAAATAATATAAGCGTTAAAGATTAACTGTATAATGGTATGTAAACGGGGCGGGATCAAACTCATTTTTATACCTCCCCATTGTGACAACATCATCTGAGCTATAAGAGAGGAAATGGCAACATCGAAATCCCGTACGAATATGAAAATCTTAAGATATGCTTACAATATCGATTTGATAAATACAGACATAGAAGAAATAACAAATGATCAACACAAAAACAGCATTTAAAAGAATATATCGGAATAAGTGCTTATAGGAAGAAAAATGGGTTATAGTGAAACGAAAGCATACAAGAAGGATAAGACCGGTCTTCAAAGTTACGGAATTCCTTAGAGTAACCATAGCAATACCAGAGTCAGGTAAAAGACTCCTCATAATCTACAAACTGCGATTCATCTAAGCAATATATTATGCAACCGTACAAGCGTCCTAACATTTATGCAGACTGTATTTATATAATTCACAGATCATGAGTACAAGAAAAAGCTGCACAATCGCAGTAATTGTGGGAATCGAACTGTTTCGAAACTAGGACTAAACTAAAGCTGGATTAGTTATTGTGTCTCCCTTTTAATATTTATCATACATTTCTTGTTATTTCATACATAACATTAGTAAAACTGTTTTTGTGATAAATGTTTAATTGTCACGAGGTGGTTTTAGATGTTGTCTGAGGTCAGACAAGACTGAGTGAGATACTGATTCTATATAGATAGAGATAGAGTCTTCCTCTCCGAAATATACTACTTATTTCAGTAAGGACAGAACTGGTTAACATCCAAGTGACAGGTGAAATAAAAGGTAAATTCTGACCGCTAAGTACATATATATTTATTAATGAAAATCCGCACAATGGAAAAAGAAAACTCGCTAGATATTAGTTGTCTAGCGTATCACAAAAACAATTATAAACAAAATTGAAGGGTTAGTAAACCAAGTGAACCATACAGTAATTTTTAACTAGCAGGAGCATATCCCCAGAGAAAACAAAAAGAAAAATCAAGAAGATGATTGTCTCTAAGTAACTAAATTTCGAGGTATATACAGTTGACATTCAAAAATCCGGCAACCTCCGGACCTGAGGAGTGCCGGATTGTTGAAAATGCCGGATTTTTTATGGTTATATATGCTGTATATATTTATCAGAAAATGACTACCTGTACAGTCCTTTAAAGAAAGAAAATTAAAAACTAAATGATCTGCGATCGAAAACGCACGATGTTTACGTTCTACACCACTTCTTTTATTTGCTGAATCCATAATGGGGCTATACAGCAGCAAATAAATGATAAAATGAGAAGGAATTAGCAGGAATGCCTGTTAACACGTGCAAGCAAGACCCAACAGCTGCATCAAAACATAAACGGCTCCAGAAAACAGTGGCGCGCCAACGCGGTAAATTAAAAAATGCGCTCCGAAATCCATGCCGGAAATCTGAAGGAACCGGATTATCGATGGCCGGATTTTTGAATGTCAACTGTACACCTCTTCCTTTGGAAAATCACCGATTTGGGATAGAATGTGTCCATCAACTTCAACCAGTCTAACTTGCGTGAGACGCTTCCAGGGATAGGAATTTACCGTCCATTGCTGCTGTCGATTTAATAAGCTGTGGATATCTTAACACAATAAAACGCTCCACTAGGCACTTCTATGTAACGATACGGTGGTGCTAGGCTCTCACTCTCGTGGTATCTGCAGTCAATACTTTTAGTCGGTACACCTTCTTGCTTTCCTTGATGGTCAAAGCTGTGTTTACTGTTTTTGGGTAATTATTTTTAGTTTCCAAAGCCTGCAGTACACATCTTTTCTGGCTAGGGTTCTATTTAGTTTTGCCTTGGCCAGTTTTTCTGCAGTTCAAGTGAGCATGTCATCTGCATACAGCGCTATTGATGTTTTCAAGGTAGGGAAAAGGTCATTTGCGAAGATATGGAAAAGGATGCTACTTAATGCTGACCTCCTCCTCTAGAGTTTTTTTTTTTTTTTGGTATTTTTTTATGATTTAGTGCATTCTCTTCTTGTTTGTATTGTTCCGTTATCGAAGAAGGCTTGAAACCAGACGTACATTTTTCCGTGTATGCCCATTTTTCTTTATATCGCGTCGTATGCTTGCAGCATATCAGTGGATACAACTGTGGTGTGCTTACCCTCTAGGAATGCATCTTAGGTTTTTTTCATAATATAAAATAGTTAGTCGTCTGCTCTGCAACCATTTTTGAAGACTGCTTCAATGATCGATGACTCTGTTGCTTCCCAGCCACAAGTAGAGCCATTTACCATTTACTCAGCGCGTTTTCCAATTGCTGAGGTCAGTGAGACTGATCTGTAGCTCCCGAGTTCTTTAGCTGGTTTGTTTTTCGTCAGAGCTGGCTTGATAATTGTAGTCAACCCTGCTTTTGGAAGTATGCTTGCATTCTCATGGATTAGTGGATGAGGATAGCTAAACTATTTATTATTTGTAAAATTGTTCGTTTGAGATTCCTTCGTAATATTTAACAGAACATATAATATTGTATACCATTATATGCTGTATTCTGTCTTGTGTTACTGCACACCAGGCAGACACCCGCGGCACACCAGTGTGCCGCGGGAAACCGGTTGCTATAGCACTTATTCCACTCTGCAAGCTATTAGTTCTTCTGGAGGACAACGAGCACATAGAGATTGGGGGGGGGGGGGGGGGGAAGGGGGGGGGGGGGGGTTGCGTGCATATTTTGACGCACATATTACAAAAATCGATATGGCTATTTAATATGGAAAAGATATAGACATTCATTCATTTGTGTATGAAAATGCTGTCTATGGGGAAGGCTAGATAATCCATAATTGTTTTACCCTTTTGATTATAGGAGTAATCGTTCTTGATATTAATTCGGCGCATGGATATGACACCCTTGTCCGTACCTATTTCTTAGGGCCAGAAAATAGATTAATTTGCTTATTATGTTTATGGCCTGAATTCATATGTATTACATATTATTAGTACAAGTAGAATCAGTCCTATATTGTATATTTTGGATGGGTAGGCAGGACTATATTCTTGTTACACCGCTCTAGCGGAAGTAGGAGTTGTCTTGTCTAGTCGTGATGAGTTCCGATGTACCGTGACAATGGCGGGTACGCATTTTTCCAGGGCTGGTAGATTCTTCAGTAAAAATGACTTACGAAGTAGTTTTTTCTTCTATAGGAGATTGTGTCTCTACTAGAGTTGTGTTAGAGACTTTCCTAATGTACGGTACCATGTATGATTCGGACTCCAGGTAATTCCAGTCCCTGTTTTGATGATCTCAGGTCGGTTAGGCCTAGCGTGAATTTTGTGCTTCGCAACGCTAGGGTCAAATTTGTATCGACGGAGATGACAGGCTCCATACTGTAATTATGTCTACGTGAGGTAACTGGATTACGGTAGATCTGTGTGGAGGAACTTTATGAAATTATGCATATGTATTGCAAATTAACTTTGGCTTATATATATATCCTCCTGTGAGCGAGTGAGCGACAACTCAGGTAGGCGGCCATGTTACATTCCTGTCATCGCATTTTTTGGATCACTGTCTAAAGAACGGGGCATGTATCTTATTATTCGGACAGTGGCAAGGAGATCTCAATTTTGATAGAAACCCCTTATCGTGGTTTCACAATATGATAAACTGTGAATATAAAGCAACTTTAGTTACTTACCGATCCGCCTTCACTGACGCGCTTAGTCAGATAGGGGATGCGGCCATTGATGTACTACCTATTATTTATGAATGTGCCATGACATAGGATCTACTATGTATGCCTGCAAATTGATATGTCAACATACCCATGATTTACTCGTTATGTCCCAGTGTGAGCGTCCAAATAAACTGTGTAAACAAAGATTCCAGCAGTCTGCATTGGTGCCTTGTAGACACAAGTGAATGAGTGTTTAGTTTGGTCAGAACACGAACAGTACACCATTCGCGTTAAACACACTCTACACTTCTACCCATATATACACCGTCCTGCGTCGGTTGAAGTGACCAAGTTTAGGGCCTGCTTCCCTGGAGCCTTAGAGGGAAACTACTGTTTACAGCTGCCTTTGCCTTCCCTAACTTAGGACTAGGGTGAGTTACTAATTTACAGCTGGGTAGACTGGAGCATGCCTGATCTCAACAACTCTGTACACTACAATGGACATATACAGTAGTGGCACCACCAACAACATGTTACAGTGATTGATAGTGGAGCTTTACAGAAGAAAGAGAACACACCACACTTTACAGAAGGTTTACAGTATACAACTGATACTTCTTTACAGACTGACATTTTACAGTGTGTGTGAAAGCAACTTTACAGTGGTGAGCCAGATCCCTGGGTCCAGCCTACGCAGTCTTGTGTTGAGAATCACATTTTACAGTTACAAGAACATTTGTTTGACCACATCAATACCAGTAGGACAGCTATACAATCAATGTCAGCTTGACCTGTTCTGACAAGTGTAGCAATATCTGGGTCAGCACTTGTTGACATTTGGCACAATACAGTCAGTGTTCTAAACCAGTGATTGTTTATCCTGTTGTAATACAAGAGCATTGTTGAACATAAAGTGCAAATTTCATCGGTGGATCTTCTAATGTGCTCAAAAAAAATTGGACAGTGTAATAGTTAGAATGCAAATCTATTACTCAATAAAGTGGTAGTCTAATTGATTAAAACTGAGCATACAGTACTATACATTGCAACTACAACACATTGCATGATATGATACACACATTGATGATTTATATATATTTATGTTTATATATTATTTGTTTATATGTGTGATTGTTATGTCTTTGCGGGCCTGGATGGGAGGTGACTAGAACAGGAAATACCAAGTGATATTGGTCTTGTTCTGGCGTTCTATAGGGAGCAATTTCTTAATTGAAATTTGCATGCAACATAGTTTGCAAATATTTGGTTAGTTGTGACGACTGTTTCATATTTGTATTTGTAACATTTTTTTCTGTTCTTTATTTTTGTTTGATTTGTTTGTATAATTGTAGGTCTCATCTTTCCTTTTCTTTCAGTTCTTTCCACCCTTATGTTTATACACTGTGGCGTTATTTGTCTTGTTATCTTATTGCAGTTATCATCACGGATTCTGTGATCATTTTTTTTTCATTTCTCCTATTTAATTTAATTTGATCTCTGCAAATGTTTTCAGATTGTCTTTTCTTGTTTGTCCTTTGTAATGTCTTTAGTTGACATATGACATATGAGGTATAGTGGAATACACTTATAGTATAGTACAGATCAGTACTTTATGATTGTTATTGTTATAAAACAAAGTGTACAAGACCTTTATAAGGCTTGTCTCCCAAAGTGATTGGAAAAGGGAAATATTATTTTCCACAGGTACTCAAGTGATCATTGATTACATTAAGGTATACAAGACCTTTGTAAGGCTTGTCTCCCACAGTATTTGAGATACAGTTATTGTTGTCCACAGGTACTCAAGTTATCATTGGGTATTATAAACCATACAAGTTTTCACTAAGACTAAGTCTATGGTATAGACTTGTCTCCCATTAAAGTGAAATAAGGTAATTTATTTACTTTTCAGGTTTCTGATTTAAGAAGACAAAATGTCTACATTAGATTACTTTATAGCACAAGGAAAATCCCTTGATAAGACTGGGAAAGACTTAGAACAATGGGCTGTTGCTCAATATGACAAAGCATTAGCTGCAGAAGAAAAAAAAGCTGCTGCTGAGGAAAAAAAAGCTGCTGCTGAAGAGAGGAAAGCTCTAGCTGAAGAAAAAAAGATTAGAAAAAGAAGCTGATACTGCTGCTGAACTAAAGAAATTGCAGATGCAAGTGGAGGAAAGGAGATTTGATGCAGAACAGAAAAAAATTAGAAGCTGCTGCTGCTGCAGAACAAAAAAAATTAGATAGAGAAGCTGAAGAGAGAAAAGCAATAAGAGAACATGAGTTTGAATTAGAGAAATTAAAATTGACAAGTATGAGTAATGTTAATCAGGCATCTAGTGGTAATGGTAAACCCTTTGTGTACAAGGTCAATGTACCAGCGTTCAACTCTGCCAGTGATGATATAGTATTCTGGCTTGATAGATTTGAACGGGCTTGTCGAGCTCATAATGTTGACAAATCACAGTATGTGAATCAGTTGTCTGAAAATCTAAAAGGGGAGTCTCTGAGTAAGTTATATTTCGTCGAAGAGGCCGACAAGGATAATTATGACGCTGTTAGGGCAGCTTTGATGAAGAGATATCAGCTGTCTGAGGAAGGTTATCGTCTTTTGTTTAAAACAATGAGACCTGAGGTAGGTGTAGAATTCTCAGAATTCATCTCAAAAGCACGAATTACACTTTCACGATGGATTGAATTATCCAAAACAGAGAAAACATTTGATGGTCTTACGGATTTATTGCTAAGAGACAAGGTCATGTCTTCGGTAAATAAATCATTCCTAGAGTTCTTACATGAGCGTAAACATAGTACATGAAAGCAAATGGAAGAATATTGTGACCAGTATGCCACGGCACACCCTGACATGATTCTTAGTAACTCTAACATTAAAGAGAGTATGCCAGTTGCTTCGGCAACAGAATATAATCAGAATTACTCACACAAATTCCAAGGAGCTAAAAATAAATTTGATAAAAAGGTTAATTGGAATAAGTATCAAAACCAAGATAACCACTCAAATCAGGGTTCTTCTTCGAAGAACTGGAATCGGGCAGATAGTCCTCGACACGCGAGGGGTACCCATAATTTTAGAAATTCTCGTAAAGGGAGTAGCTATAGGAACTACCCAAGTGCTTCATCGAGAAAAAAAAACCAATATTACAGGGATACTCAATATAATGAGCGTGATGATTATGATCATGAATATTATGATTCAAACCCAAATAGGGGTTATAACAGAGGCAATAATAATTATAGAGACAATTATAACCGAGGTAGATCACAACACAAAAGACATGGTAAATCTTATTACCAGGCTAACTCTGCACAACAGGAGTTCCACGACGCCGGTAATCAGAATAATGATAAAAAAGACTCCAATAGTGTAGCAAATTCCGCTTTTGATTTTGCTAGAGCATCTGAGTGTTCGCAATGCAAAACATTATTCGATCCAACCACAGTTTCTACTTTAAGCTGCGGTCACCCGCTTCCCGCGCTCCATGCGTCAATCGCGCATAATGGAAGGGGTGCTCTTGTCTTTAATAGGGGCCTAATAGATGGGGCTGAATACATTCGAGAACAAATGTCTTAGAAAACTCATGAACATCAGTTGGAAAGAATTCAAGACTAATCGACAAATAAGAGAAGACTCTAGGCAGAAATATGTCTCCGACTATATAAGGAAAAGACGATGGTCATATATCGGTCATGTCCTACGAATGCAAAACAACAGAATACCACTACAGGCGCTCACTTGGGTTCCTGAGGGTAAGCGGAAAAAAGGAAGACCAAAAGAAACACTCAGAAGAACAATAATAAGAGAAGGAAGAACGTTGGGCCTAAATAATGTGCAAGAGCTAAGAGGAGTGGCGTCACAACGAACAACCTGGAGAGCACTGGTTTCTGCCTTATGCGCCGTGTTTGGCGCTTAAAGAATTTATTATTATTATTAATAGATGGTACTCCGGTATCAATTCTTTTCGATTCGGGGTGCACTACCATCGGAGTGAGGCAATCACTCGTAAATCCTTCTCGGGCTACAGGCAATATAGTCAAATGTGTAACATTTGGTGGCACATTGGAGAAGTACTCCACTGCCATTATCAATGTTGCAACGCCTTTCTTTACAGGAGAGGTGCAAGCATTCTCTTGCCGAATCCGATCGCTGATCTTATCATCGGTCGCATTCATGGAGTGAAAGAATGCACTCCACAGCAAATTTCTAATTGGGAAAATGTTAATATGCAATCTGCTAATGCAGTAATCACTAGGGCTCAAGCTTTTAATATGCCGCAATCTGCACATTCTGAAGATAATGATGCGCAGATCCAAGATGATCCCTTGGAGATTTCCCATGATTCCTTTATAAAACAGCAGGAAGATGATCCTACTCTAAAGAAATTCTTTACTCTGGCAACAAAAGGTGATCCGAATAAGGATACAAATCGTAAATCATGGATTACGATGAAAAATGGCGTACTTGTACGTATGGTACAAGACTCCGCTAAGTCCATTCACTCTCAAATCCTTGTGCCTAAAAATATGAGAGTTAAAATCTTACAGCACGCTCATGATTCGCAGTGTGCTGGACATATGGGTTTTTTCCCGTACTAAAGCTAGAGTTCTTCAATCTTTCTTTTGGCCTGCTGTGAATAAGGACATACGAATCTATTGTCGATCTTGTAAAGTATGTCAAGAGATTAAATCCAGAGGTCCAC
Organism: Oreohelix idahoensis; assembly: GCA_024509875.1. Lineage (NCBI taxonomy): Eukaryota > Metazoa > Mollusca > Gastropoda > Stylommatophora > Oreohelicidae > Oreohelix > Oreohelix idahoensis. The sequence goes on from JAMPIV010004043.1 coordinate 538,936, forward strand.
GCCATGATGTACCTATTCAGGCTGCAGACATTCCAATTCGACCATTTCAAAAAATGGCGATAGACATCATTGGTCCATTTAAGATAAAGTCTGCTAGAGGACACCAATTTATTTTGACGTGTGTTGATATGTGCACACGTTGGCCGGAGGCTGTTCCTCTAAAGAGCATAACTACTGCTGACGTCGCAGATGCTCTTTGGTTAATATTTTCTCGTCTGGGATTTCCAGCAGAAATATTATCCGACCATGGTACCCAACTCATATCGGATACCATGTCTCAAGTAATGTCGACTCTTAAGATAGAGAGATCGCTGAGTAGTATTTATCATCCTATGTCCAATGGGATGGTGGAACGTCTGAATAGAACTCTGAAAAACCTACTAGGTAAGATAACAGAAGATCATCCTCAGGATTGGGATAGGGTTTTACCCGCGGCTCTCTTTGCATATAGAGAGGTCGCCAACGAACATACAGGATTTTCTCCCTTTGAACTTGTCTTTGGCGCGAAACCGCGAGGTCCTATGTCCTTACTTCATGATCTTATAACTGCTGATAATATTGTCGATGACACAAAATCCTCTTATGAATATGTCATCGCACTTAGACACAAGATTATTGAAGCATGCAAATTGGCAACTGCTTCTTCTGAATTTGCGAAACAGAAGGCAAGGGAATTTGCCAATAAAAAAGAGATGTTTGCGACAACTTTGTCCAGGTGACAAAGCATTTGTCTTGCTACCTTGTAGGGAAAATAGACTTCTTATTTCTTGGAAAGGTCCGTACGATATAATATCAAAAGTTTCCGATGTTGACTATATCGTCGATATTGACGGGAAGCGTAAAACCTTCCACATCAACATGCTCACGGAATTCCATGAACGTCCTGATTATTTACAACCTGTTTTCCAGGCAACGGACGATTTTCCAGTCCAACATGGACAGTACTCATCTCTGTCAGTAATACAGGATGAGGAAACGAGTTTCTCGGATGTAAATTTACCTTTTCCAATGATTCCTCTTCACTCTAATGAATCATGGAAAGATGTTGCAATTTCTCCAGAATTATCTCCAGGAGAGCAGAAACAAGTTTCTACTATGTTAGAACAATTTCAGGATGTCCTTACTGACATTCCTGGTCAAACTGATGTCATTCAACATGACATTATTCTTACTGACCATAGTCCTATAAGAGTCAGACCGTATCCTATCCCGATACATTTTCAAGCACAGGTAGAGAAAGAGTTGGATGAGATGATAGATTTAAAAATTATTGAACCATCCACATCAGCATATTCTTCGCCGATGGTTATTGTACGAAAAAAAAGACAATAACATACGTCTTTGCGTGGATTATCGCAAATTGAACCAAGTGACGAAATTTGATGCTGAACCTATGCCTTTACTAGAAGAGCTACTTACGAGACTATCGAATTCTCATTTCTTTACTAAACTCGATTTGTCTAAGGGATATTGGCAAGTTCCATTATCCGAACACGCCAAACCGTTTACTGCTTTTTCGACGCCTAGGGGTCTATTCCAATGGAATTTCATGCCTTTCGGTCTTATGAACGCCCCTGCAACATTCGTACGCATGATGCGTCGAATCCTATCTCATCGCTCAGATGTCATTGCGTATCTTGATGACATCTGTCTTTTCAGTGATACTTGGAACGATCACTATAATGGGATAAATGAACTATTGTCTATCTTACGCGAGCATAACCTGACAGCGAAACCATCGAAAGCATGTATTGGTTTTGGCGAAATATCTTTCTTAGGACACCGTGTTGGTCATGGGTTCCTAAAAACAGAAGACCATAATACAAGTAAGATACTTAACATTTCTATTCCTAAGACTAAAAAGCAAGTGCGAAGTCTCTTAGGTCTAATACAATTTTATGGACGATTCATTCCGAATCTGTCCTCCATTATGTCACCTCTTTCTTCCTTGCTAAAGAAAGGGTCTCCTAATGTAGTCCACTGGACTCAAGAATGTCAATCCTCTTTGGATAAGGTTAAAACTATGTTTTCTACTTCACCTATCCTAGTATTGCCTTCTAAGGATAAGACATTTATTCTTCGTAGTGACGCTTCATCCACCGGGATTGGAGCAGCACTAATGCAAGAGTACTCTGGAACTCTGCATCTTGTGATGTATATTTGTCGGAAATTAAATGCCGCAGAGAAGAATTACTCGGTCCTAGACCGTGAATTATTGGCTATGGTTTGGTCAATCCTTAAACTGCAAAGATTTCTTCTTGGCGCGCATTTCATTGTGGAAACTGACCAGAAAGCTCTTACGGCTATTCAGAGTAAAAATCTGAAGAGCGCAAGATCAACGCGATACGCGATTGCTTTGCAGCCATTTCATTTTTCGGTGCGAGCTATCCGTGGGTCAGAAAATGTGATGGCAGATATTTTGTCTAGATGCCCACATGATTCATAACTGTTATACAACTTTGATACAGTTGTTCCTATGTTGAAATGTGTACACATATGTAATATCATATATTGATTGTAACTCATAATATTTATCATTTGGTGGACATCATTAATACGAAAAAAGAATCTTATCAACTACTTAGCGGTTCATTGATATTTATTCACCGCTGATCTTTCAATGTTTTTTTCGTCTTTGATGATCATGATGTTAAGATATCTTAGATGAAATTTATGTATAAACTAATGTACAAATTGTGTCATTGCTAATATTGTAGTATGCGTTGGTGACACCTCTCTGGAAATATTTATACTTAGAGAAGTACTTTCTCTAAGGTCAGAAAACTTATGCTTATCATCTGCGCATTGTTATTGGTGCGTTGTGAGCCTATTGTATGTTGCTCCTAGATGTATTTCAAAAAAAAAATGTACCATTTTTTTTCCCGAGGGGTGTGGTAATCTGTTGCGTGCATATGTTGACGCACATATTACAAAAATCGATATGGCTATTTAATATGGAAAAGATATAGACATTCATTCATTTGTGTATGAAAATGGGTTTTTCCCGTACTAAAGCTAGAGTTCTTCAATCTTTCTTTTGGCCTGCTGTGAATAAGGACATACGAATCTATTGTCGATCTTGTAAAGTATGTCAAGAGATTAAATCCAGAGGTCCACGCCATGATGTACCTATTCAGGCACACGTCGGCCGGAGGCTGTTCCTCTAAAGAGCATAACTACTGCTGACGTCGCAGATGCTCTTTGGTTAATATTTTCTCGTCTGGGATTTCCAGCAGAAATATTATCCGACCATGGTACCCAACTCATATCGGATACCATGTCTCAAGTAATGTCGACTCTTAAGATAGAGAGATCGCTGAGTAGTATTTATCATCCTATGTCCAATGGGATGGTGGAACGTCTGAATAGAACTCTGAAAAACCTACTAGGTAAGATAACAGAAGATCATCCTCAGGATTGGGATAGGGTTTTACCCGCGGCTCTCTTTGCATATAGAGAGGTCGCCAACGAACATACAGGATTTTCTCCCTTTGAACTTGTCTTTGCGCGAAACCGCGAGGTCCTATGTCCTTACTTCATGATCTTATAACTGCTGATAATATTGTCGATGACACAAAATCCTCTTATGAATATGTCATCGCACTTAGACACAAGATTATTGAAGCATGCAAATTGGCAACTGCTTCTTCTGAATTTGCGAAACAGAAGGCAAGGGAATTTGCCAATAAAAAGAGATGTTTGCGACAACTTTGTCCAGGTGACAAAGCATTTGTCTTGCTACCTTGTAGGGAAAATAGACTTCTTATTTCTTGGAAAGGTCCGTACGATATAATATCAAAAGTTTCCGATGTTGACTATATCGTCGATATTGACGGGAAGCGTAAAACCTTCCACATCAACATGCTCACGGAATTCCATGAACGTCCTGATTATTTACAACCTGTTTTCCAGGCAACGGACGATTTTCCAGTCCAACATGGACAGTACTCATCTCTGTCAGTAATACAGGATGAGGAAACGAGTTTCTCTCGGATGTAAATTTACCTTTTCCAATGATTCCTCTTCACTCTAATGAATCATGGAAAGATGTTGCAATTTCTCCAGAATTATCTCCAGGAGAGCAGAAACAAGTTTCTACTATGTTAGAACAATTTCAGGATGTCCTTACTGACATTCCTGGTCAAACTGATGTCATTCAACATGACATTATTCTTACTGACCATAGTCCTATAAGAGTCAGACCGTATCCTATCCCGATACATTTTCAAGCACAGGTAGAGAAAGAGTTAGATGAGATGATAGAGTTAAAAATTATTGAACCATCCACATCAGCATATTCTTCGCCGATGGTTATTGTACGAAAAAAAGACAATAACATACGTCTTTGCGTGGATTATCGCAAATTGAACCAAGTGACGAAATTTGATGCTGAACCTATGCCTTTACTAGAAGAGCTACTTACGAGACTATCGAATTCTCATTTCTTTACTAAACTCGATTTGTCTAAGGGATATTGGCAAGTTCCATTATCCGAACACGCCAAACCGTTTACTGCTTTTTCGACGCCTAGGGGTCTATTCCAATGGAATTTCATGCCTTTCGGTCTTATGAACGCCCCTGCAACATTCGTACGCATGATGCGTCGAATCCTATCTCATCGCTCAGATGTCATTGCGTATCTTGATGACATCTGTCTTTTCAGTGATACTTGGAACGATCACTATAATGGGGATAAATGAACTATTGTCTATCTTACGCGAGCATAACCTGACAGCGAAACCATCGAAAGCATGTATTGGTTTTAGCGAAATATCTTTCTTAGGACACCGTGTTGGTCATGGGTTCCTAAAAACAGAAGACCATAATACAAGTAAGATACTTAACATTTCTATTCCTAAGACTAAAAAGCAAGTGCGAAGTCTCTTAGGTCTAATACAATTTTATGGACGATTCATTCCGAATCTGTCCTCCATTATGTCACCTCTTTCTTCCTTGCTAAAGAAAGGGTCTCCTAATGTAGTCCATTGGACTCAAGAATGTCAATCCTCTTTGGATAAGGTTAAAACTATGTTTTCTACTTCACCTATCCTAGTATTGCCTTCTAAGGATAAGACATTTATTCTTCGTAGTGACGCTTCATCCACCGGGATTGGAGCAGCACTAATGCAAGAGTACTCTGGAACTCTGCATCCTGTGATGTATATTTCTCGGAAATTAAATGCCGCAGAGAAGAATTACTCGGTCCTAGACCGTGAATTATTGGCTATGGTTTGGTCAATCCTTAAACTGCAAAGATTTCTTCTTGGCGCGCATTTCATTGTGGAAACTGACCAGAAAGCTCTTACGGCTATTCAGAGTAAAAATCTGAAGAGCGCGAGATCAACGCGATACGCGATTGCTCTGCAGCCATTTCATTTTTCGGTGCGAGCTATCCGTGGGTCAGAAAATGTGATGGCAGATATTTTTGTCTAGATGCCCACATGATTCATAACTGTTATACAACTTTGATACAGTTGTTCCTATGTTGAAATGTGTACACATATGTAATATCATATATTGATTGTAACACTACTTAGCGGTTCATTGATATTTATTCACCGCTGATCTTTCAATGTTTTTTTCGTCTTTGATGATCATGATGTTAAGATATCTTAGATGAAATTTATGTATAAACTAATGTACAAATTGTGTCATTGCTAATATTGTAGTATGCGTTGGTGACACCTCTCTGGAAATATTTATACTTAGAGAAGTACTTTCTCTAAGGTCAGAAAACTTATGCTTATCATCTGCGCATTGTTATTGGTGCGTTGTGAGCCTATTGTATGTTGCTCCTAGATGTATTTCAAAAAAAAAATGTACCTTTTTTTTTCCCGAGGGGTGTGGTAATCTGTTGCGTGCATATTTTGACGCACATATTACAAAAAATCGATATGGCTATTTAATATGGAAAAGATATAGACATTCATTCATTTGTGTATGAAAATGCTGTCTATGGGGAAGGCTAGATAATCCATAATTGTTTTACCCTTTTGATTATAGGAGTAATCGTTCTTGATATTAATTCGGCGCATGGATATGACACCCTTGTCCGTACCTATTTCTTAGGGCCAGAAAATAGATTAATTTGCTTATTATGTTTATGGCCTGAATTCATATGTATTACATATTATTAGTACAAGTAGAATCAGTCCTATATTGTATATTTTGGATGGGTAGGCAGGACTATATTCTTGTTACACCGCTCTAGCGGAAGTAGGAGTTGTCTTGTCTAGTCGTGATGAGTTCCGATGTACCGTGACAATGGCGGGTACGCATTTTTTTAGGGCTGGTAGATTCTTCAGTAAAAATGACTTACGAAGTAGTTTTTCTTCTATAGGAGATTGTGTCTCTACTAGAGTTGTGTTAGAGACTTTCCTAATGTACGGTACCATGTATGATTCGGACTCCAGGTAATTCCAGTCCCTGTTTTGATGATCTCAGGTCGGTTAGGCCTAGCGGGAATTTTGTGCTTCGCAACGCTAGGGTCAAATTTGTATCGACGGAGATGACAGGCTCCATACTGTAATTATGTCTACGTGAGGTAACTGGATTACGGTAGATCTGTGTGGAGGAACTTTATGAAATTATGCATATGTATTGCAAATTAACTTTGGCTTATATATATATATCCTCCTGTGAGCGAGTGAGCGACAACTCAGGTAGGCGGCCATGTTACATTCCTGTCATCGCATTTTTTGGATCACTGTCTAAAGAACGGGGCATGTATCTTATTATTCGGACAGTGGCAAGGAGATCTCAATTTTGATAGAAACCCCTTATCGTGGTTTCACAATATGATAAACTGTGAATATAAAGCAACTTTAGTTACTTACCGATCCGCCTTCACTGACGCGCTTAGTCAGATAGGGGATGCGGCCATTGATGTACTACCTATTATTTATGAATGTGCCATGACATAGGATCTACTATGTATGCCTGCAAATTGATATGTCAACATACCCATGATTTACTCGTTATGTCCCAGTGTGAGCGTCCAAATAAACTGTGTAAACAAAGATTCCAGCAGTCTGCATTGGTGCCTTGTAGACACAAGTGAATGAGTGTTTAGTTTGGTCAGAACACGAACAGTACACCATTCGCGTTAAACACACTCTACACTTCTACCCATATATACACCATCCTGCGTCGGTTGAAGTGACCAAGTTTAGGGCCTGCTTCCCTGGAGCCTTAGAGGGAAACTACTGTTTACAGCTGCCTTTGCCTTCCCTAACTTAGGACTAGGGTGAGTTACCCATTTACAGCTGGGTAGACTGGAGCATGCCTGATCTCAACAACTCTGTACACTACAATGGACATATACAGTAGTGGCACCACCAACAACATGTTACAGTGATTGATAGTGGAGCTTTACAGAAGAAAGAGAACACACCACACTTTACAGAAGGTTTACAGTATACAACTGATACTTCTTTACAGACTGACATTTTACAGTGTGTGTGAAAGCAACTTTACAGTGGGAAAGAAATTTTACAGGGGGGTCTAGTATATATAGCCAGAATCTCTTACAACCTGGCGTCACTCATGGCCTTGCCTGTCTATATTCAGAAATGACATGGCTACACCCGAAATTACGCTCGTAGGGGCTTAAAATGAAGAAAATGGGAGGAGATAAAATCATTAGTAATAGAGAGGTATTAGTAACAATTAGAAAGTGATAGATAATCTAATTCAACTCACAGCATTAATAAATATACTTTAATATAATAATTAAATTTCATATAGCTTTAACATCTTTGAAAGGTGAGCAACTATTCGATACGGTTGTGATCATTTCCATATTCCTCTTATTCGATTTTTATGCGATGAAAATACTAATTTTTAATTTCTAAACCACAATGACCTCTAGCTCTCTCTGTCTCTGTCTGTCTGTCTCTGTCTGTCTGTCTGTCTGTCTGTCTTTCTATTTCTCTCTCTCTGTCCCCCCTCTCTCTCTCTCTCTCTCTCTCTCTCTCTCTCTCTCTGCCTGTTTCTCCAAGTGCGGTTTCTAGATTAACAGCCGGAACTTTTGTCTCATGCACAGTGAACAAGTATAAAACATTCACGGTAGTGAATGATTTCACTTTCCTCTGGTGCCCTTCGAATTAATCGATGTCAGAAATGTGTTGTCGAAAAAAAAGTTATAACAAAAGAACTACTCATATGTGAAAAACAGGTTTTGTGTATTCTTTGTGTTCAGTATAACTAACACCACATGACCTTTACAGTCTACAGTTTGACAACACATAGCAACTATTAGACTGGATGCATGTTAAATGTAAAGTTTTACTTCAATTTAATTAATAGCAAACGCATACCATCATGAACATCGTCATTACCCTTCTGCTTCCTAAGAAGCAAAGTCCGTCAACAAATCCGTGTAATGCCTTCTTACTCTGTGCCATACGTTCATGTTCTGCCAATGTTTTCTTTGTCCTCTTATAGTCTGTCTCCAGTTCACCTCTCCGTGTATTTATAGCACGTTTCACTAGCTTTGCCCTCAAACAAATGTAATTATCTGATTAACCGTCCAACGTATTAATGCTGCCATCAATGGTACCTATACCTTATGGCAGCTTGCGTACCCTGACAATCCCCAGAGCTATGCCAGCGGGAGTTTTACTCCTGGTAGGTTTAACCAAGCTGGACTGGTCTGTGTGGGTAGAAGTCAGACAAAAGCTGGTACCCTGGTCCTCCAGGTTGGGGGTTTTAGCATAGGGCTGACACCCCTGTCTATGTAAAAAAAATCGCACGTTACGGAAACAACAATAAATGGAAAAACTTTGCTGCGGGATGGACATTCGGAGTCTGTGGCTCGTATGACTGTCAGTGGTGAAAGCCGAAAGGAAGCCACTGACATGAAAACGGATGTCCTGACCGCAAAACAGGATACAAGAATAGGTTTTTGGAATGTCAGGACAATGTACGAGACAGGTAAACTAAGACAGGTCACGGCAGAAATGAGAAACTATAGGTTACACATTCTAGGGATAAGCGAGAGCAGATGGACAGGGGCAGGAAAAGTTAAAACAGCAACAGGAGAAACAGTACTTTACTCTGGAAGAGAGGATGGACAGCACAATGAAGGCGTAGCCATTATTCTACAGAAAGGAATAGAAAGGACATTACTGGAATGGAAACCCATCAACAACAGACTGATAAGATTAAGATTGAGAGGGAGATTCACCAACACTACAATAATACAATGCTACGCACCAACGAATGATAGCGATGAGGAGGTCAAAGATGAATTCTATCAACAACTGCAGAAAGAAATGGAAGACACACCTAGATATGATCTTGTTATAGTAATGGGAGACCTCAATGCGAAAGTTGGTACACACAAGACATATAATGAAAGAACAATGGGGAAATGCGGCAGCGGAAGAGCAAATGAAAATGGGGATAAACTAATAAGTTTCTGTAGCATTGACAACCTGGTCATTGGAGGAACACTCTTCCCACATAAAGAAATTCACAAATTAACATGGGAATCACCAAATGGTCGGGACAGAAACCAGATAGACCACATCATGGTTAACGGTAGATGGAGACATGCATTACAAGATGTGAAGGTAAGAAGAGGTGCAGATGTGGGAAGTGATCACCATTTAGTAGTAGCAAAACTGAAAGTGAAACTAAGAAGGGCTGCACCAACTGTAACTACACAGAAAAGGTTTGACATCAGCAAATTGAAGGACTCCCTTACCAGAAAAGCTTTTGCGGCCGACATAAAGAAACGATATCAATTTGCCAAAAGTCAGGAAAAGACATTGACTCTGATATAGACCAGAATTTCAACACCATTTCAACAATATACAGAGAAAGCAGCAAATCATGCTTGGGATTCCAGGGAAGGAAGAAGCAAGACTGGATAACACCAGAAACATTAAACACCATAACGATGAGAAAGGAAATGAAAAGAAAGAAAACAGAAGCGAAGTCCCCCAGGTTAAAGCAACTATATAGCGAACAGTACAATCAGCTGGACAAGGAAGTTAAACGCCAAACCCGAGCCAACAAAAGGAATTTCCTAGACGATCTTGCAAAACAGGCAGAGGAGGCAGCACTGAGAAATGAACAAAGCACAGTATACAAAATAACTAAATTCATCAGCGGAAAACGAGGTGCAAACAATATTACATTAGTAAGAGAGAAGCAAGGTAATCTCATCACGACAGCAGAGGGACAGGAAACAAGATGGGCAGAGCACTTCAGAGAAATTCTGAACAAGGAACCACCAGAGACACAACTGAATGTTCCTGAAGCTGAAAACGATCTAGATGTGAATACAGACATTCCACGAAAAGAAGAAATCATCAAAGCAATCAAAGGGTTAAAGAACGGCAAAGCTCCGGGCCATGATAACTTAAATGCAGAGCTATTTAAGACAGACCCTGAGCTAGCAGCAGAACTATTAGAACCACTATTTGCACAAGTCTGGAAAACGGGGACAACATCATCAGAGTGGAACAAAGGAATAATTGTCAAGTTGCCCAAGAAGGGAGATCTTGCAGACTGCAATAATTGGAGAGGAATCACTCTTCTCTCAGTTCCCAGCAAAATACTAGGCAGGATAATTATACAGAGAATTTTAAAGGCAGTAGACCACAAACTGAGGAAGGAACAAGAAGGATTTAGAAAGAATAGAAGATGTGTAGATCATATATTCAATCTCAGGAACATTATAGAGCCGTGCTCAGAATGGCAAAGACAGCTTTACATTAATTTCGTTGATTTTGAAAAGGCTTTTGACAGCATACATAGGGACAGTTTATGGAAAATACTGAGGGCTTATGGAATTCCAAGCTGCATAGTGTCAATCATAAAAAGCCTCTATGCCAACTTTACGTGTAGTGTTGGGCAGAGCAACCTAACCTTTGAGGTGAAGACAGGAGTACGACAGGGATGCCCCTTGTCAACCACTCTATTTTTAACAGTCATAGACTGGGTGATGCGCCAGACAACAGAGGGCAGTCCAAGAGGAATAAGATGGACAACATTTTCTACACTGGAAGATCTGGAATATGCAGATTACATTGCACTACTAGCACATTCACATCAACACATCCAGGAAAAAATGGATAGACTTAACAAGTTTAGCAAGCAGGTGGGCTTGAACATCAATTTAAAGAAGTCTGAGGTCATGACGCTCAATGTGAGTAACCCTGAGCCCATATCAGTAAGGAATCAGCAATTGGTACAGACAGATACCTTCACATACCTAGGAAGCATAGTAACACCAGACGGCGGGGCAGGCAAAGACATCAACATCAGAATGAATAAGGCAAGAACAGCCTTCTTTAGCCTAAACAACATCTGGAAGTCCTCCCAATACAGCACAAGCACAAAATTAAGATTATATCAGAGCTGTGTGCTTTCTGTGCTTCTCTATGGTGCGGAATGCTGGAGAGTTACAGAGAAGGAAATATCGAAATTGTCCTCCTTTCACACAACATGCCTAAGAAAAATTCACCGAATCTTTTGGCCGAATACCATCACTAACCAAGATCTGCTTATGTGGTTATCACGTTTGCATATGAATACCTGTTGAAGATGATTTCTTAAATGATCCGCATGCGAGATACTCGTGACATTGTTTGTCATTGACATTTAGGGCGCTACCAAACTGGACCTTCATTGATCTAATTATTTCAATAGGTATCACCACTTTGCGGTTCATAAATATCATAATGGAACGTTGCTCCTCTGCTGTGCTTGTAAATAACGGTAAGATCATCTTTAAAGAAATTAAACATAATCAGATGTCTCTGAAAAATTGATAATCAATCTCGGCTGAATGAAGGACAAACCATCATTCGTCCAATATTCCTCTTCCTCTTGTAACACATGGTTCTCACATTTCTTGCAATAATCCCTGGCTATATTGGAGATGGCGGCTTTTGTAAGTATTTCAACATCTTTTAATTTTCTGTTGCTACCTGTTCCTTAATTTTAGCCCAGACTAATTCTATTGGGTTTAAGTGAGAATGGTAAAGTGGCAATCTTAAACATCTGTGACCATGTTCATGGATTGCCTTGTCTAGGTGAAATATCTTTGTATGCTGTGTCTTTTTTACAATTCCAAGTAATTCAGGCTTCATGGACATTTCGTTGAATGGAATGTTGTTTTCGGTCAGCCAAATCTTTATTACATCTTTAGTACTTGATGAATTAGGAACTTTATCTTCTGGTGCCACAACGTTTTGATATGGAGCATTGTCCATTATCAAACACTACGGTCTATCCAATGAAGGAAGTACATGATTCACAATCCAATCTTGAAATGTCTTGTCAATTTCCCACTAAAATAAAAGTGCACAATACTTTTTGTAGACACACCTCTGATTGACAATGTGTGCGTAACACCGGATATAAACTTTTTTATGTTCAAGAAGTGCAATTTCACGCTAAAATCATGCCAATTGTTTGATAAACCAATCATGTGCAAATGAGGTCGTATAATTTACTGTAGATATTTCAATATGTGTGTGTGTGATGTGTGTTGGCAAGTAGGATTTTGATATTATATCGCAAAGAAACGAAAATTGAAACCAAACTCCGCATTTTAATGAAAAATTTAATTCATAGGGTCTATACCATTTCAAATTCACACACAAAATTTCACTTATATGCGTTATATATTCGCTGAGATATAGCATTTTGAAGTTGGGCAAAGCTAATGAAACGTGCTATAGTCACTTTCGTCCTCTCCTACACTAAGTATTCCAGAATAGGGGCTACCGTGTATTGCTTTCAACAGATCTACTCAATGTGATTTTTCAAACACCAGCTGCATCTTCTCTCATCTTAATCCACTGGCACTTGTCTATGGAACACATACTAATATTCGTCCATTTGTGTTTTATCGATTTTGTTTTCTCCATATATAATTCTTATATTCGTTAACTTTCCATCTTCTTGCTTGAACATCATTCCTATGGAAGTACTTCGCCCTCCACCCCTCTTTTTTTAAAATTCAGTCCTCCAATCACTTGCTGGGTTTCCTTTTCCTCAAACGCAGAGTTGAATAAACTGCCACTTATTTCAAGCTAAAAATTATACGGCCTATGAAGTTTTATCGTGCAGATTTAAATTTAATCTCTCTATGAAACTCCTCCTTTTTCCAGGCTGATACTTCCAGCCAGACAATTGTCTATTCGCTTTACATATTACACGAGATGAGCGTTCACACTTAGGAAATCCCGTATAGGAGAGCAGACGATTTCCCACCTCTCAGCATGAGAAACACTACCTTACAGCATATACCACCTTAATTACGAGGCATTACATCATAAAATTGCTTAGATGTCTGCGTCTGGCTACGGAAAGATCGTTCACAGTTCGTAAGTGTGGAAGACACAAGACGCATATTTTTTTTCAGCTCCAAACACCAATTGGTAGTTATTTCTTAGTCTTGAATCTTATTGTAGGAGGACCTCTTCACACTCATTCGACTTCCGACTTCTAAAGCGGACGGACTTATTCTCGCTCGCTCGTTCCACATCCAGTGAATGTTTTCAGTACGCTACACAAGACGAATTTCAGATATGCTTTTTCTCTTCTCTAACATATTTAAACTAAATATTATTAATCACCTCTAGTATTGGTTAATTGCTTTTAACGTTAGTTAATAAATGATAGGAGTATTGATAAAAATAAAAATATTAGTGAAATAGAATAAATAGGCCCAGGTAGGCCAACCACGTGGGGTCCTCATTCGTAAAGTGCAGTAGCCATCTTGTTTTTCTTTGTGTAATTAATACAGGCATCTTTCATCGCTGAGCCGCGCGTGAACAAAATTAAAATTAATTCAAATTTACTAGCTTAGTAGTAGGACTAGTCAGCTTTTAACTATTGATATCTAAACATCATTTAAAATTTATATATTTAAAAAAAATATATTAACTTGTCTAGTGTTAATTTAGCATTAGACCTAGATAGGGCATAAGTACTAATTGTAAGTCATCGGTGATAGGTACAAAAGAAAGATAGAGGAATTAGACAATATTTAAAAAAAAGGGGGGTAAAGACAACTCGTATACAACAAAATATTTGTAGCACAATAAGAGCAAATAATGCTAACCAGATTGCAGTCAGGGGAGGGAAAAGCTTGAAACAAAACAACAGAAAGACATACTAAGGAAGGAACATCAAACGGACAGAAAATGAGAGGAACAAAAGCCCTGATCTAAAGGACATAGAAATTAAGGACAAAATTGAACCATCAAGGAAAAAATAAAAGTGAACTCTGAAGTAAATAAAGACAGAGAATCAAACAAGAAAAGCAACGAGAAAGAAATAGAAATTCGGACATCAAAGCAAGGTGCTGCACACAATGGAACACCAACTTTGACAGGAAATAAAGCCGCAGAACACATTAGGAAGGACAAAGAGGGAAATGCAGACCAATGCACTCAGGAAACCAATGAACACAAAGAATGTGCCGAGGACAGCCTAAAGGAAACAAAAACCCAGAGAAAAAGAGTTAAAGTCACTCAAATAGGAGGGATAGAAGCCACCCCGATGACAAAATCATGGTTATCTTAGAAAAAAATAATAGAAAAAAATCTATTGACAAAGCGCAAAAACATAAAAATGGAGTAACAATCACTGTAAACAACACAGAAAAAGGCAAGGCACTACAACATGAATTAAAGAAAACCCAAAAGAAGTACAACTCGCACATGGGATAAAGGTACAGATTGATTTGGTCAAGGAGATTCGAAGATTCGTCACCAAAGGGGTCGATTAAAACCTAACAGAAGTGGAGATCCGCTCTAACATAATGAAAGAAAACCCACAAACAAAGATAGAAAAAGTAGAAAGAATAAAAATCAAAGAGCAAAAGAATACGACAGTGGTAGTGCTAAGTGTAAAGGGCACAGAAATACCCAAGCTGGTCAAACTCCACCAGAGAGCCAAAATGACAGAGATATTCATACCTAGCATCATACAATGCACAAACTGTCAAGGCTTTAGCCATCCGCAACATGTGTGTAAAAGAGCAACTAGGTGTAGTTTCTGTGCGGGAGCACACAAGCATGTAGACTGTACAATGGCTAAGGAGGACAAAGATTATAAACGAGAAAACAAAAACAGAAAATGTGCAAACTGCCAGGGTAATCACAGTGCCAGGTATCAGGGGTGCCCAATCTATCAAGAGACAATACACATATTAAAAGAATCACTAGAAACAAACAAACCATTCTGGCAAATAAAAGAAAGACAGAAAACCAACAAGCATCTCCAAAACTCCCTAGAAAGCATCATTAAGAAACAAATAAAACAAATAACCAGTGAAGTGAAAGACATAAAGGAAAAAATCCAGAAAGAAGATAAAATTAAAACACTCATAAACAGTAAAGAAGATGACAACACAGAAGAGACAGAACAAAACCTCATCCAAGCCAGACAGGTACTAGAAGAAATAAAAGCAGTACAACAGGCAATAGAGAGAGACCTCAAAAAAATAGCAGAGATAAAAGAAGCTAATGAGGAAATCCTTAAAAAAAAGAGATAGAAAGAGCTATTTTTACTGACGAAAATAGACAAGAGAATAAAATGATAAAAAACCAGGGCAACAAAGAAAATATAGAAGAAAAAATTAAGGAAATAATGGAACTACTCCTACCATACCTCGTAGAAAGAGTTCGGAGTAAAATGGTTACTTGGAATGATGAGTTTGTGGAGAACATGAGAGATAGTGAGCAAAACCAAAAAAAGTAGATCCCTTATCAAAGAATCTAATTAAAAACAATAACATAACTAAGCTAACCATACTAAATGGGGACCAAAGGCTCTAGAGCCATCAAAGTAGTTCAGTGGAACTGTAGGGGTGCCAGGAAGAACCTGCTGTCTCTTATGGGACAGTATAAGGAGGCAAAACCCATCTTTGCAATACAAGAAATCCTCCTGAACCCCAAACAGAAACTGAAATACCAAGGACATATAACACTTAGAAATGATAGACCGAAGGGAAGAGATGGGGCGTGGCCTTTTTAATACATGAAGACTACAAAATATTAAATTGGGAATAATTCAACACAGAAAATATTGAAGGAATAAGTGTAACAGTAGACAGTGAGCTTAAAAATAATAAACATTTATAGCCCCAAGGGTAATATAACCGATAGGGACATTGCCACTATTAACACACAAATAGACCAAAGAACATTATTGGTAGGTGACTTTAATGCACACCATGAGGCATGGGGTAACAACAGTAATGACCCAGCAAGAAAAAGACTGTTGGACTACATTAAAAGTGCTGAGCTAATCATACTAAATGATGGCTCAGTGACAAGGGTTAACCCATGCAACAATAGAGTAGATACAGCAATAGACATAAGTATTATAACACCAAACCTAGCCTCTGCTAAATTGGAAGTACTGAATGACTCCAGCTCAGACCACTTACCCATAGAAATAAACATAAACGACAAATATAGAATTAGTTCAAGAAGCTCCAAACCTACATTCAACCTCAAAAAAGCAAACTGGGAGTCCTTCCAATTGGAACTAAGTAAACTAAGCATAGAACAAATTGAATCTAACAGTATAGATATATTTGCAGAAAAACTAACAAATGAGATTTTTAAAAAAGCAATAAAATGTATACCAAACAGGAATATGCCTGATCACTTAAAACCAACACAAAAAGGTAAAGATAGGAAAAGAAACAAAGATAAAAATCCAGTACCATGGTGGACAGACAGATGCTCAGAACAACTGAAATTGAGGAAGAGGGCTCTGATAAAGTATAGAAAAACCAAAACTGAAGAGAATTACACATACTATAAGAAAATAAGAAATGAAACAAATAAAATAATATTCGGAGCTAAAGAAAAGACTTGGAGAACATTTTGTCAAACATTAAACCATAGGTCACAAGTAACTACAGTTTGGAGAAAACTAAAAGCAATTAAAGGAGGAAAAAACAAGAAATTTAAAATCGCAACAATTAAAATACCAGAGAGAGCTGAAACAGATAGAGAACAAGCCAACATACTAGCTAAATACTTCTATCAGGTTAGTTCAATAGTCAGTCTAGATAAGGCAGAAATAAATAGGCGAAAAACACTGCTAGAAAAATTAAAAGAAGAAAATATTGACACCACATAGGATGCTAATTATTTAAATGCAGATATTACAGTAGATGAAATAGAAAGAGCTTTAGCAGGAAAAACCAATACCACCTCTGGGAAAAACATTCTGAGCTATGAAATCCTCAAAAAGGTACCAAATACAACTCTAAGGGTGATTGCATACCTCTACAACGAAATCTGGCACACGGGAAAAATACCATGTTCATGGAAGACAGCAGTAGTCATCCCCACACTAAAGCCAGATAAGGAAACACATGATGTCAGCTCTACAGGCCAATATCGTTAACATCGCATCTAGGAAAAATTCTAGAAACAATAATCAACAACAGACTAAATTTTCATCTAGAAAAGCATAATTTGTACAGTCCAACCCAGGCAGGCTTTAGAAGCCAACATAGTACAATAGAGCAACTGTTGAGGCTGGAACATGATGTTAAAACGGGCTTCAAAAGGAATGAAAAGACAGTAGCAATATTCCTTGATGTAGCAAGAGCATATGATGAGTGTTGGTGGGAGGGTGCACTATATAAGATCAGGAAATTAGGTATAGTAGGCAGAACTTACAATTATTTAGAAAACTTCCTGCAGGATAGATACTTCACGGTACAAATAAACAATGATAGATCTGAGGTGTATGAACAACAAAATGGAATCCCACAGGGATCAGTAATATCACCATCTATTTTTACGATTATGGTCAACGACCTAGGCGACGAGTTTAAAGACTTAAAAAACAACCTATCTCGGTTTGCAGATGGCGCTGCGATATGGAGAACGGGAAGAAATATCTCCCATTCCTCTATAAAACAGTACAAAAACAAATAGATAAAGTATCTGACTGGATGAACAAGTGGGGATTTAATCTAAACGTTAAAAAAAACCGTAGGAATGATCTTCAGTAGAGGGCGGGTAATTAAAAATAATATAATTGACATAAGCATTAATGAGCGAAAAGTATGCACAGCAAAATCAACTAGAATTCTTGGTATGGTACTAGACCAGCAACTAAACTGGAACAAACACATAGACCTATTAGTGCAAAGCAGTAGGGGACTTATTAACATGCTAAGATATATGAAAGGAAGTGGTAGGATAGCCTGCAATAAGACAATGTTAACCTTCTATAAATCCTATATTATGGGCAAACTTGACTATGCCAGTGTTGTCTATGCATCAGCCGCCCCGAGCAATAAGAAAAAACTAGACACAGTCCAAAACCAGGCACTGTCAATAATAGCAGGTGCCTCAAAGGGAACATCAGCAGAGGCATTAGAAGTAGCGCTGGGCATTATACCCCTGGAGCTAACGAGAAAAGAACTGAGATTCAGCTACTGGGCAAGAGTGGCAAAAAATCCAACTCACCCAGCACACAAAACCTTTGATAGGGGTAACCAGTACATAGGCCACATTCCATTAAACCATAATAGATACCCGTCAGGGTGGAAAACAATGGATGAAGTGGATCAACAGCCAAACCTATTTAATATGATAAACAGTAGTGCTCAGTATAAAGCAAAGATCCCACCGTGGGAATAAAAGTGCCAGAAACTGACTCCCACTTATCAAAGATCATTAGCAAATCTAACGACATAATCTCAGCAAAGTAAAGCACTAGAGTACATAGAACGGTATATAAATAATAGCCTAACTATATATACAGATGTGTCAAAAGATGAAGAAGGACAATTAGGAGCAGGAATAGCAATACCAAAATTAAAAATTTATAAAAGATACAAAGTAACAGGTAATGCATCCATCTTTACATCAGAATTAGTGGCAATCCTAAAAGCTTTAGAAATAGCTGCAGAAAACCCACCAAATAAAGTAACCATTCTCACAGATTCCCTTTCATCAGTATTAGCTATCAGAAAGAGAAATATATGTAGAAGGCCAGATATTATAGAGGAAATACTACAGGGTAATACATATCTGCACACTATAGGATGCAGTGCAACACTAATGTCACAGAGCAGTTTCATGGGTGGATGATGGAGTGAGTGGAAGTAAGGGTCACTGAGGTTGTCAATATTTGTTAAGTTTTAACTCAGCGATTCAGTTTATGTCTGACTTCATGTCAGCATGTTGTGACTTGTGTGTGCGCATGGAGAAAAGGTGTTTGGTGAACAAGTCTGGGTGGCTGAGAGAGTACCCGAATGTGACTAGGGAGAGTCTGTGCTTGATAGCCGAGTTGTGTGCTTGAGGCTGTGATTTGTGATCGAGCTGGGTGCTCGTATTATGTGACAGTGGAGATAATGATATAGTGATTATGAATATAGGGATTATGTCTGACATATTGTTGTATAGGCAATGTCTTCCCACCTAGGAGTGTTCTGGAGGAACTTTGGTTAATGTTCGTGGAGAACATATTAAGGCGACGAGTTGGTCCCGCCTTTGGAGCTACGGTGGAGTATGGCGTTGAGTATTGTCCGCCTTGTAGCTATATTGGAGTAGAATTTATATGGCGATGTTGCATGCCGCCAATCACTTGAGATAAGTGATTTACACCTAGATGATGAATGGATTCGTGCGAGGATTGAATGCCGCACATAGAAACAGGGTTGTGTGTATTGTTAGTGTGTGGACGGTCAGCAAGTCCGTGGAAGTATTGTTATGAGTTATTTCCTACAGGCAGGGTCAGCCTAAGTGTGATGTTATGCATGCGTGACGATATTATTGATGTTCAGGACTTATGTGAATGTTCTATTAAATGTCATGGAGCTGTACAAGTGGCGTCGTGTTATTCATACCCCTAGTGGTGTTTACCATCTACACACGACACACTCATAATACAGAGCTCGTGACAAATTGGGGAGCTCGAATAAGGAGTATTTTGGAAACCTGGGACAGCTTTTTAGAGAATCAACCAACCCCCGCTTCACACCATCGTTTGTCTGAAATCTATATCCGGTGATGCAGTTTAGAAATCACAGAGTAATTCACGCAAAATAACAAACGTCAAATTATAAAGATGATTGACAAAACGGCTGAGGACTGGCCTGTCCGAGAACTGCATGTCAAGCTTCGTATTCAAATCGAGTTTAAAGTAGCACGGAAGCAGTTGTTTCAAATTTATTTTCAAGTAATTACAGAATTGGCTAGATTTCTTCTATCTTGTAAATACGTTTATTTTACAGTTCCATTGTGATTGTTTTGTTTGCAGGCGTGGTATTATACACCTATATCTACTTTTCCTTAGCTATCATCTGTTATCCCCCCGCCTGTGGGTTATTGTTTGTCTTTCTTGTAATCGTAGTAAATTTCATCAACATCATACTTCAGCTTGTCTTCCTGAATGTCAATTAGATTCTTTTTTTGTATGCATGACTATATATTGGAGTATTGAGAGTGAGTGCTTTAGGTTTGACATTATTAATTGTTTATTTAAGTATTCACTACTTCATTAGTGTAATGTGCTATTGTAGCAAGAGATCCTATTGTTACTACTTTCATTAAATAGTGTTATCCGGAATTCCAATAGTTTTAGCAACCACCAAAGAGATTTAGACATGGGAAATTCTACGGGATCTATGGATGGATCATTTTCATCATCATCATCATGCGATGAGCCTATGCAAGAGTGCAGTAGAACTTGTGATAAAATAAGGGGAAGGATAGCTCTGAGAGAATTAGCGTTAGCGATAAGGAATGGTGAAACATACGAGGTGTATGACTCTAGTGTAAAGGTTAAGAAAGGAGATAAGATGAAAGTTTACTGTTTGAAAATGAAGAGTACCTTTGAGACTATGGTACAGCCAGAATATAGGGATTTTAAGAAGAGACCAAAACTGAATCTACAGAGGAAGACTAATATAGTAGAACCAGCATCGACTAAGGTGAAAACTGAAACAATGAATGTTTCTGTTCAGACTGAGAGGAAAGGTGTTACTGTACAAGCGGATAACTGTTATGAAGATACTTCAGTCTCAGTTGGTAAAATGCCCAAACTGACTGTACATAAACCACTGAAAAAGCCCATGAACAATGATGATTCGGTTAGGAATAAAGATAACATGCCCTATGGGAGGAATCCAACGGGGTGTTAGTGAGAAGGCACAAATTTCTACTAAGTCTACGCGACAACAAAGGGAGTGTCAAAGCCTGTGCATGATGAAAAATACCATGCATCCCAAGAAGTTTTTTTTGCCAAAAATTGGTTTTCGGTGTGACAAAGATTAGTTAAAGATAGATAAATTGACTCAGGAAGAGGAAACCTTCGAGGAAAAGTGTACAATATTAGAAGGAAAATTCAAGATTGTTGAGCAGTTATTAGTAAAGGAATACAAAGATGATAGTCAAAGAATAGATGATGAATTCAAGGCTGATAGGAACAGGATAGTAGTTGAGTATAAAGGTAATACTCAAGTTAAAGAGAAACATTGCAGGGTTCTGTCGTCTCGTTGGAAGGAGAAAGGTAATGCTTTAGGCAAGAGTTTCTGTGATAAAGTAAAAGAACTAGAAGAGCAATTTAAGGCTGGAAAACAAAGATTAGAGCAACAGGCCAAAGCATTGAAAGATCAAGCTAAGACTATGGAGGAGCGACATGAGGCTGCGCTCGATACAGATCCATCAGATTGGGAAAAGGAACCCGTAGATGCTCAAATGCAGTAAAGGAGGGCGAAGATGAAGGATGCTGCATCTGTTGCCAAGAAAGCATTACTGGAAGAGACTGAAGCTTCAAGGAAGGAAGTGTGGACGACTGTGATGGATGGTCTGAAAGGAAATTGTGCTGGAGTTACAGACCAGTTAGAGTTAATATTATCTTTCAATTTAAAAAACAAATACGTGGATAAAGGGAAAGAACCACTGGTTGTTGATGTTTAATGCCATCAAAGCTTTACCACCAGATAAGTGGAACATAGATGATCTCTTCGCATTATTGAAGATACTATGCTATCTGGAGATACTTTTGTGATCTTTGTGGTGATAGTTGGTGAAATTGCTTGAGTGCTGGCAAGAGATGTGTTAGATGGTGTGTCACACGTTATGTTGTCAGATAGTTGAGAGCTGATGGGAAGACAGTGCAATTGGTGACCCATAATGGGAATTGGAAATTTGTTACCTTGGTAGTCAAGACACAGTATGTGGGGTTAAGATCATGCTATGTTAAATTTATCTCTGAGCTTATGTCCCTGTCCATTAATTATATATGTGTTGCGTACGTTTTTACCTATGGGGGTAGTCTTCGGTCCTGCCAATGTACGCACCAGTCTTGATATAGTTATATTATTTGTGCGTTCGATTTACTCACGCACCGACGTGCACAATGCAGAGTATGTGTTGCTCTTTGCGCACGGGTAACCTAGTTTTAGAAGGGAGTCTGACGTCATGATCTGAAAGGGGTAGACGGACCATATGTCCGTGGGATATTTCGTTTATCATGGCAAGTCTGTGGAAGCCATTTCTTTATTGGAATATTGGTCTTCAGGTCGAAGCCAATATTGGGAGTAACATGTAAGTTATCGCCCCTTCGTGTTCGTGTGATTAGAATATTGAAACCTGAAGTTTCAAGGCTACTCCTTAAGAAAGTCTAGCGGGAATCCATCTTGTTATGTCATTCCTAGAATGGACCAACGGAGCTGATAGCCTCTATGATCCATCGTAGAAGGAGAATTCCTACGAGGGAACAAAGTTATTGAATTATATTATTATTATTAAA
Organism: Oreohelix idahoensis; assembly: GCA_024509875.1. NCBI lineage: Eukaryota > Metazoa > Mollusca > Gastropoda > Stylommatophora > Oreohelicidae > Oreohelix > Oreohelix idahoensis. Next base: position 561,700 of record JAMPIV010004043.1, read on the forward strand.
AATGCCGTTATGCCAATGCCAAAGTCGTGGCATATTGAAGAGAGGTTAGCCAAAGGAAGTCTCTAACCTATTTGTACTGTCATGTATGACTGAATGGATCGTATCAACTATGGAAAATATTAGAATGAGAAAGACTTGGATTAAGACAAGTTTTATATGGAAGCGTCATTCTTCATTATGAAGCTGTTTACTATGATAGATGTCCTTGAAGGAAGGTCAACGGACATTGTCTTAATCTATCTTCAATTAGTAACTGTTGGTGAATCCTAATCATTTGGATAGAAAGGACTTGATTTGTAAAGAATCGGCAAGGATCCATATTATTATCAGAAACTGTACTATGTATTATTCTTATATCTAATCATGATCGTCCTGTTCAACTCCGTCTGTATCACGTCAATAAATAATATGTACTTTTATCAACGACTTGTGTACAGTCCTGAATTGGCCAATTGCCTACCACTCGTTGGAGTTTACTTGAGGAACTCTTTTGACATTTTCATTGAAACCATTCGCGTGTTTAAGCTAGAACATTAATACACCTATCACTAGCTTACTATTCCATCACCTCAAAAGAAACTCTACAGTAAATGGTGTGCCAGTGTGTCTTGAATTACTCAGGATTCAACACGGGAACTACCTCACAAGTTCCACACTAGTCGAAAATACGTGGATTTTCTAACAGTACATACTCCGGATAACGGCTACCTCAAGGTCAAGGTCGACAGTGAACCTCCACATCAAGTTCTACATTGTATGACTACGTTGGACCTCATCTTTTAGTCCTCATTACGTGCGAGCTTTACTCAAATACTCAAGGCGAAGTATTTCGAAGTCTCAAACGTACATCTACGGAGACGAGGAACATTTTTTTTTCTTGCACGCGAGATAAGTATAAACGTAGTATCGTTTATTGCTGTATTGTGTTTGGCTGTGCCTATTCTCTTATATGTCCACCTATATACTTTTCATGTTGCATGTTCTATGTTGTATATTCGTCGTGGGCGGTAGGGAGGTCGATCTGACAAACGAGGTTCATCTCGAAGTCGATTCGGGCTCTTTGTCAGATGTTCTATAGGATTTAATTTATAAGTTTCAATTGAGCGATAATTCCGGTTCAATGCTAGAAACCTTGCTGTAGTTCCGATCGCTACTTGTTTCTTATGATAGTATCTGTTTAGCTGTTCCGTCAAGTTTTAATTGTTGTTTTCATAGTTATTTTTATTCGTACTTTAGTTTCATGATGTATCTTGTACGTGATTATTGTCCTCCTCACCTGACTTTCGTTGAGTTTTTTACAAAACATATGTTTATACACTGTCTTGTCAATTGTATTGTGTATTATCTTATCGCAGTTATCATCGTAACTCTTTACGACATTCTATTTTAGTTTCACATTTTTATTTTTATTGGATTTCTGCGACCGTTTTCACTTGTCTTTGATTATTTCGTCTCGTCGGTATTGTTCCTATTGCCTATCACGTTGTTGCTTTCATAACATTTCATTACATAAATTACTTTATTGATTATTAATATATTTGACAATTATATGAGTATGATATACCGTTCTAGGACAGGAACGAAGACCACTTGGTGTATTAACAAGGTTAATTAATTTACATTAATTAATTATCATTTTAGAAATTAAGAGTATTGTGTCTACTTATATAGCATAATGTATTCACTAGATTATTTCATTAAACAAGCAAAAGCTCTTCAGATACCTCCTGAAGAGGTCAGACAATTCGCTATGTCGGAATATAAAGAATCTCAAAGGTTAGAAGCTCAAAGATTGGAGGCTGAAAAGTTACGTTTGGAAAATTTGAAATTTGAGGCAGATCAAAAAAGGATTGAGGCTGAGGAAAACGAGAAAAAAATGAGATTGACCGCTGAATTAGAAGAGAAACGTGCTGAGGAAAAAGAAAGACTACTTAAGATTGAAATGGAAAATAATCAAAAAGAGACGGAGGAGAGAAAATTTATAGCTCAGGAAAATGCAAGGAAATTTCAACTTGAAACTGAGGAAAATGAAAGGAAACGACAACATGATTTGAAATTGGCAGAGGTAGAATATGATAGAATTAGGTTAACTCAAGAAGCTAATTCTCAGAGAACTTTTGAAGGCCAAGCGTCAGTCAGACATGATAACTTTAAGGAAGTTCACCTTAAATTACCAAAATTTAATCCCCCATCTGACGACGTAATATTCTTTTTAGACAGATTTGAGGCCACTTGCAGGTCTTACAACGTAGATAAAGCACTATATTGTACATATTTATCCAGATTGCTTACTGGGGATGCTTTAGCAGTTTATCATACCACCAGTACTAGTGATAAGAATGATTATGACGCTCTTAGAGCTTCTCTTCTTAAAAAATTCCAAATGACGGAAGATGAATACCGACTACGGTTTCGAACATTGCTACCGCAATCAGGTAGAAATTTTAGTGATTTTCTGTCCCAAATACGGCTAACCTTAGAGAGATGGATCGAATTGTCCAAGATTGAAAAGTCGTATGAAGGTCTGTTTGATTTACTACTGCGCGATAAGGTGCTATCGTCAGTAAATCCAGCGTTTCTTGCATTTTTGCACGAACGGAAACCTTTATCTATGAAAGATCTAGAAGAACATTCTAAAAATTTTTGCACTGCTCACCCATCCATGGATCTAAGTAATGCCCAGATTAAAAGTGAATTGCCAGTTGCTTTTGCCGTACAACAAAATAATTTCCCACGCAATCGTTCATTGAGTAACGACAGATACTTCAACAAGGGAAATAATGACAATTTTAACAATGGTAACTTTTACAAGGGGAAGCAATTTCAACAATCTGCTCCATTTAATGTTTCTTGGAACCAAGCTCATAGATCGCGAGACTTTGGTAACAATAATTTTAAATATGATCAAGGAAATTATAATAAACAAAACTGGAGACCAAAATCTCAGGGTCCACAAAACAGACAAGGTTTTTGGAATAAGTCATTTAACCAACATCATAACGTTAATTATAATAATTATCGGACTCATCAAAATTTTAACACAAGTAGGAATGACAATTGTGGCAATTTTAATGCAAATAATTAGAATCGATCGCGACGAAGAGATAGATCGTCGAGCCAGACACGTAGACATTCTAATGTCGCTTTAAGTGATACACAGGCTAACATTGAACAGGGTAAAGGTGCTGATACTCATAATGCTATGTCTTGTATTGATCTTAATCAGGTAAAAGCATGCTCAGAATGCTCGACTCTGTTCCAGCCCAAGGCGATCACGACGCTACGGTACGGACATGTTTTGCCAAGTCTCCCGGCTGTGTGTACGGCCATTTCAGCTATACACGATGGATCGGGATGCCTTCAATTAAATCATGGATTTTTAAATGACATTCCATGCTCTCTTTTATTTGATTCAGGCTGCAGTACTGTGGGAGTGCGGAACTCTTTGGTCGACTCCGCCTGTGCAACTGGAGAGACCATCCAATGTGTTACTTTTAGTGGGACAGTGGAAACATTTCCTACAGCCATTATTGATTTAAAAACACCATTTTTTGCAGGAAAGATCCACGCCTGTCTCCTTCCAAACCCAATTTGTGATGTCATTCTAGGTCGTATACATGGGGTTAAAGAGTGTACCCCACAGCAGATTGCTGATTGGGAAGAGCAAAATATACATGATGCCCGTGTATTTACTGCTATTCCTAGATTTGTTTCACATGCACATATTGCTAAACTGTTATATAATGATAAGGTCTTAGAATCTAGCATTGAAAATGATTCCACTGTTCATTACGCCACTGTGGCTAATTTGTTACAACCTTTACGACATGCATCCATTCTTAAGAAGGACATTAAGGTTTCAACGCAACCTGTGAAGACTAGTAAGTCATTCCGGGGGACATATACCTTCCCTCGACTTGATCAGCAGGCAACTGATCGTAAGAAAAAGGTTACGTTTGAGAAAAAGGGAAAGGATGTTTCTAATAAAAATAAGAGTTGTAACTCAGATGGGAAAATTAATACCAATAAGGTTGCCAGTAAGGTTTTAACTTTGCCCAGCAAGCAGGTGTCTACGACATGCCGTACACCTACACCTTTGTCTGGCATAAGTAATAATAATCAAGTACAAAAGTATGGTACATTTAAGAATAATCCTAAAGGTATAAATAATAAATATTATAATATACCTAAGAGGACTAATGTTACCCATCAACCTTGTTCACATTCTTGTGACTACGGTACCACTTATGTTGGTAGAGGTGCATCTTCTCGCACCATCCTTGTGCAAAATCTGCCACAGCGAACTAGTTGGCAAGCACTAGGAGATTTTCTCAACTACACGGCAGACGTTAGGTTCGTGCGTCTGTTACCTCATACCAATAACAGGTATGGTGACGCCGTGGTTACTTTTAGGACCAATAGAGACGCTCGCATGGCTATCGAGCGGGACAATGGTGTGTATTTCCACCACCATTCTCTCCGCTTACAATTGGTTCCTGATTCTGCGTCACGCAGATAGTAACCTACTATATTGGATTTTGATTTCACATTCTTTGATGACTCAGCCTATGCAGTCATCATCTCTTTCTTGTAATAGTTATTGGTTCTTTTTCTAGTTCTCATGAACTTTTCCAATGGAATTTTATGCCATTCGGATTAATGAATGCGCCAGCTACCTTTGTACGCATGATGCGCCGCGTACTGTCTCATCGTCCCGATGTCATTACTTACATAGATGACATCTGTCTTTTCAGTAACTCTTGGGATGAACATATTCAGGGATTAAAAGCTTTACTTTCTACTTTACGAGATTATAACTTAACTGCGAAACCTTCGAAGGCATTTGTCGGTTTTCATGACATCTCCTTTTTGGGTCATCGTATAGGTCGGGGTTTAATGTATACAGAAGACAGTAATGTCTCGAAGATATTAAACATCTCAGCACCTAAGACAAAAAAACAAGTGAGATCTCTTTTAGGACTAATACAGTTCTATTCTAAATTCATCCCTCATTTGTCTACTATAACTGCACCTTTTTCTTCTTTACTGAGAAAAGGTACAGCTAATGTAATACAGTGGTCTAACGAACATCAAATCGCGTTAGATTATATAAAAAAAATGTTTTTCAAATGAGCCTTTTTTGAGGTTGCCTAACAAAGATCTCACGTTTATTCTTCGCAGTGACGCGTCTTCTTACGCAATTGCGGCAGTCTTGATGCAAGAATATACAGGCACCTTATTTCCAGTCATGTACGTTTCGAGAAAATAGACGACGAGCGAAATGAAATACTCCGTTCTTGATAAGGAGTTGCTCGCGCTAGTATGGTCAGTCACAAAACTGAAACGGTACTTACTGGGCTCACACTTTGTAGTGGAAACTGACCAAAAAGCTCTCACAACATTGAACACTAAGGACGTGAAATCTTCAAAGTCTACTAGATATGCTATAGCTCTCCAGCCATTTAGTTTTGAAATTCGGGCAATTCCTGGAGTGAAAAATGTGTTTGCGGACTGTCTGTCAAGATGCCCAAACGAACTAGTGGAACCTAAATCACTTCCGGATGTTGAGACGTCCTAACAGATAATCAATCAAATATAATAAGAGGAACTGCGTACAGTATCAATTATTGAACCTCTATACATACTTTGTATGGAACCGAATCATTCGTACCAGCATAATTCCGGGATATACTTACTTTTGGATTATAACATGACTTCTTGTGTAGTAATAACATTTTATTAGTACGGAAACATTGTTATATTGATAAATGGATAGTCAATATTCTTATGGACCAGATTACACTACATATTGTGTTATAGAATATCTTTTCATCACACATGGAACATTAAGAACATATTCTCGTCGATTATTAACTACTTTTAATGGAACATTAACACTCAGTAAAATTGCATTTACTTAAATAAAGTAGTAATTAGTTATGTGTTTGTAATTAAGAACTATATTAATTAGAAGAAATCAATTTAAGCTACTTAATTAATTGTAGAGTACACATTAACTAACTTGACTAGTTGTAAGTGTCTCTTTGTACGTATATTTACTTCTCATGGTGCTTGATCTCTCAACTTTTAGATAACTAGTCCACCTTACTAATGATAGAAACAGTAAGGGTGTTGCTTCTTAACGTGTTTAATTATGCTTTGTTTCACTTTGCATGTTTTATTTTCACTTTTTTTGATTCTCTTGTCATTGATTATCATCATCGTTGCTGTTCATTTTCATTTGAAATCACATCTTTGTTTTGATAATTTAGTTGTATGTTTATCATACCTTTTTTTTGGTTTTCATTTGCAACTTTCTTTTACTTCGAATTTTACCACATCGTTCCAAAGTAGGTCGATTGTGGATGTGTGCTTTAATGCATACTTTCATTTAGTTATATTGATTTCCATTTTATATTCTTTTTCATAATATTGTATAACATTATGACTTTGATTTATGTTCATAGATATCGATATAGTTTTGACTCACCTCTCTTGGGTACTTAGTTCAAAAAAAAATTAATAGAATTAATTTTTTTTAAGGGCCGGTGATAAGGGAGCTGTTGCGTACGTTTTTACCTATGGGGGTAGTCTTCGGTCCTGCCAATGTACGCACCAGTCTTGATATAGTTATATTATTTGTGCGTTCGATTTACTCACGCACCGACGTGCACAATGCAGAGTATGTGTTGCTCTTTGCGCACGGGTAACCTAGTTTTAGAAGGGAGTCTGACGTCATGATCTGAAAGGGGTAGACGGACCATATGTCCGTGGGATATTTCGTTTATCATGGCAAGTCTGTGGAAGCCATTTCTTTATTGGAATATTGGTCTTCAGGTCGAAGCCAATATTGGGAGTAACATGTAAGTTATCGCCCCTTCGTATTCGTGTGATTAGAATATTGAAACCTGAAGTTTCAAGGCTACTCCTTAAGAAAGTCTAGCGGGAATCCATCTTGTTATGTCATTCCTAGAATGGACCAACGGAGCTGATAGCCTCTATGATCCATCGTAGAAGGAGAATTCCTACGAGGGAACAAAGTTATTGAATTATATTATTATTATTAAAAATGCCGTTATGCCAATGCCAAAGTCGTGGCATATTGAAGAGAGGTTAGCCAAAGGAAGTCTCTAACCTATTTGTATTGTCATGTATGACTGAATGGATCGTATCAACTATGGAAAGTATTAGAATGAGAAAGACTTGGATTAAGACAAGTTTTATATGGAAGCGTCATTCTTCATTATGAAGCTGTTTACTATGATAGATGTCCTTGAAGGAAGGTCAACGGACATTGTCTTAACCTATCTCAAATAGTAACTGTTGGTGAATCCTAATCATTTGGATAGAAAGGACTTGATTTGTAAAGAATCGGCAAGGATCCATATTATTATCAGAAACTGTACTATGTATTATTCTTATATCTAATCATGATCGTCCTGTTCAACTCCGTCTGTATCACGTCAATAAATAATATGTACTTTTATCAACGACTTGTGTACAGTCCTGAATTGGCCAATTGCCTACCACTCGTTGGAGTTTACTTGAGGAACTCTTTTGACATTTTCATTGAAACCATTCGCGTGTTTAAGCTAGAACATTAATACACCTATCACTAGCTTACTATTCCATCACCTCAAAAGAAACTCTACAGTAAATGGTGTGCCAGTGTGTCTTGAATTACTCAGGATTCAACACGGGAACTACCTCACAAGTTCCACACTAGTCGAAAATACGTGGATTTTCTAACAGTACATACTCCGGATAACGGCTACCTCAAGGTCAAGGTCGACAGTGAACCTCCACATCAAGTTCTACATTGTATGACTACGTTGGACCTCATCTTTTAGTCCTCATTACGTGCGAGCTTTACTCAAATACTCAAGGCGAAGTATTTCGAAGTCTCAAACGTACATCTACGGAGACGAGGAACATTTTTTTTTTCTTGCACGCGAGATAAGTATAAACGTAGTATCGTTTATTGCTGTATTGTGTTTGGCTGTGCCTATTCTCTTATATGTCCACCTATATACTTTTCATGTTGCATGTTCTATGTTGTATATTCGTCGTGGGCGGTAGGGAGGTCGATCTGACAAACGAGGTTCATCTCGAAGTCGATTCGGGCTCTTTGTCAGATGTTCTATAGGATTTAATTTATAAGTTTCAATTGAGCGATAATTCCGGTTCAATGCTAGAAACCTTGCTGTAGTTCCGATCGCTACTTGTTTCTTATGATAGTATCTGTTTAGCTGTTCCGTCAAGTTTTAATTGTTGTTTTCATAGTTATTTTTATTCGTACTTTAGTTTCATGATGTATCTTGTACGTGATTATTGTCCTCCTCACCTGACTTTCGTTGAGTTTTTTACAAAACATATGTTTATACACTGTCTTGTCAATTGTATTGTGTATTATCTTATCGCAGTTATCATCGTAACTCTTTACGACATTCTATTTTAGTTTCACATTTTTATTTTTATTGGATTTCTGCGACCGTTTTCACTTGTCTTTGATTATTTCGTCTCGTCGGTATTGTTCCTATTGTCTATCACGTTGTTGCTTTCATAACATTTCATTACATAAATTACTTTATTGATTATTAATATATTTGACAATTATATGAGTATGATATACCGTTCTAGGACAGGAACGAAGACCACTTGGTGTATTAACAAGGTTAATTAATTTACATTAATTAATTATCATTTTAGAAATTAAGAGTATTGTGTCTACTTATATAGCATAATGTATTCACTAGATTATTTCATTAAACAAGCAAAAGCTCTTCAGATACCTCCTGAAGAGGTCAGACAATTCGCTATGTCGGAATATAAAGAATCTCAAAGGTTAGAAGCTCAAAGATTGGAGGCTGAAAAGTTACGTTTGGAAAATTTGAAATTTGAGGCAGATCAAAAAAGGATTGAGGCTGAGGAAAACGAGAAAAAAATGAGATTGACCGCTGAATTAGAAGAGAAACGTGCTGAGGAAAAAGAAAGACTACTTAAGATTGAAATGGAAAATAAGCAAAAAGAGATGGAGGAGAGAAAATTTATAGCTCAGGAAAATGCAAGGAAATTTCAACTTGAAACTGAGGAAAATGAAAGGAAACGACAACATGATTTGAAATTGGCAGAGGTAGAATATGATAGAATTAGGTTAACTCAAGAAGCTAATTCTCAGAGAACTTTTGAAGGCCAAGCGTCAGTCAGACATGATAACTTTAAGGAAGTTCACCTTAAATTACCAAAATTTAATCCCCCATCTGACGACGTAATATTCTTTTTAGACAGATTTGAGGCCACTTGCAGGTCTTACAACGTGGATAAAGCACTATATTGTACATATTTATCCAGATTGCTTACTGGGGATGCTTTAGCAGTTTATCATACCACCAGTACTAGTGATAAGAATGATTATGACGCTCTTAGAGCTTCTCTTCTTAAAAAATTCCAAATGACGGAAGATGAATACCGACTACGGTTTCGAACATTGCTACCGCAATCAGGTAGAAATTTTAGTGATTTTCTGTCCCAAATACGGCTAACCTTAGAGAGATGGATCGAATTGTCCAAGATTGAAAAGTCGTATGAAGGTCTGTTTGATTTACTACTGCACGATAAGGTGCTATCGTCAGTAAATCCAGCGTTTCTTGCATTTTTGCACGAACGGAAACCTTTATCTATGAAAGATCTAGAAGAACATTCTAAAAATTTTTGCACTGCTCACCCATCCATGGATCTAAGTAATGCCCAGATTAAAAGTGAATTGCCAGTTGCTTTTGCCGTACAACAAAATAATTTCCCACGCAATCGTTCATTGAGTAACGACAGATACTTCAACAAGGGAAATAATGACAATTTTAACAATGGTAACTTTTACAAGGGGAAGCAATTTCAACAATCTGCTCCATTTAATGTTTCTTGGAACCAAGCTCATAGATCGCGAGACTTTGGTAACAATAATTTTAAATATGATCAAGGAAATTATAATAAACAAAACTGGAGACCAAAATCTCAGGGTCCACAAAACAGACAAGGTTTTTGGAATAAGTCATTTAACCAACATCATAACGTTAATTATAATAATTATCGGACTCATCAAAATTTTAACACAAGTAGGAATGACAATTGTGGCAATTTTAATGCAAATAATTAGAATCGATCGCGACGAAGAGATAGATCGTCGAGCCAGACACGTAGACATTCTAATGTCGCTTTAAGTGATACACAGGCTAACATTGAACAGGGTAAAGGTGCTGATACTCATAATGCTATGTCTTGTATTGATCTTAATCAGGTAAAAGCATGCTCAGAATGCTCGACTCTGTTCCAGCCCAAGGCGATCACGACGCTACGGTACGGACATGTTTTGCCAAGTCTCCCGGCTGTGTGTACGGCCATTTCAGCTATACACGATGGACCGGGATGCCTTCAATTAAATCATGGATTTTTAAATGGCATTCCATGCTCTCTTTTATTTGATTCAGGCTGCAGTACTGTGGGAGTGCGGAACTCTTTGGTCGACTCCGCCTGTGCAACTGGAGAGACCATCCAATGTGTTACTTTTAGTGGGACAGTGGAAACATTTCCTACAGCCATTATTGATTTAAAAACACCATTTTTTGCAGGAAAGATCCACGCCTGTCTCCTTCCAAACCCAATTTGTGATGTCATTCTAGGTCGTATACATGGGGTTAAAGAGTGTACCCCACGGCAGATTGCTGATTGGGAAGAGCAAAATATACATGATGCCCGTGTATTTACTGCTATTCCTAGATTTGTTTCACATGCACATATTGCTAAACTGTTATATAATGATAAGGTCTTGGAATCTAGCATTGAAAATGATTCCACTGTTCATTACGCCACTGTGGCTAATTTGTTACAACCTTTACGACATGCATCCATTCTTAAGAAGGACATTAAGGTTTCAACGCAACCTGTGAAGACTAGTAAGTCATTCCGGGGGACATATACCTTCCCTCGACTTGATCAGCAACAACTGATCGTAAGAAAAAGGTTACGTTTGAGAAAAAGGGAAAGGATGTTTCTAATAAAAATAAGAGTTGTAACTCAGATGGGAAAATTAATACCAATAAGGTTGCCAGTAAGGTTTTAACTTTGCCCAGCAAGCAGGTGTCTACGACATGCCGTACACCTACACCTTTGTCTGGCATAAGTAATAATAATCAAGTACAAAAGTATGGTACATTTAAGAATAATCCTAAAGGTATAAATAATAAATATTATAATATACCTAAGAGGACTAATGTTACCCATCAACCTTGTTCACATTCTTGTGACTACGGTACCACTTATGTTGGTAGAGGTGCATCTTCTCGCACCATCCTTGTGCAAAATCTGCCACAGCGAACTAGTTGGCAAGCACTAGGAGATTTTCTCAACTACACGGCAGACGTTAGGTTCGTGCGTCTGTTACCTCATACCAATAACAGGTATGGTGACGCCGTGGTTACTTTTAGGACCAATAGAGATGCTCGCATGGCTATCGAGCGGGACAATGTGTGTGTATTTCCACCACCATTCTCTCCGATTACAATTGGTTCCTGATTCTGCGTCACGCAGATAGTAACCTACTATATTGGATTTTGATTTCACATTCTTTGATGACTCAGCCTATGCAGTCATCATCTCTTTCTTGTAATAGTTATTGGTTCTTTTTCTAGTTCTCATGAACTTTTCCAATGGAATTTTATGCCATTCGGATTAATGAATGCGCCAGCTACCTTTGTACGCATGATGCGCCGCGTACTGTCTCATCGTCCCGATGTCATTACTTACATAGATGACATCTGTCTTTTCAGTAACTCTTGGGATGAACATATTCAGGGATTAAAAGCTTTACTTTCTACTTTACGAGATTATAACTTAACTGCGAAACCTTCGAAGGCATTTGTCGGTTTTCATGACATCTCCTTTTTGGGTCATCGTATAGGTCGGGGTTTAATGTATACAGAAGACAGTAATGTCTCGAAGATATTAAACATCTCAGCACCTAAGACAAAAAAACAAGTGAGATCTCTTTTAGGACTAATACAGTTCTATTCTAAATTCATCCCTCATTTGTCTACTATAACTGCACCTTTTTCTTCTTTACTGAGAAAAGGTACAGCTAATGTATTACAGTGGTCTAACGAACATCAAATCGCGTTAGATTATATAAAAAAAATTTTTTTCAAATGAGCCTTTTTTGAGGTTGCCTAACAAAGATCTCACGTTTATTCTTCGCAGTGACGCGTCTTCTTACGCAATTGCGGCAGTCTTGATGCAAGAATATACAGGCACCTTATTTCCAGTCATGTACGTTTCGAGAAAATTGACGACGAGCGAAATGAAGTACTCCGTTCTTGATAAGGAGTTGCTCGCGCTAGTATGGTCAGTCACAAAACTGGAACGGTACTTACTGGGCTCACACTTTGTAGTGGAAACTGACCAAAAAGCTCTCACAGCATTGAACACTAAGGACGTGAAATCTTCAAAGTCTACTAGATATGCTATAGCTCTCCAGCCATTTAGTTTTGAAATTCGGGCAATTCCTGGAGTGAAAAAAATGTGTTTGCGGACTGTCTGTCAAGATGCCCAAACGAACTAGTGGAACCTAAATCACTTCCGGATGTTGAGACGTCCTAACAGATAATCAATCAAATATAATAAGAGGAACTGCGTACAGTATCAATTATTGAACCTCTATACATACTTTGTATGGAACCGAATCATTCGTACCAGCATAATTCCGGGATATACTTACTTTTGGATTATAGCAGAACTTCTTGTGTAGTAACATTTTATTAGTATGGAAACATTGTTATATTGATATATGAATAATCAATATTCTTATGGAACATATTATACTACATATAGTGTTAGAGAATATCTTTTCATCGCACATGGAACATTAGGAACATATTCTCGTCGATTATTAACTACTCTTAATGGAACATTAACACTTAGTAAAATTGCATTTACTTAAATAAATTAGTAATTAGTTATTTGTTTGTAATTAAGAACTATATTAATTAGAAGAAATCAATTTAAGATAATTAATTAATTGTAGAGTACACATTAACTAACTTGAATACTTGTAAGTGTCTCTTTGTACGTATATTTACTTCTCATGGTGCTTGATCTCTCAACTTTTAGATAACTAGTCCACCTTACTAATGATAGAAACAGTAAGGGTGTTGCTTCTTAACGTGTTTAATTATGCTTTGTTTCACTTTGCATGTTTTATTTTCACTTTTTTTTTTATTCTCTTGTCATTGATTATCATCATCGTTGCTGTTCATTTTCATTTGAAATCACATGTTTGTTTTGATAATTTAGTTGTATGTTTTTATCATACTTTTTTTTGGGTTTTCATTTGCAACTTTCTTTTACTTCGAATTTTACCACATCGTTCCAAAGTAGGTCGATTGTGGATGTGTGCTTTAATGCATACTTTCATTTAGTTATATTGATTTCCATTTTATATTCTTTTTCATAATATTGTATAACATTATGACTTTGATTTATGTTCATAGATATCGATATAGTTTTGACTCACCTCTCTTGGGTACTTAGTTCAAAAAAAATTAATAGAATTAATTTTTTTTAAGGGCCGGTGATAAGGGAGCTGTTGCGTACGTTTTTACCTATGGGGGTAGTCTTCGGTCCTGCCAATGTACGCACCAGTCTTGATATAGTTATATTATTTGTGCGTTCGATTTACTCACGCACCGACGTGCACAATGCAGAGTATGTGTTGCTCTTTGCGCACGGGTAACCTAGTTTTAGAAGGGAGTCTGACGTCATTATCTGAAAGGGGTAGACGGACCATATGTCCGTGGGATATTTCGTTTATCATGGCAAGTCTGTGGAAGCCATTTCTTTATTGGAATATTGGTCTTCAGGTCGAAGCCAATATTGGGAGTAACATGTAAGTTATCGCCCCTTCGTATTCGTGTGATTAGAATATTGAAACCTGAAGTTTCAAGGCTACTCCTTAAGAAAGTCTAGCGGGAATCCATCTTGTTATGTCATTCCTAGAATGGACCAACGGAGCTGATAGCCTCTATGATCCATCGTAGAAGGAGAATTCCTACGAGGGAACAAAGTTATTGAATTATATTATTATTATTAAAAATGCCGTTATGCCAATGCCAAAGTCGTGGCATATTGAAGAGAGGTTAGCCAAAGGAAGTCTCTAACCTATTTGTATTGTCATGTATGACTGAATGGATCGTATCAACTATGGAAAGTATTAGAATGAGAAAGACTTGGATTAAGACAAGTTTTATATGGAAGCGTCATTCTTCATTATGAAGCTGTTTACTATGATAGATGTCCTTGAAGGAAGGTCAACGGACATTGTCTTAACCTATCTCAAATAGTAACTGTTGGTGAATCCTAATCATTTGGATAGAAAGGACTTGATTTGTAAAGAATCGGCAAGGATCCATATTATTATCAGAAACTGTACTATGTATTATTCTTATATCTAATCATGATCGTCCTGTTCAACTCCGTCTGTATCACGTCAATAAATAATATGTACTTTTATCAACGACTTGTGTACAGTCCTGAATTGGCCAATTGCCTACCACTCGTTGGAGTTTACTTGAGGAACTCTTTTGACATTTTCATTGAAACCATTCGCGTGTTTAAGCTAGAACATTAATACACCTATCACTAGCTTACTATTCCATCACCTCAAAAGAAACTCTTTTTAAGTTATCTGCATACCTTGTTGTTGTTTGCAAGAGTAACAGATTGCCAGAGAGCCAATAATTTTTTTTTGCTGAATGTACTTTGTTAGATAGTTTAGATG